>JAODUO010000854.1:145000-205380 GCA_025642075.2 Ridgeia piscesae | reverse complement strand
AAAATGACGTTGGCCCAACGTATGTTGCCAACGTTGGTCCAATGTAAAATGCCAACGTTGGCCCAACGTAGGTCTGCTATCTGGGGGCTGATCCAACATTGGCCCAACGTTAACCCAAATTTGTATAACTGAAAATGTAACTGTATAATTATGTGGATTGGGTCATTAATTGAACCACCGCTGTGCCAACATTAATAATATCAAATTCAGTTTATTTGAAAGTTATGTTGGCGGTATACACCGTTGGCCCAACGTTGTTCACCCAACGTTGTTCACCCAACGCCAACGTACATTATGCCAACGGTACCATAGTTGGGCCAACGTAGGGCCAACGTAGGCTTGCTATCTGGTAGTGTGTGCACGAAAATCTTTTGTAAGAGCCCATGCATGCAAACTCGTTGTTTCTCATGAAAACGGATACATACAAGCAGGAAACGACCCAACAGCATCGCATTTACTACTAACAATTAGTGTGTGCATGAAAATCGTTTGTAAGAGATCATGAACGCACGCAAAAATCTGCTCGACAAATAAGGCGACGAGTCGGCGTTATTTCTCGAGCAGCTCGACAAATAAGGCGACGAGTTGGCGTTATTTCTCGGGCAGGTCGATAGCTATGAAAACTCGTTGTTTCTCATGAAAACGGATGCATACAAACAGGAAACGACCCAACAGCATCGCATTTACTACTAACAATTAGTGTGTGCATGAAAATCGTTTGTAAGAGATCATGAACGCACGCAAAAATCTGCTCGACAAATAAGGCGACGAGTTGGCGTTATTTCTCGAGCAGGTCGATGACTAAGAAAACTCGTTTTTTCTCATGAAAACGGATACATACAAACAGGAAACGACCCAACAGCATCGCATTTACTACTAACAATTAGTGTGTGCACGAAAATCGTTTGTAAGAGATCATGAACGCACGCTAAAATCTGCTCGACAAATAAGAAGACGAGTTGGCGTTATTTCTCGAGCAGGTCGATGGCTATGAAAACTCGTTGTTTCTCACGAAAACGGATACATACAAGCAGGAAACGACCCAACAGCATCGCATTTACTACTAACAATTAGTGTGTGCACGAAAATCGTTTGTAACAAGTCATGCACGCACGCAAAAATTTGCTCGACAAATAACGACCCGAGTTGCCGCTATTTCTCGAGCTGCTCGAGAAATAAGAACTCGACAACTTCTTATTTATCGAGCAGCTCGGGAAATAAGAACTCGACTACTTCTTATTTATCGAGCAGCTCGGGAAATAAGAACTCGACTACTTCTTATTTATCGAGCAGCTCGGGAAATAAGGACTCGACTGTTTCTTATTTACCGAGCAGCTCGGTAAATAGCCTGAGCCTTTGTATAATGTGATGTTATACGTATTTATTATTTTAACCTGCGCAACGTTCATACTGTACTGTGGGCAAGGGGTGGGCGTCGAAACTTCGACAAGGTCCACGGACTAGCCGCGTCAGGTGATGTTTAGCTATTACCACGTGTTGATCAACCGAATGAAGAAAGATGTTATGCATTGCCCTTCTTCCTTCAAATCAAGAAAAGTGATAATTATTGTTATGGTGTGTTATGACATGCAAGAGTCGACACGCCGAGTACTATAAGAGCGCCTATAATAAGCTATTTTAGCCACCACTAGGTCGTCGACCAAAGAAAAAGGACAACATGAGCCTTTTTGTTTTGAAAGGAGTAATGATATTATTAACATGAGTGGAAACATGTTCAAGCGTAAGGGGAAACTAACTCACGGAACGGGTGTTTTATTTCCGTTTCACGAAAACGCTATAGTTTCGCGGAGCAACCGGGTTAATTTATTTTTATTTTTACTGGTGATGTGGTATTTATGATGGATGCACTACCCTTCGTGTAAGGAGAAGCGACTTATACATTAAAGCGGAAAGGGAACTTCCTCATGGAACGGGGGTTCATTGCCGTTTCGCGAGCCGCTAGTTTCGCGGAGGAACCGAATTAATGTTTATGTGGCATTTTTCAATGCAATAAACCTCCTTCTGAGGTGATATGGCTCTAGTTGTAACATCCTCACGGAATGGTCGTCATACCATTTCACAAAGTGGCCAAATTTGTGGAGTACCGTGGGAATTAATTGAGAATAGGTGAGCGGGTTGTTAGTTCTTACGTTGTAGTTGGAAGAATGTACCTGTCCTGGGGCTCACTGTCTCGTGCGACTGTCCGTCCGTTGTCAAGGAAACCATTTCAGTGGGGGCGGTATATATAACAGATTGTCGTGGAGTGGTTTTGTCGGCGTCGTCATGTCCGTGTGTCCTATCACTGTCTTCGTTGTCGGCTTGATCATGGGTGGTTGTTGGAGTGATCAATTTATTTTGATATAATAGGTATATTATGTAGATCAATATAGCCGCCAACGCAATTGCAATGATGGCAACAGTCCATGAGACATGACCCGAATATGAGCCCCACGCAATAAAATCGTTATCATTGTTGGGTAAGGCGTCCAACTGTATGTCGTTAATTTCACCCAACGAATCCCACACTGGACTTGACAAATGCTTAATGAGAGTATTATGCGGGATTAAATTCAAGAGTTGCATCGTGGGTATTTTTATGACAGAGAAATCAACCATTACCGTGGAGCTGAACCGTGCTATGCTTGAGATACTCCACCCGTTTGCTTTTATTTGACAACCTTTGTTCAGTCGGAGAGCAGAGGCTCCGCTTTGTAATTCAACACGGCGTTCCGGTTGGCTGGAACAAAACAAAGACACCGTCTCGCCGACAGACAAGATTATAAATGTTCCAGGAATTAGTTCGGTAATTTGTGTTTCGGCATTGTGTGTTTTAGTAACTTTGACGCGGCAAGTTTTACGTAAGTCAGGCTCGCCTGTAAGAATGCCCCTGGGACATTTAAATCGGCTTCTGTCGTATACGGCACCAGCGCGACAGATCATAGGGTTACGGCCTTGTCATGAAGTAGGGCGAAACATTCCTCCTGTCAAGGTGTATATCGCGATATCTTCTGTCACTAAAATTTGAGCGTTAAATTTCTTTGATTTATGCGGAATTGGCCATGTAGTTATGTGATAACGATTGTATTTAATATTGTCTGTCAGGGGGAGTTTGACACGGAATAACAACTCGTCTTTCGAACGGAAGATTGAAGATACTCGTAAGTTAGCGTAGTACCATTGCGCGTCCGGCGCATAATAACCTGCTGTTTTAGCTGAAGTTAATATTTTATTTTATTCAGTTCTACTTAGAAGCTCTTCTGTTAAAAATCCCAATTCTAGCGAAGCTTTCTGTCTGTTAAACCGGGCGGTTTGCTGTACCCAGTGTGCGTGCGCCGATTCCATGGCGCTTAAGCATTGCTCGATACGCAACTTTGCGTTAATAACTTGTAACTGTTTGTCCTTATTCTGCCATAAATTTGCAATATGTCGTACCTCGTCAGATACTTTTTGAACATATGACTGCAAAACATTGATATGTTTTCTATTCTGTACAACAGCAGAATGCGTTTGATTTATAACAGATAACATTTGACTCACTGAATGTACCACACGTCTGTCTTTTGTCCGTAGAATTTCGATTTGTCGTCGACATTCGACCACGTCTGTTTCCGTCGCTGTCCCAAATAGTGACCGGCTGAGTTCACCGACGATATTGAGAAGCCCCCGCTTGGTCCGGCTAGCTTCGGTCCTTGCAGGTAGCAGAGCGTCCTCAATATCGGTCAGTCGAATGGTCCAAGCGTCAATTGTAGCGTTATCCATTCCGTGAAAAAAATTGACGTTCGCTATTACAGTTTTAAATCGATTCAGTTTCTGTCTCAGTCCCGGTATTGCAGTCGGTGGGTTTATAGTAATCAACACTACCCATGTCGCTACATGATTCTGTGTTGGTTCTCCACCTGTGACGAGAATGCCATCAGGCAGGAATCGAGGAACATTCAGTGGTATGTCTGTCGTGTTGTAATCGTACGCCAGCACCAAGCTTATGCTCGTGTAAAGCAGTATACAAAATGGACATGGTCCCATTTTGCACGTTTCTGGTATTCGTCGTCGGGCGTCTGTGTTTTGCGTTTCCGATAGTGTGAGATAATAGGATCTATCTCAATGTCACTGTCAGAGGGATACTGTGTACTTGATGCGTCTAAAGCGCGTCTACTCAAACGTCTTTGTCTACTTGATCGTCTGAGAGTGTCAGTATTGTCTGACTGTGTGACCTTATCAGTCTGTCCGGCATTCGCCGCCTGCTCAGTCTGCGTCATATGGGGCGTGGTTTCAGTATCACCCTTATCACGTGACTGTTCGGTCGAATGTCGTCGCCTTTTGTGGGCGTTCTGTCGGTGTCCCTGTGTCATGGGGCCTGTCGGCGGCGGAGTAACCGTCGGACGTCTGTCACTGTCAACCTGGATTATGTCACGTTGTATTTGTGTCTGTTGGTGGACACGTCCGTGACGTGTACGGTGTGGTCGGGGTATTATATCAGTCCAAACTTGGTCCGGATTTACCAGTCTTACTTTTTCTTGATTTGACACCTTTGTTTTTCCTGTTTGTTGGTGACGTAAGTATACAACAGGGCCTGAAACTCGCGTAACAATAAACATGGGGTCCCAACGCGACGTTAAAGTAAGGCGTTCTTCTGCTTTTACAACAACATGGTCGCCGGGAGTGATCACTTTATTGTTTGCCTTTTCTTGTAGTCGTTTTCGGTTATACTCACGACTTTCTACTGTCATTTCTCGCGCTATTTTTAATACCCGTGATAACTAATCTAGTCTGTTACCGAATTCATTTGGACCCTTGGCGCTCAGTGCTTTTTGTAATGGAAGGCGCATACGCCGGCCTGTCATTAGGAAATGGGGGCTAAATGACATAGTGGTAGATACAGCCACTCTGCAGGCTAACAACGCATCGCCCAATACTTCTTCCCAACGAGATGGTTGGTTATTCACAGCTTTTATCAGAATATCTTTAAAAAAAAGATAACAACGTTCCACTCGGCCGTTCGCCTGTGGATGAACTGGTGTTATTTTGCGGTGTTCGATACCAATTTGTTTTAGGTAAGTTTCAAAAGCGGTTGCTGTGAATGAACCGGCATTATCAGACAGTAGAATAAGGGGGACGCCGAACCGAGGTATGAACTGAGTGCTGAACGCATGCCATACGCTTTTGTTTGACTGATTAGGCAGAGGGTATGCTTCGAGCCATCCTGTGTAATGGTCGATTATGGTGAGGAGATATTTGTTACCGTTGGGTGACGTGACAAACGGGCCAGTAATGTCAATACTGACAAAGTTTAGTGGTGCCTGAGCGATAGGCATTTCGCCCATTGGAAAGCGTTGGTGTTTGGGGTTATTAACTAAACACGTTGCGCACTTGTTTAAATGTTGTTGTACGTCTTTGCGCAGACATTTCCAAACATATACTTCTGTTAGTCTTTCGACACATTTCCATAACGCTACGTGGCCAAGTTCCTTATGAGTGCGATCAATTACGGCGGCGCGAAACGTTTTGGGTAAAATTAAGCGTGGGTACAGGGGAGCCCGTACATTAGGGGGAACTAGGCTATACAATACCCCATTAATGATTTCGTAATCATCATCCTCCTCCGAGTTAGCCAAGGTCCACAAATCAGGAAATTCAGAGCGTTGTGCCTGACCTATTTCCTGTAAATTTAAACCGTTATGTATCCAAGGTAACGTTTCGATAATGTTGTCCTCCTTTATAGACTGAGGATCGAAGTCTTCCTCGGTGTCAACAACATCAACTGGGATATGTTTAGTGGAGTTAATTCGGGACAAAATGTCAGCGCGAATGTTACGTTTGCCAGAAATATAATGAATTTTGACTCCGTATTCAGCGAGAAGCACGCCCCATCTTTGAATGTTAGTGTTTGCCATGCTGTTTGTGAATAGACTGAGAAGAGGTTTGTGGTCTGTGTACACAGTAGTGGTAGCACCGAAGAGGTAAGGTCGCAATTTTTCGAGACAATAAACTACGGCATATGCTTCTTTTTCAATTGTTGCCCACTTACGTTGAGTTGTTGACAAGGTGTGAGAAACGTATTGTATAACTTTCTCAACCCCATCCGAGGAATCCTGTACCAGTATGCCCCCGACAGCATACTCACACGCATCGGTAAACAATTTGTAATCACGATTTAAGTCAGGAGCGGCCATCACGTGCGATGATATTAATAAACGTTTAAGTTCATCAAATGCACGCTGGTGTTCGCTGGTCCAATAAAATTTAGTGTATTTCCGTGTTAATTGAATGAGAGGTTCTGCTATTGTCGCATAATTTGGTAATGACGTTCGATAATAATTTGTCATGCCGAGCAAGGAACGTACCTCTTTGATTGTTGTCGGTGTCGGTAGATCAGCAATTGCTGCAACTTTGTCAGGGTCAGTTTGAATGCCTTCGCTGTTAAGCACATAGCCTAACAATTTTACTTCCGGGAGGCCGAATGAAAATTTTGTGGGTTTCAATTTCAAACCCACTTTTCGTAGACGATTGAAAACTAATTGCAGGTGATTTAAATGATCTTCTTCATTCTTGCTGAAGACAAGAATATCATCAATATACACAAAAACACAAACACCAATCAAATCGGATAGAATGAAATTCATTTCTCGTTGGAAAAAATTTGGCGCTGTTTTGAGGCCAAACGGCACTTTAGTAAACTCGTACTGCCCAGCATGACAACGAAACGCAGTCTTGTGTATGTCCTCCTCAGCTACTCTCATTTGATGATATCCGGCCTTAAGATCCAAGGTTGAGTAGATGGCACTGTTACCGCACAGGTCAAAAATGTCACTAATTGACGGAATTGGAAAAGCAGAACTTTCTGTTACAGCATTAAGCTTACGGTAATCCACACAGAAACGTGTCTCTCCATCCTTCTTTGGGACCAATAAAATTGGACTGGCGTAAGGCGAATTGCTCGGACGGATTATATCGTCTTCCAACATTTCTGAGATTAGTTTGTCAACCGTAGCTCGTTTAGTTAGTGGCATTCGATATGCTTTTTGACAAATTGGGGGACCGGACGTTTTGATTCTTAATTGACCTGTGTTGCAACAACCATTCGCTTCATCTTTGGCTGCGAATACATCAGAATTAGCTTGGACTAACTCGTCTATCGCAGGGCTACCTGTCTTTGGGAATATTGGCCCAACACTTGCATATCCAGGTGATGCATGTTGTCGTAATGGCCACATTTTACCATACCATGTAAGAATGTTTGATTTTAAATCAATTATTCCGTTGCCAGACCGCAACGCATCATTGCTTAAAATCATTTCATGTGGGATGTTGCGACAAATTACAACATTAACTGGGTTTTTAACATGTGCTACCTTAATTTGTGTTTGACCATCAACCTGTAACGAAATTCCACCAAGACCCCTGAGTGGTAGAGATTTATGTAAAAGATTACTACGGTGCGTTCTGTTAACGACCAAGTTAAACACGTCTCGTCTCAGCAATGAACAGGTCGCTCCAGAATCAATTAACGCTGTCACCATTATACCAGAAATAACCAGGTTAACTGTAGGACGGAGCTGATTACCTGATCGGTCGGTTACTGCCAAGACGTGGTCCCGTTTCCCGGCTGATGCTAGTGACGATACTGTCCCGTGCGTACGGGGCAGTCAGCCGCGAAGTGTCCCGGTTGTCCACAGGCGTAGCATTGTAGTTGTCTGCGGGGTGGAGGAGTAGCGTGGAACGAGGGGCGGAAGTCGACTCGGCGTGCGTTGCTGTGTTGTCTCCCGGCCGGCTGTCGTTCATCGAGCGGGCGGCGATCGCGATCGGTCGACGGGCGCGTGTGTCGTTCTGCGGGCTGGCGATTGTGGTTCGGACGCTGCTCGTAGTAGTCGCGAGGGAGTCGGTTTGTGCTCGCGCGGCGGGAAGGTTTCTCGGATGCTGTGTGGTTATCGCGTGCCTCCAACTTGGCTATTTTAGTAGCCAGGTGTTGCATGGTGGATGTAAGTGATTCCACCGTGCGGTTGAGTTGTGTGGGTTTGTCCGATTCCGCAGCGCCAACTTCCATTGGCACTTCTCTGCGCGATTCCCGACCAAGACGCCAATATGCGTCCTGTCGCGAACATGCTTCTGCCACAATTGTAATCGCTATCTGTAGCGATTGCGGCGCTCCGTCCACAAGTTTCGTTGCTATTGCGTCTGAGGACAATCCTCTAGCAAATGTTTTAACCAGCAGTCTCTCCTGGTCAATGTTACGTTGAGTCACTGGATAAGCAATGTAAGCGATTTCACGGAAACGACGTATGTAAGTTTGCGTGGGTTCGAATGCCGATTGTGTTACACGATCTAAATCATCTTTGAGAGCGGCGGATTCGTCAATATTAAGAAACTGCGTAGATAAATGGTCGCGTAAGTCGGCCCATGGTACGGCTGCGCGTGCAATGTTGTTTGTTGCTATTTGTTCTTCAATAAAACGTTCTAGTTCGAAACGAAATGGACCAGAAACAGTTTTGGCAGCAATTTCAATGATCGATGATGTGTTTCCTACTTGATTAAAGGCAAGAGTAATTTCACGAATCCAGTTCCGAACAGCTAAAGTCGATGAACCGTCACAATTTCGGGTTTGATGTATCAAATCTTGTATCACTTCTCTCGCTCTTATTGCTTGATTTCTATCGGCTTCTTGTTGCCTTATTCCCATAACAAAGTCCTGGTACAGTTCCGGATTCATGTTGTTGAATATACGAAAGTCTCATCAAAAGTGGAGTAATTAAATTGTTCAATCTTGTGAATATTCGTGACTGTTCATAACGCAAGTCTCTTGACACCGCTTGTAGGATGCGTAACTGTAAGATAAAAGTACTCACTGTAGTTGCTGTAGAATGTCAATGTTCATGTCGCGTGCTGGCGTGAACTCCTTCCGTCATGAAGCATCGAGTTGTCGCGCTCGCCAGTGTAGGATGTGACCCCCCCAGTATTGGGTCGCGTGCGCAGGGGTGTCACACCCATCACAAGTTAGATTTGAAGAATCGATAATAAACGCTTCCCAGGTTCGACTCGAATTTATTCATGATGAAGTATTCACACACGCTCAGTATAGAAGATTACATCGGAGGTCTGGGTCCCTGCTGTACTTCAGGACGTCCCTCAGACACTCTTACAATTTAACATGTTGAAACATTTCCGATAATTTTATATATCCAAGATAAAATATGGGCAACTGTCCCACATTAGTATATTAATTTCAAAGCCAAAATCGTCAACCAGAGTCATGTTCGTCCGACTCTGGTCTCCTCCTTCCTTCAATTTCCCTGAGTCTTTATAGTCACTGCTTATATCTCACTCCAGTCATTGTTGTACACAATCCTGCATTCCTATAAACACTTAGTGACCGGCGGTATTTAGGCCTCGCCTTTCGTGTAAACACAACCATCGTTTTAGCTCCTTAAGCTACGTTCTCTTCTCACACTCGGTGACCGGCGGTGATCGCCGCGGCTTTCGTGTACACACATTTATCGTTGCATCTCCCAAGCCACGTAAACAATACACCCTAAGCCTTTCCTGTTGAAGCGGTCAAATCTGATGAATGTTTACCTAAAGCGGTCAACAGCTTTATACCTTCATCCTGCCGAATCCTGTTTGCCTCTTTAGCGGGTAATACTAGGAACTTAATAGCACTTTCTTCTACACTAGTTGGATAATTATATACGTTGTTCTAAACTTATTGAGGTGGTTCTTTACAATATGATTCCGTTCCAATAATTACATTCTATCGCTATAACGAAGTGGATGTGTGCTTGGCCACGTGAACTGAACCCGCATCTATAGTTGCCCTTTACCAATGTAAAAGGCAACCAATTTTGAGCGAAATCGCAATCTAACTAGTAATTAATGAATCACTATGCCAAGGTAAAATAAACCAAGATATATATATAACCACGATATAATCACGAAAACATTCCGCTAGTCGGCGCTACCAGTACCGTAAAATTGTAGGAAACCTAGCGACGCGCGATAAAACGAGAGCATTCATTTACACTTTCCGCTAGATGGCGGAGATTAAGTTGTCGTTGTTTGTTTGCGAAAATAGATTGAGTGTTATCGGGTCACTGCATCCTCTGTCACGTGTTGTCCTGCTCAGAACCGACAGTGTTGACAATGTGCACCGTGACACTAGTACGATCCAGCTGTCGACCACGCGGACTGTGATCTTAACCACGCATCGACAAACTTCTTTCGGCCGAGTTCAGCGTCTGGTGGGGGTTGTTTACTTGTTACCCGTTGTAGTAAAGCTTGTTGCGGGCTGAAAGCTACCGGTGGTTTTCCTGCTGATAGCCACTGCATTGGCTTTGCATAGCTGATATCAGCTCATTGGATAAGGGCATTATTCCTAATAGGTGAGTTTGCAAGACAGCTGCAATGTTCCATCTGATATTTAAGCAAATCTTACAAGTTTGCATGTAGTACAGAGTACTCGGCAGGGTTCTATGTCTACAGATATAGATCTGCAGTAGTGGTTACAATATGTTATAATTATGATTTCTAATAAGGTCTCATTGAACTAATCAGCCTTTTTCAGAACATTTACGCCAAGCCAACCTATCTGTGCTGGCTCTGCCAAAGTGCTTGTCGTCCGCAGTAGGTTTTTTTACATTCCAAACAGAGATATGGCACCAACGTGAAAATTGAGAATCAGGGCCGCTGGCTTGCCAGGTGGATGTCATAACCACTACTGTCTACATAGTCTGCAGTCTGCACCTGTATAATGTTTCTCAAAATTATTTGTATTGCACGTATGAAAGCCAATAACTAACTTACCAAATCTGACTAAGCCAATCAAGGCTGTGATGTTAGGTGTACAAAACTATAAATTCTGGTGAATTCCAAGCAGCATAACTTTGCTTAATTGACATTTAAATGGTGTAGATGCTGAGTGCAGTGAATAGTCGGTCTACATACCCAGCAAACAACGACCCATGATTTCATATGCTCTGTAAGTGAATTCACGAGTTCAACTGGCTCAATTCATGTGTTTCCGTACATGAATTCACTGGATTCTCTGAGGAAAAAAATGTGGTTTGTCGACACGTGTTTACTGTAAAATTATGCGATCAAAACTCGTGACAACAGGCAGAACATGTGTATTCACGTGAATACACATGAAAATACGTACTGGTGGAGTGGTACCAATTATGAACCAGTACCAACTGGTTCAGAAATGGTTCCTTGTTTGCTGGGTAGGTCCGTTATAGCTACTTCCCGTGATAGCTACATTTTTTCCCCGTTATAGCTACTTGTTAAGTTTGACAGGCAAACTATAGTCCCGTTATAGCTACTTATTTAATTACACAATTCAGGAGGGGACAGCAAGAGGGAGCATTAACTATTTCAGATTACTGTAAGATTCCTACATGAAATGTATTAATTTAAAAAGTCATTTTAAAGGTCATAAGAATGACATAAATGTAACTGTCAGTATTTGAAATGGAAAATATACCATAAAACACTTTTTTCAAAAGAGAACTTCGGAAATTGTCCTGAATACAGAATTGCCTTTATCAAAAAGTAATGAAATTATTCTTGTTATGTGGTGGTGGGATGGCAGCATCATGTTTAGCTACCAAGAACGGGAACTTGGAATTCCATCCCTCAACATGGTTATTTGTCAGTCTCTGTGTAGACATTCCACATGTCCATAGTGATTTTTGATTCATCACCAAGCCATGTCTCCACAAAGTACTCATTAAAATATTTCACTTGACTTTGTTGAAATTCCTCAGTGGGACACACTTATATCAAAGCCGTCCACCACTTATAGACGTCAGCTGGATGGAGATGAAATAGTTAATGCTCCCTTATCTTGTTACATTGTAAAATGGAGAAATAGAAAAGTAGCTTAAACTGGACTAGTTCAACTGTCAAACTTAATTAGTAGCTATAACGGGAATAAAAGTAGCTATTATGGGAATTAAGTAGCTATAATGGGCGGACACCGAGTAGTCCTTGATTCACCAAGTAGCAGTCACAGAACCAAGTCCTTCTTAAACTAACTAATGCTTCTATTAATCAAACAACCAAGTTATGTCCATAGATGCCTGAGTTCTGATGAAAGATAAGGGAAACTGTAGTAGAAATAGTCAACATTCAAAGTAACTTTCCCTCGTCTCAAATTGCCATCCTGTAGTATCGCTTACAGTATTTCGTCAGCAAACAAGGAACCATTTCTGAACCAGTTGGCACGTGTCATACTGGTTCATAATTGGTACCGCTCCACCAGTATGTGTTTTCATGTGTATTCATGTGAATACACGTATTCTGCCTGTTGTCACGAATTTTGAACGAGTTTGACATGAGTCGTACTGGGTCAGAACTGGTACGGTTTCACTGGTACATGTCATCACATGAAAAACACGTGGTTTCACGGTAAACATGTGTCGACACACCAAATTTGTTCACATAATCCAGTGAATTCACGTACGGAAACACGTGAATTGAGCCAGTTGAACTCGTGAATTCACTTACAGAACATGTGAAATCACGGGTCGTTGTTTGTTGGGATGTGCACTTGACCTTTTTATTTATATAGCGTCGTGGCCCAAGACGAATGACACTCTATCTACTAGCTAATCCAACAGTGGCACTTAGCCTCAGACTGTGTTAACAAGGTAAATTATTATTTAAATACTGGTTGGCCTTTAAGATCTCAATGACGTGAGAATTCTGAAGTCCTATAAACATAATGCAATTTCCGTTTGTAAATAAACTAAGTAGTTAAAAGAAACTGTCAAACTGATGTTATTTCACATACCTAGTGAACGTGAACATTGATGTGTTGTGAAGATATATTCACACCTTCAAACATGGACATTTAGGTTAGGTAACTACCAAGTATACTAGGACTTTTTTGAAGAAAAAACACCATATGCTTGGTCCTCTATCTAATTAAAAGGTACCCAGTGAGTTCATGTAAGTCGATACTTGATGTGAACTCAAGTGTTATGTTATTGCATAACAGTATTATACTAAAGTCACATTGCACTTCATGCAGTTAATTTTTCACATTTCTCTTTAATTATTTCCCAAGAAATTGTTTGTGCTCATGAAGTACACACTCCTTCCAGTATTTACAGTTGCATAGAGCTGCCAGTGAATACTTTACATCATGACCCATTGCAGGGCTTTATGCAGGACCAAATTATTGCAGTCACACATGTTTTGGTGGACCCGTGGATGTTAACTGTTAAGCCAGTTTACAAAGTTTAAATGTGTCTGATGACCAAAAATCAACTACAAACACACATGTGACACCATTTACACTCACTTGTGAGGCATAACTGACAATATCTATGGTTTTGGAAGAATTGTTTGCTCCTTCATTTTTTTACCCATCCAAATGACAGGTTGACAGGTCTCTGCATAAAGCTACAACCCATTGTATTGTTTGTGTCCAACAATAATGCAGTCACATGTACAGTCATCACTGACAATTTATGCCAGGCCTTGTTAATGTCCTACATACTGGTAACATGATGCAATCCACTCCATGACTGAGAGTTTGCATTATGTCTTTTTACTAGTGTCCTTCCTACAGGTACCTGGTAGCATGATGCAATCCATCCTGTCACTGAGACTACCATTTACACCATGCTCTTTCTGTCTCCCCTACATGTAACATGATGCAACCTGTGAAATGTGAGAAGGTGCTAAAAGCTGGCTGACAGTGATACCTTAATTCATTATCTTGGTTTTTGCCTATTTGGTGCAAACTGTGGTAATAGATTATCATCAGATTGCAATGAAACTGTATCTCGTGATAATGGCTTTTAACTTAAGACCTGACTTTTGTCTTGAGTTGGTAGCATAGCGTAAGCGAATACAAGATTTTATTTAAATGATGAATGTATTATTGTAATAAATTTTCATAAATCATGTTTTCCAGATAGAATTTTATTCAAAAAATATATTATATTTAGAGCTTGATGTCTTTTCTATACACAGTTTAAAAGCTTGATGTTATAGCAATACCACATTGTCGTACATGGCATCTGATGTCTACACACCTTTGGATAACTTTATATCTGTCTTATTTACACTGCATTTGAGAATGTGTCTGATCTAATATCTACCTTTGGAGTTCATTAACATGATGTCTTATCCACTGTGTTGCCAGCCGGGATGTTGTCAAGAAACTCTATTCACCACTTGCGTCAGGTGACACGTCGCATCAAGCATGGTTTCACACATCAAACACGCTCCGCTGGTGTCACGGCTGCATCACAGAAAGTATTCGACCGGGAAAAAAGATACGGGGCGCATAACTACGCCTCTGTCCCAGTAGCTCTCACTAGGGCGGAGGGTGAGTGGTGTCTTGTCTATGTTAGGCATGACAGTGAATTGCAGGTGTATAATCTAGGACGTCTAGGTGCTAGAGTTGCCTGTCTGTCCTGAAGATGGGCCAATGAGTTGTGTATGTTGTAGTGTGTAAATGGACATTTTGGTAACAAACATTTCGGTAACTGGACATTTCAGTAATAGGACTTTTTGGTAACAGACATTTCGGTAATAGCACTTCTTGGTAACATACATTTTGGTGATAGGACATCTTGGTAATTAACAGACAGTTTGGTAGCAAGTTGGTGTACGCACTAGCAGGGCAGTGCTTGCTTGCACGACATGTACAACGCCACCATATCATGCCATTTTTCTCTATATGCTTGGCATACACATAGCCATTCCACAAAAGCTTTGCTTTTCCCTGGTTGTCGTTGATAACTCCATGTTCACATGTATTACAGTATAGCTTTGAACACATTACATGTGTCTGGATTTAAATGTGACCTGCTAGCCACTGGTTGGCTGTAGTGGTTGAACACTCTAGCTGCCACCACTGCTATTTGGAAGCCATGTTCCCTTCAGAGGCAAGCACTACCTTACACCATGCCTGACTGCTGGTGGGAAGCCAAGTTCCGTGTCTGGAGTCTGGACCATCCTAATTTACAAATGATTTAACTGACTGACATCTCAACAGGTTACCTCCTGATATGGCAGACTGAACTGAACGTCTTGTTACTAAAATATCCTGTTACTGAAATGTCTGTTACCAAAATGTCCATTACCAAAGTGCCTTTACCAAAATGTCATGGATCTGTGTAAATGAGAGAGTTGCCTGTGTTTCGAGTATATTAAGTGTGTGAGTTATGTGTATGGTAGGCGTGTAAGTGATAGAGTTGTCACTATAGTTGTAGTATGTTTTGTAAGTAATAGTTGTTAGTATTGTAGGCATGTAAGTGATAGCATTGTCAGTATTGTAGTCATGTAAGAGTTAGAGTTGTCAGTAATGTAGTCATGTAAGTGATAGAGTTGGCAGTATTGTAGTCATGTAAGTGATATAGTTGGCAGTATTGTAGTCATGTAAGTGATATAATTGCCAGTATTGTAGTCATGTAGGTGATAGAGCTGTCAGTAATGTAGTCATGTAAGTGATAGGGTTGGCAGTATTGTAGTCATGTAAGTGATATAGTTGGCAGTATTGTAGTCATGTAAGTGATATGTCAGTATTGTAGTCATGTAAGTGATAGAGCTGTCAGTATTGTAGTCATGTAAGTGATAGGGTTGGCCAGTATTGTAGTCATGTAAGTGATAGAGTTGGCAGTATTGTAGTCATGTAAGTGATAGAGCTGGCAGTATTGTAGTCATGTAAGTGATAGCGTTGTCAGTATTGTAGTCATGTAAGTGATAGAGTTGGCAGTATTGTAGTCATGTAGGTGATAGAGCTGTCAGTATTGTAGTCATGTAAGTGATAGAGCTGTAGTATTGTCAGAAACATGTAAGGGGGTGGATCAAAAGAATGTTGGCAGTATTGTAGTCATGTAAGTGATAGAGTTGGCAGTATTGTAGTCATGTAAGTGATAGAGTTGTCAGTATTGTAGTCATGTAAGTGATAGCGTTGTCAGTATTGTAGTCATGTAAGTGATAGAGTTGGCAGTATTGTAGTCATGTAAGTGATAGAGCTGTGAGTATTGTAGTCATGTAAGTGATAGAGTTGTCAGTATTGTAGTCATGTAAGTGATAGCGTGTCAGTATTGTAGTCATGTAAGTGATAGGTTGCGTATTGTAGTCATGAAGTGATAGAGCTGGAGTATTGTAGTCATGTAAGTGATAGGTTGTAGTATTGTAGTCATGTAAGTGATAGGTTGTCAGTATTGTAGTCATGTAAGTGATAGAGCTGTGAGTATTGTAGTCATGCAAGTGATAGAGCTGTGAGTATTGTAGTCATGTAAGTGATAGAGCTGTAGTATTGTAGTCATGTAAGTGAATAGAGCTTTTTGAGTATTGTAGTCATGTAAGTGATAGAGCTGTAGTATTGTTCGACATGCAAGTGATAAGCTGTAGTATTGTAGTCATGTAAGTGTAGAGCTGTGAGTATTGTAGTCATGCAAGTGATAGAGCTGTGAGTATTGTGTTCTGACATGTAAGTGATAGAGTGTGAGTATTGTAGTCATGTAAGTGATAGAGCTGTGAGTATTGTATTCAATGAAGTGATAGAGCTGTAGTATTGTATCATGAAGTGATAGAGCTGTGAGTATTGTAGTCATGTAAGTGATAGAGCTGTGAGTATTGTAGTCATGTAAGTGATAGAGCTGTGAGTATTGTATTACATGAAGTGTAGAGCTGTAGTATTGTAGTCATGTAAGTGATAGAGCTGTGAGTATTGTAGTCATGTAAGTGATAGAGCTGTGAGTATTGTAGTCATGTAAGTGATAGAGCTGTGAGTATTGTAGTCATGTAAGTGATAGAGCTGTGAGTATTGTAGTCATGTAAGTGATAGAGCTGTGAGTATTGTATTCTGACATGCAAGTGATAGAGCTGTGAGTATTGTAGTCATGTAAGTGCTAGAGCTGTGAGTATTGTAGTCATGCAAGTGATAGAGCTGTGAGTATTGTAGTCATGTAAGTGATAGAGCTGTGAGTATTGTAGTCATGTAAGTGATAGAGCTGTGAGTATTGTATTCTGACATGCAAGTGATAGAGCTGTGAGTATTGTAGTCATGTAAGTGATAGAGCTGTGAGTGTTGTATTCTGACATGTAAGTGATAGAACTGTGAGTATTGTGTTCTGACATGTAAGTGATAGAGCTGTGAGTATTGTGTTCTGACATGTAAGTGATAGAGCTGTGAGTATTGTAGTCATGTAAGTGATAGAGCTGTGAGTATTGTGTTCTGACATGTAAGTGATAGAGCTGTGAGTATTGTGTTCTGACATGTAAGTGATAGAGCTGTGAGTATTGTATTCATGTAAGTGATAGAGCTGTGAGTATTGTGTTCAATGTAAGTGATAGAGCTGTGAGTATTGTGTTCTGACATGTAAGTGATAGAGCTGTGAGTATTGTGTTCATGTAAGTGATAGAGCTGTGAGTATTGTAGTCATGTAAGTGATAGAGCTGTGAGTATTGTATTTCAATGTAAGTGATAGAGCTGTGAGTATTGTAGTCATGTAAGTGTAGAGCTGAGTATTGTAGTCATGGTGAAGAGCGAGTATTGACATGTAAGTGATAGAGCTGTGAGTATTGTGCTGAATGTAGAGCTGTGATATTGTAGCATGAAGTGTAGAGCTGTGATATTGAGCATGTAAGTGATAGAGCTGTGAGTATTGTAGTCATGTAAGTGATAGAGCTGTGAGTATTGTAGTCATGTAAGTGATAGAGCTGTGAGTATTGTAGTCATGTAAGTGATAGAGCTGTGAGTATTGTATTCGAATGCAAGTGATAGAGCTGTGAGTATTGTAGTCATGTAAGTGATAGAGCTGTGAGTATTGTAGTCATGCAAGTGATAGAGCTGTGAGTATTGTAGTCATGTAAGTGATAGAGCTGTGAGTATTGTAGTCATGTAAGTGATAGAGCTGTGAGTATTGTATTCTGACATGCAAGTGATAGAGCTGTGAGTATTGTAGTCATGTAAGTGCTAGAGCTGTGAGTATTGTAGTCATGCAAGTGATAGAGCTGTGAGTATTGTAGTCATGTAAGTGATAGAGCTGTGAGTATTGTAGTCATGTAAGTGATAGAGCTGTGAGTATTGTATTCTGACATGCAAGTGATAGAGCTGTGAGTATTGTAGTCATGTAAGTGATAGAGCTGTGAGTATTGTATTCTGACATGTAAGTGATAGAGCTGTGAGTATTGTGTTCTGACATGTAAGTGATAGAGCTGTGAGTATTGTGTTCTGACATGTAAGTGATAGAGCTGTGAGTATTGTAGTCATGTAAGTGATAGAGCTGTGAGTATTGTGTTCTGACATGTAAGTGATAGAACTGTGAGTATTGTGTTCTGACATGTAAGTGATAGAGCTGTGAGTATTGTGTTCTGACTTTATGATAGACTGTAGAGGTCAGTAAGTGATAGAGCTGTGAGTATTGTGTTCTGACATGTAAGTGATAGAGCTGTGAGTATTGTAGTCATGTAAGTGATAGAGCTGTGAGTATTGTGTTCTGACATGTAAGTGCTAGAGCTGTGAGTATTGTAGTCATGTAAGTGATAGAGCTGTGAGTATTGTGTTCTGACATGTAAGTGCTAGAGCTGTGAGTATTGTAGTCATGCAAGTGCTAGAGCTGTGAGTATTGTAGTCATGCAAGTGCTAGAGCTGTGAGTATTGTAGTCTTGAATGTAAGTGCTAGAGCTGTGAGTATTGTAGTCATGTAAGTGATAGAGCTGTGAGTATTGTGTTCTGACATGTAAGTGCTAGAGCTGTGAGTATTGTAGTCATGCAAGTGCTAGAGCTGTGAGTATTGTAGTCATGCAAGTGCTAGAGCTGTGAGTATTGTAGTCATGTAAGTGATAGAGCTGTGAGTATTGTGTTCTGACATGTAAGTGATAGAGCTGTGAGTATTGTGTTCTGACATGTAAGTGCTAGAGCTGCTGTGTTCCAGGTGTGTATGTGTGGGACGTGGATGGGAAGCGGTACTTTGACTTCCTCAGTTCCTACAGTGCAGTCAACCAGGGCCATTGTCATCCGCGACTTGTGCGTGTCTTGCAGCAGCAGGCTGAGAGACTGACCTTGACCTCAAGGGCCTTCTACAGCGATGTCCTTGGCGAATATGAAGAGTACATCACCAACTTGTTTGGCTATGACAAAGTACTGCCAATGAATACGGGTGAGTTGGTGACATCAGTACTGTGTTAACTCTAGACCAGCGTCTACTGTGGTTCTTGACTTAATGCTATATTGTCTATATTATCATAAAATATCAAAAGGTGTTTTTTACGATGTGACTAGGTGTGGAGACTGGGGAGACGTCTGTGAAGCTGGCCCGTAAGTGGGCGTACAAGGTGAAGGGGGTGCCCCAAGGCCAAGCGAAGCACGTCTTCTGTGAAAACAACTTCTGGGGCCGGACCATCGCTGCCGTGTCTGCCTCTACTGACCCAGTTGCCTACAACGACTACTCACCTTTCGTCCCTGGCTTCATCATCATACCCTTCAATGACCTTGATGCCCTTGATGTAAGCCATACCCTTCAGTGACCTAAATTCCCTTGGTATAGGTTATCATACCCTTCTTTGACCTCAATGGTCTTGATGTAGATCATCAATCATACACTTCAGGGACCTCAATTCCTTTTATATAGGTCATCATACCCTTCAGTGACCTAAATTCCTTTTATATAGGTCATCATACCCTTCAGTGACCTAAATTCCTTTTATAGAGGTCATCATACCCTTCAGTGACTTTTATAGAGGTCATCATACCCTTCAGTGACCTCACTGACTTTTACATAGGTCATCATACCCTTCAGTAAGTCATCATATCCACCTTTGACCACAAGCCCCTTGATGTAGGCCATCAAACTGTTCTATGACCTTAAAGCTGTCCATACAAGTCATTGTATCCTTCACTGACATTGTCACATGGGTACTTAGCAGTATCCCATTTTTGCATATCTCATTAACAGTAATATTAAAAAAACTAACTATTTAGCTGTTATTACTTCTCATAGTAGAAATTTTTACATATCACAACCCACCGTTGCAATAAAACATAACGTATTTCATATAAAAGTATTATTCTGTTACTTTTTAAATTATTAAATCGTTTTTAGTGTTAAATTTGTTGTCTGTTTTAGAGATAATTTAATGGGTAACTTTATTTATTCTAGTCATGTTGTGGTTGTGCAGAAGGCGACCCAGGACCCAGATGTTTGTTCCTTCATGGTGGAGCCAATACAGGGGGAAGCTGGGGTTGTTGTCCCTGACAACGGCTACATTCAGGGGGTCCGCGACATCTGCACCAAGAACAATGTCCTGTTTATCGCTGATGAAGTGCAGACAGGACTGGGCAGGACGGGAAAGTAGGTCATTGCCTCTTTGCTACCATGGAAACAGTATAGTTAGGTCACTGCTACCATGGTCATAACGCAAGTAGGTCACTGCAGCCATGGCAACGTAAAGTGAGTAGGTTACCACTGGAATGTAAAGGAAGTTACCAAGGTAATTAAACATGTAGATTATTGCGAACATAGCAAATAATAATATAACATAATACAACTTGGTTTCAGTTACCATGGCAACACAGTAAGAAGAGTGGTGTGTCTCTGTTGACGTGTCAGAGTACCTCTATCAGTGTCTGTCTGTCCGTCGGTCCGTCAGTGATTGTGTCTGTCAGTGAGTGTGTCTGTCAATGAGAATATCTGTCAATGCGTGTCTGTCCGTCAATGAGTGTGTCTGTCTGTCAGTGAGTGTGACTGTCAATGAGAATATCTTTCAATGGTTGCCTCTGTCAGTGTTTGTGTCTGTGAATGAGTGTGTCTGTCTCAATGTGTCTGTCATTGAGAATATCTGTTGATGTGTGCCTCTGTCAATATGTGCCTCAATGAGTGTGTGCGTGCATGTGTCAGTTTGTACCTCTTGATATGTGGCTCTGTCGATGTATGTCTCGGAGACAGAGACACACATTGAGAGAGACCCATTGACACGGACACCAATATGTCAACATGTGTCTGTCAATATCTCTAAGTCTCTAACCATGTCTGTGTTGCAGACGTCTGTGTGTGGATCATGAGGGTGTCAAGCCAGACATGGTGCTGCTGGGCAAAGCCTTGTCTGGAGGACTATACCCGGTGAGTCCTGCCAATATTAGCCTCAGAATCAGGACAATTAGGACACTATCCTTGTGAAAATTTAGGAATGTTTTTTTTTAAAATATGCTATATAATAAATATTGTTTGATATTGTTTTTGATACAACATTCAGATGTATGATGGTGTAACATTTGGAGGTATGATATTCACATAGTGTGATATTCAGGGGCATGGTGTGTAGTATCAATGGTGGTTTTGGGGGTACAGTGATGTAACATTATGAGATTTGTTAGTATAATTGATGTATGATATGTATGTTCCAGTTTTTTTACCCAAAAAAACCTTCAGAAATTATTAAATGCTGCTAAAATGTGTGAATGTCTAAAGTCCTTGAATGGTGTGCCCGTGTTATAATGGTGTCTTCATATTGTTTTCTGGAGTGACACACGTGTTATAGTTATGTCACGGTGCTCAGACTCGGAATAATGTCAGCAACTGTGTGCATATGGTGGACTGATGTGCATATGGGGAAATGGTGCAAGTGTGTTTGAATGGCACAAATGTGTTGGGGTGATGTGAATGTGTTGGAGTGATGTGATGTGTTGGAGTGATGTGATGTGTTGGAGTGATGTGAATGTGTTGGAGTGATGTGATGTGTTGGAGTGATGTACACACTGGAGTCATGTGACAGGTGTCGGCGGTGCTGGCAAATGATGAGGTGATGTTGACGATCCTACCCGGGGAACACGGATCAACATATGGAGGCAACGCTCTCGGATCACGCATTGCCATAGAAGCTCTGAAGGTCAGGGTCACTCCTTGTTTACAATATAGTTGATGCTTCGTTGGATGTTTGTAGATGCATCAATGTTGTCAGTCATATTATATTATGTATGTGTGTTTTGAAATGAAACTGTACCTCCAGCAAGTGTGTGATCTACTGTTTATTGTATGTGAACGTGACCCATATGTATGTGACCCCTCTGTAGGCGTATTATGTGTAGGTGTGTTATGTGCGATATGTAGGGGTGGTATCAGTAGATTTATTATGAGTGGATGTTGAGTTATGTTCGTGTGTTATCTGTATTTGTGTAATAAGTATGTGTAGTCAGTAGGTGTGTAATATGAAGGTAGGTGATCTGTGGGTGAGATATGTAGGTGTGTGATCTGTATGACATGTGATGTGTAGGTATGTATGTGCTCTGTAGGTGTGTGATATGTAGGTGTGCTATCTGTAGATGTGTGGCCTATAAGTGTGTGATATGTAGTTGTGTGGTCTGTAGGTGTGTGACCTGTAAATGTGTGACCTGTAAGTGTGTGATCTGTAAGTGTGTGACCTGTAAGTGTGTTATCTGTAGGTGTGTGATCTGGAAGTGTGATATGTAGGTGTGCTATCTGTAGATGTGTGGCCTGTATGTGTGTGATATGTAAGTGTGTGACCTGTAAGTGTGTGATCTGTAGGTGTGTGACCTGTAAGTGTGTGAGTTGTAAGTGTGTGACCTGTAGGTGTGTGATCTGGAAGTGTGATATGTAGGTGTGTGGCCTGTAGATGTGTGGCCTGTAAGTGTGTGATCTGTAAGTGTGATATGTAGGTGTGTGGCCTGTAGATGTGTGATCTGTAAGTGTGTGATCTGTAGGTGTGTGATCTGTAGCTGTGTGATATGTAAGTGTGTGATCTGTAGGTGTGTGACCTGTAAGTGTGTGACTTGTAAGTGTGTGACCTGTAAGTGTGTGACCTGTAGGTGTGTGACCTGTAAGTGTGTGACCTGTAAGTGTGTTATCTGTAGGTGTGTGAGGAGGAGCGACTGGCTGAGAACTCTGAGCGTCTGGGGGTGCTCCTGCGTGAGGAGCTCAACAAGATCTCTAAGGACCTCGTCACTGTGGTCCGTGGCATGGGTCTCTTCAACGCCATCGTCATCAAGCCACGTGAGTCACAATTCTTGTTTCACTTTTATCAAGATGATGGCATATTCAGTATTTATAAAGACATTTATGGCCATAAAATCTACTCTGTCCCGTGATAACAAAAGGTTGATGCTCTTTCAAATGATTACTGCCAAAATTTGGGTTTGTTGACGTCAGTTTGGTTTTGTCGTAATCTCGTGCAGTGCAGTGGTGCGGTGTCATGTAAATAATGCTGAGAACGCTGGTGATCATGGCAAACGTTGGCAACATTTTACACACAACTGACACCATGATTCTAACATTTTCCCGAAAACAGAGTTTTTCCAAGCCGACAGCATGACAGCATGGGGCCGGCTTCCGTTTAATGTCAATTCTAAAAGTGTTTCATCAAACTTGCGATTTCAGGGTTGTTGCTGTTTTGCATAATACATATTTACATGCATATTGTTAGTGATTAATTTTTTTGGAAACAAAATAATTATTACCTTTAGATGCACTTTCGCATTACAGACGTAATTGACTAAATCATATCTGCCTCACTTGCGCCATTCCATATCTCAACCGCTATGGTGAGTAAAATCATTAAGTAAATTAAGTAAAATATTTTATTATTTTGATGGTAATTTAGGTTTGGCAAACAGTGTATACTAAAATGTTTATCATCAGCAGAAATCGACTGACAATTATAGTTTCATTGCAAGAAGTTACACATTATAGCAAATTAATAAGTATAATAATTTACTCTTATAAAAGAACAAATCTTTTTAGACGTATCATTCATACACACATAGAAACGCCTACTGGAATACTTTCAACCAAGAATTAAACTTGAAGTGAATTTCTAGCCGTAGGTGAAGCTGAAAGAAAGAGGCTCATCAACAGACAAAAAGTTATGTTTTTGGACCAGTAGCAGCTTCATTTTGGAGTACAACAGTGAATAGGTGCAACAGATTATCAGCAGTGAGAACCAGTGGCACTAAAATGTTTGTTTGATGATTGGGACCAGGCCATATTATGACGTTTTTCAATGCATTCTTACATCCACATTTATGCAATTTTAATAAAGAAAATACAATTTAAAAATAAATGGTTACATGTATTATTATTAACAACTCAAACAATGTCATGAATAAATTTACCAATTTTTGACAACAAAAATTGTAAATAAAACTAAAACAAATGACTTACTATTAATTTTATAAGTATACAGTTATGTATGCATATCGGTTTCAGAGTGTTTACAATTGTGCAAATCTTTAAGAAATAAAAAAGTCGTGTTTTTGAAGTCTTACATTATAATTGAAACTTACCTTTGAAATGTATTATGACACATCAGCTAAATCTATCTAAATCCCATACCTGTTTGATTTGAAACAGGAGAACCAGTTTTGGCACACACCATGTGCCCTGTTTTATTGACACAAACTGGGTTAAGTGGTATCCAATCAAACATAATACTGTAGTGTGTGGATCACTTGATATGTCAGTTGCACGTGGACTTTGTCACCAGCACAGTGGCCACAGACTCAACACTTACACACAGTGGCCACAGACACAACACTTACAGTTACACACAGTGGCCACAGACACAACACTTACACACAGTGGCCACAGACACAACACTTACACACAGTGGCCACAGACACAACACTTACAGTTACACACAGTGGCCACAGACACAACACTTACACACAGTGGCCACAGACACAACACTTACACACAGTGGCCACAGACACAACACTTACACACAGTGGCCACAGACACAACACTTACACACAGTGGCCACAGACACAACACTTACACACAGTGGCCACAGACTCAACACTTACACACAGTGGCCACAGACACAACACTTACACACAGTGGCCACAGACCAACACTTACACACAGTGGCCACAGACAACACTTACACAGTGGCCACAGACCAACACTTACACAGTGGCCACAGACACAACACTTACAGCACACAGTGGCCACAGACACAACACTTACATACACGTGGCCACAGACCAACACTTACACACAGTGGCCACAGACACAACACTTACACACAGTGGCCACAGACACAACACTTACACACAGTGGCCACAGACACAACACTTACAGTTACACACAGTGGCCACAGACACAACACTTACACACAGTGGCCACAGACACAACACTTACAGTTACACACAGTGGCCACAGACTCAACACTTACACACAGTGGCCACAGACACAACACTTACAGTTACACACAGTGGCCACAGACACAACACTTACACACAGTGGCCACAGACTCAACACTTACACACAGTGGCCACAGACACAACAGTTACACAGTGCAGGACACACAATCCAGTGAATCAACCACGACCCATATTTGACGTGAATGATGCCGGCCTTCTTGTTGATGGCGTGACGTAAGAGGCCCTTTCTTTTTCAGCGTTGGATGCGTGGGATGTTTGTCTGCGTATGCGTGACAATGGACTCCTGGCGAAGCCGACTCACGGAGACAAGATACGATTCTCCCCACCCCTTGTCATCACTGAGGAACAGCTCTGGCAGTGCATAGATATTATTCGCAAGTCTCTTGAGGAGTCGGCGTAGACAGCTGCAGTGTCACTGACAGCAGCAGTGTCACTGACACTGGCAGCTGTAAGGTGACTGACACCAGAAGTGTCACTGGCATTGGCAGCAGTGGCACTGACATTGACATCAGCGGTGTCACTGATTGTGACTGCTGTGGTGACATTGTCTCGTTGACAGCTGTAGTGTCACTGACACAAGTAGTTTCACTGACATTGACAGCTGTAGTGTCATTGATACAACTAGTGTCACTGACAATTGACAGGTCATGTGTCACTAACTGTAGCAGTGAATTCATTTACACTGGATAAATTTTTGGAAATTTCACTGATACAACTAGTGTCACTGACATTGACAGCTGTAATGTCATTGGTGGCAGTAATGTCATTAACATTGACAGTTGAAGTGTCATTGATACAACTAGTGTCACTGACATTGACAGCTGTAGTGTCATTGGTGGCAGTAATGTCATTGACAGTTGTAGTGTCATTGATACAACTAGTGTCACTGACAATGACAGGTCATGTGTCACTAACTGTAGTCACTGACAATCATTTTATCACTGGTATCAAGTATTTTAGGATAATTTCAAGGTGTAAATGATGTAATGTTACATTCAGAAGATTAACTTAACTAATTTTGAGTAAAAGGTGGAAGAGTGTGATCTGAAATCGTGGTACAAAAGCATAGTTTGTAACTAAGTATGTAACTAACCATAGCAGTGGTTCAGGCAATGAGGTATAATTCACTAAACTGAAGAAAAGCCACAATATATACACAAGAGTAACATAATTTATTTTATTTTTTGCATCTGTAAACAAGGTCACTACATATTTTAACGATGCAATTGAACCTTCAATTGTGTTCATGTGGTTGGTTTCAAGGGTGTACAATTTCAAATGTTAATTTGTATCTAACTTTGATGCAGCTCTTTATCAAAAATTTGAATTTTTCAGGTAGGTCGGCTCAACCTTCATAGCTTTGCAACAAAAATAACTTACACTGATGTGACTGTATCGTTGTAGAGCTAAACGGTTGCCATGTCACATAACCCTTGTAACTTTTGATGTGAAAATATGCCCTAGGCCTGAACCATTGCAATGGTCACATGCTGGTGGATGTGTATTACTGTGGTGCAATATTTCAGTCAGTCAAATTATTTAGTATTGTATCCTGATTTTGAGTGTACATTTTAAGTGCGATTATTGAATGCTGCGGCTGGAACAGTGTTTTCTGTCATTTTTGTCCATTTGAAAAAAGCATTCATTTCTATGATATTTCTGCAAGTATCCAAAATGTTGGGTTTCATACTTCTACCTCAAGTATGTCAATTTGATCTGCACTTTGCTATGTCATCTCATTTACACGTTCAAAGGGACCTGTGTTATGTTGTCATTGACACGTTTAAAAGGACCTGTACTGTCTTCATTTACACATTCAAAGGGACCTGTACTATGTCTATACACATTGAAAGGGACCTGTAGTATGTCAATACACATTGAAAGGGACCTGTAGTATGTCTATACACATTGAAAGGGACCTGTACTATGTCTATACACATTGAAAGGGACCTGTACTATGTCTATACACATTGAAAGGGACCTGTAGTATGTCAATACACATTGAAAGGATTTGCTGCTGTTTATAAAGGAGCACAACAAAGCATATAAATAACACATACAAAAGTTTTATTTCTAGAAAATTATCACAACTACTAATATCATTCTACAGTTTTATAAATAATTGCAACCCGGAAATACAGTGGCTATCATTGCTACAGTAGAATGTTTTTGCTACAGTAGCCATCGTAGCGTTAGTGGACATGACATCTCCTGTGTTGCGGAATACTATTATAAACAACTTGTTTCTTGCCAATAACCTGAGATGGAGAGAGAACCAAGACCACTTGTCACATGACCATTTGTCACATGACCATCTGAACAAATTTGCAGAAATATCAAATGTGCCTAGTACTGCTATGTGATATGTTTAGGAGAAATGTCTGTATGAAATCATCCTTGTTGTGTTAAATGTGGTACAACCGAGGTACAAAATTAGGATGTTTATTATACACCGTGATTGGTTAGACATGACATTTGCGCGAAAAAGAAAATGTTAATAAATACAATGATTGTTGATACGTATTATGTTATCTTGCATAGAATCAGTGAAAACTGACAATTCAATCAGCGGGGATGATCCACAGATACAAACACATTGATGCAAACATCTTCCCTATGTTGCAGTCCTACTAGAAAATGTAGACATTACAAAATAATGCATTTTGCATTAGTTTGCATTACTCGATAAACATGTATACCAAGTTTATTATTCAGAATGCCGACTCAGTTCTGTTCGGCAGGATTGTCCTAGTGTCTCGTCACCACAGCTGATTAAACCATGTTAATGTTCACATGTCATTATATGTCGCTGACAGTGTTAACGGATTTAATTCCCAACGCCTTAATTAATTGAACTTATGTCTGCCATAACATTACACAAGTTGCACAACACAGACCACAAGTTGCTACAGGTCTAGTTACCCAGAACAAAATAAACACTAGTATGACAATAAATAAACATTCATAATAATGGAATAACGTATATGTAGATAACGTGACGGTACAACAAAATGTTTGGTTTGGTGACTGAAAGAATGCGTTGTTTACTTGTGTGATTGCATGTATCAAATCTTAATAAAATAGTACAGATATATGTAAACACATCACTCATAACTGTGCACACTTAAATAGATACAAGCCTGGTGCAGAGTCCTAACGAAATATTTCTTGTTAATATAAGGCCTTGATAAAATATTGTTAAAAACTGACATCACAAAAAACATGACAAACTTTGTTAGTCTTAAGATCATAGTTATATAATAAAGTACAACAGTTTCAAACAAAGCCAGGTCCTTATATCGATAGTGAACAGAAACAATTTCACTCTTATAGTAGACGTGAATAATGTTTAATAATATTCATTAATGTCCTAAAACTAGTAACATTTCAATAAAATGTGTTTGGTTATGGAGCTCTTAATATAATCATAATAATAACATGTTGCAGCTGTTTTTCAGTTACAAAATGTCCTTCTGTCACCGGTGAGAGGGGGGTGGACATCTAAAACAAAACCCCAGTTGACTGTGTCAACTGTTGACGAGCCACTGACAAATGAATTGACAATCACAAACTGGAGCTGCTAAAATATTATTCCACAGCTAAAACACCAACAATAAACAATGTGTGTACGAGGTCACGTGACCACTACCTATACTGACCTCTCAACCTATACTGACCACTCATTCTGGGCAACTAAAAGTGCAACTTGTCGGCTGCAACCCTTGCACCTTACAGATGCCACTGAGCTGTCTGTTGGCAGTATCAACAGATTCAGTCATATGGCACAAATAAACTTTCACAAACAATTCCTGTGCATCCTATTACATATGACAGTGCGTTTCCCTCGTGTTCTGCAGAGAGAAACGAAACCTCAGGTGCAGTGCTAGCAGTTTAACAACCTGGAATCTTGTCGATCATTTGCAAACTGCTGTCATTAACAATGTGACCTTTGTGTAGTTCTGAGCCCCACCACTGATGCAGTGGATAGGCTGGGAAACTAACTAAACACATTAACATTAGTCATGTACGTTTGGCAACACTATGAGACAGTGAACGTGGGTGGTTACCCGGAGCAACACATTTGAAATGTCATCTTTCTCTAGAGCAATATGTTTTAAATGTCATCTTCGGTCCAGAACAACATGTCTGGGGTGTCCACTGATGTCTTCTGTCTAAAGTTGGCGTAGTCACCTTGACACAGACGTCACCATTACACATCGGTCGAGATACCAAGGTTCATAGGTCGTGGTGACCTCTTGGTAGTCGAGGTGACAGATGAGACAGAATGTTGGGACGCAAGACTATTGGTCGACACGCTCTGGAGACAAACAAATGCACCCATTATGACATATAACCTTAGTCACAGACAGCTGCTACTGGGAGCATTAAGTCACAGATGTCTGCTACTGGGTGCATTAAGTCACATATGTCTGCTACTGGGAGCATTAAGTCACAGACGTCTGCTACTGGGTGCATTAACTCACAGACGTCTGCTACTGGGTGCATTAAGTCACATACGTCTGCTACTGGGTGCATTAAGTCACATATGTCTGCTACTGGGAGCATTAAGTCACAGACGTCTGCTACTGGGTGCATTAACTCACAGACGTCTGCTACTGGGTGCATTAAGTCACATACGTCTGCTACTGGGCGCATTAAGTCACAGACGTCTGCTACTGGGCGCATTAAGTCACAGACGTCTGCTACTGGGTGCATTAAGTCACAGACGTCTGCTACTGGGTGCATTAAGTCACAGACGTCTGCTACTGGGCGCATTAAGTCAGAGCAGGGAATTCGTCTGCTACTGGGCGCATTAAGTCGCAGACGTCTGCTACTGGGTGCATTAAGTCACAGACGTCTGCTACTGGGTGCATTAAGTCGCAGAGTCTGATACTGGGTGCATTAAGTCACAGACGTCTGCTACTGGGTGCATTAAGTCACAGACGTCTGCTACTGGGTGCATTAAGTCACAGACGTCTGCTACTGGGTGCATTAAGTCACAGACGTCTGCTACTGGGCGCATTAAGTCAGCAGACGTCTGCTACTGGGTGCATTAAGTCACAGATGTCTGCTACTGGGTGCATTAAGTCACAGATGTCTGCTACTGGGCGCATTAAGTCACAGACGTCTGCTACTGGGTGCATTAAGTCGCAGATGTCTGATACTGGGTGCATTAAGTCACAGACGTCTGCTACTGGGCGCATTAAGTCACAGACGTATGCTACTGGGTGCATTAAGTCACAGATGTCTGCTACTGGGTGCATTAAGTCACAGACGTATGCTACTGGGCACATTAAGTCACAGACGTCTGCTACTGGGTGCATTAAGTCCAGATGTCTGATACTGGGTGCATTAAGTCGCAGACGTCTGCTACTGGGCGCATTAAGTCGCAGACGTCTGCTACTGGGTGCATTAAGTCACAGATGTCTGCTACTGGGTGCATTAAGTCACAGACGTATGCTACTGGGCACATTAAGTCACAGACGTCTGCTACTGGGTGCATTAAGTCGCAGATGTCTGATACTGGGTGCATTAAGTCGCAGACGTCTGCTACTGGGCGCATTAAGTCGCAGATGTCTGCTACTGGGTGCATTAAGTCACAGACGTATGCTACTGGGCACATTAAGTCACAGACGTCTGCTACTGGGTGCATTAAGTCGCAGATGTCTGATACTGGGTGCATTAAGTCGCAGACGTCTGCTACTGGGCGCATTAAGTCACAGACGTATGCTACTGGGCACATTAAGTCACAGATGTCTGCTACTGGGTGCATTAAGTCGCAGATGTCTGATACTGGGTGCATTAAGTCACAGACGTCTGCTACTGGGTGCATTAAGTCACAGACGTCTGCTACTGGGCGCATTAAGTCACAGACGTCTGCTACTGGGTGCATTAAGTCGCAGATGTCTGATACTGGGTGCATTAAGTCGCAGACGTCTGCTACTGGGCGCATTAAGTCGCAGACGTCTGCTACTGGGTGCATTAAGTCACAGATGTCTGCTACTGGGTGCATTAAGTCACAGACGTATGCTACTGGGCACATTAAGTCACAGACGTCTGCTACTGGGTGCATTAAGTCGCAGATGTCTGCTACTGGGTGCATTAAGTCGCAGACGTCTGCTACTGGGCGCATTAAGTCGCAGATGTCTGCTACTGGGTGCATTAAGTCACAGACGTCTGCTACTGGGCACATTAAGTCACAGACGTCTGCTACTGGGTGCATTAAGTCACAGACGTCTGCTACTGGGTGCATTAAGTCACAGACGTCTGCTACTGGGCGCATTAAGTCGCAGACGTCTGCTACTGGGTGCATTAAGTCACAGACGTCTGCTACTGGGTGCATTAAGTCGCAGACGTCTGCTACTGGGCGCATTAAGTCACAGATGTCTGCTACTGGGTGCATTAAGTCACAGACGTCTGCTACTGGGCGCATTAAGTCACAGATGTCTGCTACTGGGCGCATTAAGTCACAGATGTCTGCTACTGGGTGCATTAAGTCAAAGATGTCTGCTACTGGGCGCATTAAGTCACAGATGTCTGCTACTGGGTGCATTAAGTCGCAGACGTCTGCTACTGGGCGCATTAAGTCACAGATGTCTGCTACTGGGTGCATTAAGTCGCAGACGTCTGCTACTGGGTGCATTAAGTCGCAGACGTCTGCTACTGGGCGCATTAAGTCACAGATGTCTGCTACTGGGTGCATTAAGTCACAGACGTCTGCTACTGGGCGCATTAAGTCACAGATGTCTGCTACTGGGCGCATTAAGTCACAGATGTCTGCTACTGGGTGCATTAAGTCACAGATGTCTGCTACTGGGCGCATTAAGTCACAGACGTCTGCTACTGGGTGCATTAAGTCGCAGATGTCTGATACTGGGTGCATTAAGTCACAGACGTCTGCTACTGGGTGCATTAAGTCACAGATGTCTGCTACTGGGTGCATTAAGTCGCAGACGTCTGCTACTGGGCGCATTAAGTCACAGACATCTGCTACTGGGCGCATTAAGTCACAGACGTCTGCTACTGGGTGCATTAAGTCGCAGACGTCTGCTACTGGGCGCATTAAGTCACAGATGTCTGCTACTGGGTGCATTAAGTCGCAGACGTCTGCTACTGGGCGCATTAAGTCACAGATGTCTGCTACTGGGTGCATTAAGTCACAGACGTCTGCTACTGGGTGCATTAAGTCGCAGACGTCTGCTACTGGGCGCATTAAGTCACAGATGTCTGCTACTGGGTGCATTAAGTCGCAGACGTCTGCTACTGGGTGCATTAAGTCACAGATGTCTGCTACTGGGTGCATTAAGTCACAGACGTCTGCTACTGGGTGCATTAAGTCACAGACGTCTGCTACTGGGTGCATTAAGTCACAGACGTCTGCTACTGGGTGCATTAAGTCACAGACGTCTGCTACTGGGTGCATTAAGTCACAGATGTCTGCTACTGGGCACATTAAGTCACAGATGTCTGCTACTGGGTGCATTAAAGACTGATACCTGCCACTATATACATGCAGTGACAGACATGCTACTGCTGGGTGTGCTACAGACTCCTGCCACTAGGTGCAATAATTCACAGGTGCCTGAAACTAGGTGCAATAAATCAATGGTGCATGAAGCTAGTTGCAGTACATTACAGCTGCTTGGTTCTAAGTGCTTTAAATCAGACAGTTGGTGCATTAGGCTAGTCATCTGCTAAAGTGAAGATGGCTGCTGCTTAGTGCATTAAGCCAGTCATATGATAGTGAAAAGACGGCTTTGTTTGGTGCATTAAGCCAGTCATCTGCTACAGTGAAGAAGGCTGCTGCTTGGTGCATTAAGCCAGTCATCTGCTACTTTGAAGAAGGCTGCTGCTTGGTGCATTAAGCCAGTCATCTGCTACAGTGAAGACGGCTGTTGTTTGGTGCATTAAGCCAGTCATCTGCTACAGTGAAGACGGCTGCTGCTTGGTGCATTGAGCCAGTCATCTGCTACTTTGAAGAAGGCTGCTGCTTGGTGCATTAAGCCAGTCATCTGCTACAGTGAAGACGGCTGTTGTTTGGTGCATTAAGCCAGTCATCTGCTACAGTGAAGACGGCTGTTGTTTGGTGCATTAAGCCAGTCATCTGCTACAGTGAAGACGGCTGCTGCTTGGTGCATTAAGCCAGTCATCTGCTACAGTGAAGACGGCTGCTGCTTAGTGCATTAAACTAGTCATCTGCTACAGTGAAAACGGCTGCTGCTTAGTACATTAAGCCAGTCATCTGCTACAGTGAAGACGGCTGTTGTTTGGTGCATTAACCCAGTCATCTGCTACAGTGAAGACGGCTGTTGTTTGGTGCATTAAACTAGTCATCTGCTACAGTGAAGACGGCTGCTGCTTAGTGCATTAAGCCAGTCATCTGCTACAGTGAAGACGGCTGTTGTTTGGTGCATTAAGCCAGTCATCTGCTACAGTGAAGACGGCTGTTGTTTGGTGCATTAAGCCAGTCATCTGCTACTTTGAAGAAGGCTGCTGCTTGGTGCATTAAGCCAGTCATCTGCTACAGTGAAGACGGCTGTTGTTTGGTGCATTAAGCCAGTCATCTGCTACTTTGAAGAAGGCTGCTGCTTGGTGCATTAAGCCAGTCATCTGCTACAGTGAAGACGGCTGTTGTTTGGTGCATTAAGCCAGTCATCTGCTACAGTGAAGACGGCTGCTGCTTGGTGCATTAAGCCAGTCATCTGCTACAGTGAAGATGGCTGCTGCTTAGTGCATTAAACTAGTCATCTGCTACAGTGAAGACGGCTGCTGCTTAGTGCATTAAGCCAGTCATCTGCTACAGTGAAGACGGCGCATCCACAAATTAATAGTCTTGAGATATTCTAAGTGGGTAGTGGGTGGTGGTTATGCAGACATGGCGTTAATGTACACCAACATTACAAAGGGGTGAAATATCCCAGATGTTTTGAAAGACCCCAAACAAGCAATTGATTCAGGATCTAGAAAACATGTTGCTGAACAAACCCAAATTAGCCAGTGGCTTAAATTAGCCATTGGCTTAAATTAGCCATTGGCTTAAATTAGCCAGTGGCTTAAATTAGCCAGTGGCTTAAATTAGCCAGTGGCTTAAATTAGCCAGTGGCTTAAATTAGCCAGTGGCTTAAATTAGCCAGTGGATTAAATTAGCCAGTGGCTTACCTGCGCCTGACCTATCAACTTCTCTCACCTACCACCGCATACTCCTCTTTAGGCAGCACAAAACAACATTGATGAATCATTAACGCATATGTCCAAACATGGCAGAGAACAGTGGCATTAATAAAGGAAGTTTGGGAGTGAGCTTTTAAGTATAGTTCTTGAAAACTGCCTTGTAGTTCTGACTGGCTACAGGTTTGTTTGCCAAATAATATGATATGCAAAAAGGGCATGTAACAGTGGCCATTTGTAATTGTTCATATTTTATCTGATAACTTACTGGATGCCAGTATAGCTGTTTAAGCAAGGGTATTGATGGCAAGACACAAGTACAACATGTTCTAAGTATTCCCCAGACTTTGGGGTTTTAGCAGTCTCTTAGCAATGACATTTAACAGACCGTTGCACCATCTAATACACACCCAGTTCAATGTACCAGTCACAGACCTCCCTTAACTGGACACAACAACAGTAGTACTTGGTGTAAATGAAACACCTACCCTTCTGCTCTTTGACTTCAGCAGTGCAATCTCCTCAATGAAGCTGGCAGGGACATATCCCTTCTTGCCGTGAACCTACAGGGAAGAAATAAAGGATGACGAAACATTATCACGAAGTCTCTTCACCAGAAGTAGTCAGGCTAAATAGCAACTCTACCAATCCGTGATCTCACTGGCTTCTTGGAAAGATGTTTCATTTCTTGGGGTTAAAATTTTTTGTCACCCATCTGGCTCAAAGTGACTGACTGGTAGTGACTCAGACACACAGCCCACTCACGATGACTGTGACTAACTCATAGTGACGTCACAGTAGGAATTACGAGGAGTATCCCTAACATGTTTCCTTTGATGTAAATGGCCATACATATAGACTGAACACTGATATTACACAAAGAATCCACCTATCAATTGTGTCTAGTTCCCCTGCAAAAACAACACCAAGCAAACAGACATGGATGCTGGACACATGGTGCTCAAACATTTTGTTGACATGTTTTTTTTTCTCCATAACATTTCTTCATAATGGAAACAATGAAAATTGTTAGTGACAAATCTGGGAAGTAGTGTTTTATCTAAGACCTGTTATTCTGCAATAGAAATGTAATTCATACATATGACTAACACACACCATTGGCAAGGATTAATGGAGATGAGGCCAAACACTGTGATTGTGATGTAAGTAAACAGCGATGTACTGGACACATCAGTTGGCAGATTTTACATGAAGGATTAACTTGAGGCTGCAGGGAAAGGGGTATTCTGTGGAGTGGGAGGATTGACAGAACTATGTAGTAGTGAATGTTTGGGTGACTGGTGTGAGAGAGGGAGGGATGGTGGAAGGGAGGGAGAGCAAGGAGGGGGAGGGACAGAGGGTGAAAGTGGGGGAAGGATGAAGGTAGAGAGGGGGTGGGAAGGGACAGAGCATGTGAGGGAGAGATTGTGGGAGGGAGGGAGACCAAGAGGGAGGGGGAAGGACAGGGGGTGTAAGTGAGGGAAGGATGAAGATAGAGAGGGAGGGGAAGGGACAGAGGATGTGAGGGAGAGATGGAGGGAGGGAGACCAAGAGGGAGGGGGAAGGACAGGGGTGTAAGTGAGGGAAGGATGAAGATAGAGAGGGAGGGGAAGGGACAGAGGATGTGAGGGAGAGATGGAGGGAGGGAGACAAAGAGGGAGGGGGAAGGACAGGGGGTGTAAGTGAGGGAAGGATGAAGATAGAAAGGGGGTGGGAAGGAACAGAGGATGTGAGTGAGAGATGGTGGGAGGGAGGGAGAGCAAGAGGGAGGGGGAAGGACAGGGGGTGTAAGTGAGGGAAGGATGAAGATAGAAAGGGGGTGGGAAGGAACAGAGGATGTGAGTGAGAGATGGTGGGAGGGAGGGAGAGCAAGAGGGAGGGGGAAGGACAGGGGGTGTAAGTGAGGGAAGGATGAAGATAGAGAGGGGGTGGGAAGGAACAGAGGATGTGAGTGAGAGATGGTGGGAGGGAGGGAGAGCAAGAGGGAGGGGGAAGGACAGGGGGTGTAAGTGAGGGAAGGATGAAGATAGAGAGGGGGTGGGAAGGGACAGAGGATGTGAGTGAGAGATGGTGGGAGGGAGGGAGAGCAAGAGGGAGGGGGAAGGACAGGGGGTGTAAGTGAGGGAAGGATCAAGATAGAGAGGGGGTGGGAAGGGACAGAGGATGTGAGGGAGAGATTGTGGGAGGGAGGGAGACCAAGAGGGAGGGGGAAGGACAGGGGGTGTAAGTGAGGGAAGGATGAAGATAGAGAGGGAGGGGAAGGGACAGAGGATGTGAGGGAGAGATGGAGGGAGGGAGACCAAGAGGGAGGGGGAAAGACATGGGGTGTAAGTGAGGGAAGGATGAAGATAGAGAGGGAGGGGAAGGGACAGAGGATGTGAGGGAGAGATGGAGGGAGGGAGACCAAGAGGGAGGGGGAAGGACAGGGGGTGTAAGTGAGGGAAGGATGAAGATAGAAAGGGGGTGGAAGGAACAGAGGATGTGAGTGAGAGATGGTGGGAGGGAGGGAGAGCAAGAGGGAGGGGGAAGGACAGGGGGTGTAAGTGAGGGAAGGATGAAGATAGAAAGGGGGTGGGAAGGAACAGAGGATGTGAGGGAGAGATGGTGGGAGGGAGGGAGAGCAAGAGGGAGGGGGAAGGACAGGGGGTGTAAGTGAGGGAAGGATGAAGATAGAGAGGGGGTGGGAAGGAACAGAGGATGTGAGTGAGAGATGGTGGGAGGGAGGGAGAGCAAGAGGGAGGGGGAAGGACAGGGGGTGTAAGTGAGGGAAGGATGAAGGTAGAGAGGGGGTGGGAAGGGACAGAGGATGTGAGTGAGAGATGGTGGGAGGGAGGGAGAGCAAGAGGGAGGGGGAAGGACAGGGGGTTAAGTGAGGGAAGGATCAAGATAGAGAGGGGGTGGGAAGGGAGGGAGAGTAAGAGGGAGGGGGAGGGACAGAAGGTGTAAGTGAGGGAGGGAGGGAGAACAGAGGAACAGAGGGAGGGAAGACAGGGAAGGAGGGAGGGAGAGAGGGAGACTATACCTTGCCATAGTAGAACCCGTCGGTGCCAGGAGGTCCGTATGTGATGATGATGTCTCCCGTACGGAAACTCAACTCCTGGCGTGGCCGCGTCAGAGTCGACAGCTTGCATGGCGTGTAGTCATACACAGCCATGAACTGTGGACAGGGAAAGGGTTAATGTGTTTAGCCATACAGTCATGTGGACAGAGGGGATTAATGCAGACTGCATCTGATGACACTGTTGAATTGTATTGAACAAGAGTCTGTTTTACTTTCCATATAGATAAATATGTGTCACTGTTTGTGTGCATCAACGTGTGTATATGTGTGTGTGTCTGCGGTGTGTGTGTGTGGTGTGTGTGTGGTGTGTGTGTGGTGTATGTGTGTATGCATGTGTGTATGCATGTATGTGTGTGTGTGCTGTGTATGCATCTGTGGTGTGTCTGTGGTGTGTGTGTGTGTATGCATGTGTGTATGCGTGTCTGTGGTATGTGTGTGGTGTGTGTGTATATGCATGTGTGTATGCATGTCTGTGTGTGTGTCTGTGATGTGTCTATAGTGTCTGTGTGTCATGTCAGGCATATGTGTGTGTGCGTGTACACGTCTAGGTAACAGACATTATTTACTATTTCATTTATGTATTTTTATGAATGCTGCAAATGAATTTCCCTTCTAGGATACTAAAGTTTTATTTTATTTACATCTACAATACTCTACTGTGTTGCATTTTATGTGTTGTTACTTACAACACGTCTCTCCCTCAGTGTGTCCCGTCCGTCCCCGTGTTTGCGGGGGGAGGAGGCAGGGGTTGAGCCATGTTCCGAGACGCCCTCCTCACTAGCGCTAGAACGCCCCATGAGCTGGGGCGCCACCTCGTGGAAGAGAACACTCACAATGGCCGACATCTTGCCATTCTCAGCCACCGTCTGTGAACAACACAGTTGTTATGGCAACCACACTGTCTCCATGGCAACCGTACATATCTCTAAGTCAATGGCAACAAAATATGTCTGTGATTCATGGCAATGATGCGCGTCTCCATCTCCATGGCAACCACAGATGTGTCCATGGCAACCACACACACATCTCTGCTTCCATGGCAAATACTTGTGTTAAGCACTATAATTCATATCACCTTATGTTCTTATATGGTAACAGTTTTTTTTGTAGTGACATTTAACTCAAGTATATCCAGACTGGCTTGAGATAAACACACAGCTACACTGATAGTTACTGAGATCAAACGAAAGCAATAACAACAATTAAACACACGTAAGCCTGCAGTAGATGTGACACCCAGTCGGACAACTCCCACAGTATCAGCCAATGGGAGCAGGTGTTACATACCTGGATGCTGAAGCTGTGAGACTTGTGGAGGTCAAGCTGTTCCACCAGGGCCTTGGTGAGATGGGCACTGGCCACGGTCAGCTTGTCCCGATTGTCTATGCAGATCTACAACAACATTTGTCATTTTACATAGGTTTACCTTTCTGGGCAATTCTCATACAAGTCTCCATGGCAACCAAACATGTTTGTCTTCATGGCAACTGCATATTTCTGTCACAACCATATGTGTATATCTGTATCTTGTTGACAATCGCATCTAGCACTATTTGCATGATAACCCTGCTACCATGGCAACCATGTCAACTGTCATATCTGCAAGACAACCCTGCTGCCATGGCAACCATGTCAACTGTCATATCTGCAAGACGACCGTGTCAGCTGACACCTAAAAATTTACATAAGCACAATTGGATGACCAACCTTATAACCTTCGACCCTTGACCCATTGTTATGGCCGAACTCATCAAGCCGCGGAGTCTTCCAACAGAGCAGGACACTGTGACTTCCCACAATCCTCTCTATGTGGAAGTTGGATGGAGCGTCCGGCTGACCTAGAGAGAGGGCGGGGCACTGGTCAACAGTACAAGCATTATACGTCTACACCAGTGTGGTGTCTGAGCTGCATGAAACTTTACCCATTGTGTACAGGTCAGTGAAGCGTGTGTGTGTGTGTGTGTGTGTGTGTGTGTGTGTGTGTGTGTGTGTGTGTGTGGTGTGGTGTGGTGTGTGTGTGTGTGTGTGTGTGTGTGTGTGTGGTGTGTGTGTGTGTGTGTGTGTGTGTGTGTGTGTGTGTGTGTGTGTGTGTGTGTGTGTGTGTGTGTGTGTGTGTGTGTGTGTGTGTGTGTGTGTTGTCTACAAGAGTCAAGAGAGTGTGACAAGTGTTGATTCGAGAGAATGTGACAAGTGTTGAGTCAAGAGAGTGTGACAAATGTTGAGTCGAGAGAGTGTGACAAGTGTTGAGTCGAGAGAGTGTGACAAGTGTTGAGTCGAGAGAGTGTGACAAGTGTTGAGTCAAGATAATGTGACAAGTGTTGAGTCAAGAGAGTGTGACAAGTGTTGAGTTGACAGAGTGTGACAAGTGTTGAGTCAATAGTGTGACAAGTGTTGAGTCAAGAGAGTGTGACAAGTGTTGAGTCAAGAGAGTGTGACAAGTGTTGAGTCAAGAGAGTGACAAGTGTTGAGTCAAGAGAGTGTGACAAGTGCCGAGTCAAGAGAGTGTGACAAGTGTTGAGTTGAGAGAGTGTGACAAGTGTTGAGTCAAGAGTGTGACAAGTGTTGAGTCAAGATAGTGTGGCAGGTGTTGAGTCCAGAGAGTGTGACAAGTGTTGAGTTGAGAGAGTGTGACAAGTGTTGAGTCAAGAGTGTGACAAGTGTTGAGTCAAGAGAGTGTGACAAGTGTTGAGTCAAGAGAGTGTGACAAGTGTTGAGTTGAGAGTGTGACAAGTGTTGAGTTGAGAGAGTGTGACAAGTGTTGAGTCAAGAGAGTGTGACAAGTGTTGAGTCAAGAGAGTGTGACAAGTGTTGAGTCAAGAGAGTGTGACAAGTGTTGAGTCGAGAGAGTGTGACAAGTGTTGAGTCGAGAGAGTGTGACAAGTGCCGAGTCAAGAGAGTGTGACAAGTGTTGAGTTGAGAGAGTGTGACAAGTGTTGAGTCAAGAGTGTGACAAGTGTTGAGTCAAGAGAGTGTGACAAGTGTTGAGTCAAGAGAGTGTGACAAGTGTTGAGTTGAGAGTGTGACAAGTGTTGAGTTGAGAGAGTGTGACAAGTGTTGAGTCAAGAGTGTGACAAGTGTTGAGTCAAGAGAGTGTGACAAGTGTTGAGTCAAGATAGTGTGACAAGTGTTGAGTCAAGAGAGTGTGACAAGTGTTGAGTCAAGAGAGTGTGACAAGTGTTGAGTTGAGAGAGTGTGACAAGTGTTGAGTCAAGAGTGTGACAAGTGTTGAGTCAAGAGAGTGTGACAAGTGTTGAGTCAAGAGAGTGTGACAAGTGTTGAGTCAAGAGAGTGTGACAAGTGTTGAGTCAAGAGAGTGTGACAAGTGTTGAGTTGAGAGTGTGACAAGTGTTGAGTTGAGAGAGTGTGACAAGTGTTGGGTCAAGAGTGTGACAAGTGTTGAGTCAAGAGAGTGTGACAAGTGTTGAGTCAAGAGAGTGTGACAAGTGTTGAGTCAAGAGAGTGTGACAAGTGTTGAGTCAAGAGAGTGTGACAAGTGTTGAGTCAAGAGAGTGTGACAAGTGTTGAGTCAAGAGAGTGTGACAAATGTTGAGATATAACCACCATCTACAGAAGAGTCGTGAGTATTTAATATTATTTCTGTTGCAACCCTACATGTACGTCTTGCTGACAATCATATATGTTAATATTACATATTACTGACTGGCCATATATGATTTTAGCAGCTTGAGTGTAGATTTATTGATCCTTGGCAAAATACAAAAGCAGTACAAATATGGTCAAGTCATATTTAATTAATTACACTTCTGCGTATAAACTGACTGGTGTAAGAATTTACCATCATCTATAGGTGAGCCAAAAGAATGACTGGCATAATACCTTACCATTGTCTATATGTGAGCTAAAAGAGTGACTGGTGGAAGATCTTACCACTGTCTATACATGAGCCAAAAAGATCTTACCATCATCTATAGGTGAGCCAAAAGAATGACTGGCGTAATACCTTACCATTGTCTATATATGCGCCAAGAGTGACTGGCGTAAGATCTTACCATCGTCTATAGGCGAGGCGAGGGGGACAGCCTGACTGGTGTCGAGGGGTGGTGGGCTCTGTATGGCGGGAGATGGGAGGCGGCGGTGGGCTCGCGGCAGGGTTGAGGCTCCTGTGGGAAGAACACCAGACAATGAGACACAACTACTTCACCACCCCACAGGGTGAGGGGTCGTCTCAGAATGATGACATTAGATAAACTAATTTTTCTTTTTAAATGAGGTCTGAGGCAGTTTCTTCTGATGTCACACATCAATATTTAACGCTTCGGTCAGATACTGTTCATACCCTGAGATAAGCATATACATGTTTCCAAACTTTTGTCTGAGGGGTGAGGACAGACAAAAGTAATGTTTACCTTAACCATAGTTTGAATTTGCCACACAACAGAATGAAGTTAGCCAGGAAGGTTTCTGCCTAGTGGTATGCAGCAATATGGGAGGGAAAACATTATTTATCAGTTATTTGTATTTACAATTGTATCTTCAGCACACATATACTTTGTATTACTTGAACTACTTTCTTAACTCTTTTAAAACCAGACTTATTATAACATACCAAATGATATTTGGCAGTGTAACTGTTGTACTCGATCCTGCTAAATAAGTAACCTGAAATAATGAACACTTCGTCAAAACACTGCATCAAAACGTACCTGAGAAGTGTGCGCCCCCTGGTGTTGGCGACTGGAAAGCTGGATGGCTGCCTGGTCGCGTTGACCTTGGGGTCACGGCTGCAGGAAGTGCAGACAACTGAGCTGAGAATGCTGGGTGTGCACCCGTGAACTTGTGGGTGCGTGCAGGGAAGTCTCGGAGGTCAGAGGTCGGCGTGACTGGGGCTGTGAAAAACATGGCAAACACGGTGACAACCATTGACAACACCCTTTGTGCTGTCATTATGTTGCATTTTCACATAAATGGCAATTTATCTCACTAACTTAACTACCTAAACAGAAAGTTTGTAACAATTCAGTTGATTTGTTCACACACTGCAAGGAACGTCATCATGGACGATTTTACATGAAGGACAGAGCATGGGTTGGACGTGTGTCTCATCTGTAGCACAGGTAGGACAATTGCTAATTTGGTTCCACTCATCTGCTCACAATGTGTAAGGAACCTGTCAGGGGTAGAGACATGACATTTGTGTACGTAGGCACCCCTCCTGGACCGGTTTCGTAGAGCCGCGTAAATTTATGTGCAACTACACGGTCTACTGGTCGTAGCTAACAGCCATGAGATCAATTTAGCATTCATGTAACTAAATAGATGTAGAATTAACCTAATTTGGTCGCGGTGGGGAATCCCTGTATTTGTGGACACCTTTTATTTCTCAGCTGTCGCCTTTGCGGTACCTAGCCTAAATGCCAAGCTATGATGAATTTTAAGGATATCCAGTGTAAACATTAAAACAAATATGTTGAGGGTGGGCGTGTTGGGAGCATCAACGAACTTCGGGAGCATACCGTAAATATTTCAACTTGTGTAAAGTTATGCCTACTAAATACATGGCACAGCTAAGTGCAACTATGGAGCAGACTCATGAACTGTAACTACCGTAACTTTACGACGTTTTATGCTTTTTATGAGTTATGACATGCTACGACATCATGCTCCATGAAACCTGCCCCTAGTGTGCAAAGATTACAACTGTCATTCACTGTGTCGTCACTTTTGATGTATCTGTTATATCCAAACACCAAACAATATGACCTACTAATAACAACTCCAGGTAGCGCAACAGACAACGTTCACTTAACTTTACTATAATGAATGTTATTAACTGATGACAGAGGTTGCTGTGCTTACCACTTGACATCAGTCTGTGGGCGGTCTGATCTGGGCTCATGTCAACTCGACTCGAGTGGAGAGTCTGAAACAGAGGCAAGACATGTGACTTGTGTCACATCCTGTCACAGTATCATGACACACTGCCATCAGACAGGAGACTTAGAGCTTTTAGTGCAAACAAAGCCAAGACATTGAACAGTTTTGTCCCTATGTCAATTAAGATTATGATAAATCCTGAAGTAATTTGAAACGGAACTATTTCCTGATTTTAGTATCAGGTGTGTTTATGACAAGTTCATGATTTTAGTTGGTATATAATTTTATAGTACTGTGTGACTGTGATATATACTGACTGTGATAACACTGCGTTATTATTTTTTAATTGTATTTATTTTATTATAACTGACTGTAAGCTGTTTAACCTCTTTGTCACCATAACCAGTATGTGAATGAGGGGACGAGTGTGTGGCACATGAGTCACATGACTGTGTAATTAGTGTCTTGTATCTTATCAGTGGACAGGACACTGACTGGACAGGTCATTCACTGGACAGGTCAATAACCGGACTGGCCAAACCTGGCAGTATTATTACATATTTGGTGTTGACTTAACTGCTCCACCACCCTCATAATGGAGGGTGGAGGGCAGTAGACTCACCTGGCGTCTGTGCTTGCGGGGGGAGGATGGTGGGGCGTGGGGGTAGAGGGGGAGCAGGTAGGAGGCAGGGACCAGCCCCCTGCGCCCCTGTAGCTCAGCCTCGTAGTAGCCTGTTTCGTCCACCGGACCTACAACACACACCCCATGTACAGACACAGGACTGGGGGTACACCTCATGATACATGCCTCGTGATACACATGGAGATACACATGCTGATACACTTGGCAGCATACACCTATAACCCATGCACCACGCACAGCTATGGCAATGGGGGTACACCTTGTGATACATGCTTACTTATTGATACACATGGTGATACACATGGTGATACACATGGGGATACACATGGGGATATACACGTGGCAATACGTTGGAACTAGTGTGAATAGGTATCAGTTCCCTCTGAAATTGCTCTACTCATATATAAGCAATAAAAAGCAACATATTTTTACAAGCACCTCATTTTGACCTAGTGGGTCAGAAATTAGCCAACGAGAAAGAAGCGTCTCACCCAAGACGGTCAAGATGTCTGCCTCGTTGAAGGCAAGGTCAAGCTCCGGCCGTCCACTACAGGAGAAGTAGACGGGGTTGTAGTCCTTGACCGCCCTGTACAGGTCCTTCTTGCACGTGCTGCCACCTTGCTGCTGCTGCAGCAGTCGCCTCGCACCGCGCATCTTTTCCCGCACCCTGTTTGTGACAGGGGGTAGGGTGAGGGGTGAGAGGTCATAGAACTCGGCGTTACAGTTGGGCGTTGACTTGCTGCGGTCAAGGCGGCCGGGTGAGGTCTTGTGTGAGGACCCCCTACGAGGGTGCGAGGTTCGGTCACTACTCATCAGTGCGTCGATCTCAGCATCCTCATCCGTTGCAACGTCGTCAAGATTATTTGTCGACATTGACTGCAGGTGGCGCTGTCGCTGCGACAGCCGTGTCGGCGCGGACCGAGACGAGACCGCTGCTGCCATCTGGGCTGCCTCCTTTGAACTCACCGAGCCCTGGAATCGATTGTTGCGTAGCATTAAAAATAATTCATTCCACAACGACGTCATCTTCACCCTAGTGTGGCACACCAATGTCAATCTACCCCCAAACTCTAGCGTGACACACTCATGTCAATCTACCCTCCACCTTGATATATTCTCATATCTTGACAGCTGTCTTCGCATTCGTCACAAATTGATATCTGTTCCTATAACTTCACCTATTTTCATAAATACACTGCACTAAAACAAAACCGAAACCAATCATAGTAGAAACCTCACCTTGAAACTCTCGATCGCAGCAGAGGTCAAAGGTGAGATGGGGCGGTCATAATCTTCAGTGGTGCCCTCTGCCTGCTCCCGCTCGGCCATCGCCACAAGGTCGGTTGGACCTCCTGAACGATGCAGCTCCCGGGACAGACAGCCAATCAAATCATCCTGCAAGATGCCACATCAACGTCAGGAACCTGTCTAAAGAGGACACCTGACAACTAACCCACTTTAACTTATCATCGTAACCATACCAGAATCTTTAGTCCACTGTAACCCTTTCACCATACCCGCAACAATCAAACTTACACCTTGCCAAAACCCCTCTCTTAACATTACATATCCCATTTAGCTCTGCCAAGACCCTTTACCTTAGCCCTACAACAACCTTTCACCTTGCCATGACCCCTTAGTCTTACATAACCACCATAACTCTTCCATGATCCCTTACCACAGCCCTACCAAACAATCATTCATTTAGTCTACTTTGACCCTTCGTCGTAACCCTACAACAACCTTTCACCCTATCGTGACCTCTCACCTTAGCTCTACACTTGCCAGCCAGTCTGATGACCTTGGCACGGAGGGGTGTGATTGTCAGCAATGCCTGCTCCCTCACACTCTCAATGGCGTGATGCTGCAACACAAGGTCAAAGGTTAACCAGTGCCAAGGGTAAGGGTAGGGTGGGGAAAGAAAATGCAACAGTATAAAACAGTCTCACAAGTATAATAGAGTGAAATAATTATCTTAATTGTTTGGGTACGCTGAGTACTAATACCATTTTGCCAAGATTATGCAAGAATTCACTTCGTTTTATTTTACTTTTTACTCTTGTTAAAAGTTTCAAAGTAGCATATTCCCATAATTTGCTGTCCCAGAGCTGGTGACATTTGGGTCAGACCATCAACGAACTGTACAAAGTTGAATGTCTAGTGAAACACAACACTATTCGCAGCTCAGGTTTCAAATGATGTCGACATGCACACTTTGTATGTTCACCAACAATGCACGGTTCACACCTTAGACTCAACAGTTCCTTGTTTGTCCACCTTGTGGCGCCACTGTTTCAGTTCGGCCTGCAGTGAATCGATACGATGTTGCAGCTGTTCATTGTCTTCCAGGAGCTTCTTCTCCCGTTTGCTCTGATTGTAAGAACACAACAGATTTATAACAACTGCAAAAAACATTCTGCAATACACAGTTTTAACTTAAATATATTTGCAGGCTTCCTGTTACATAACCGTTACAATGGGGAACCTACATGATCACTAGGGGGCGCTGATACACAACTCAGACCTGTGATGTAATCATGCACTTTACACATACATGTTGCTTTTTTTCAGTTCTTCTCTGAATTCTTTTAGGCTCCAACTGTTATTAACATATATAAGACTTATCTACAACATGTGTTAACAAATGCTGGATATAATGAATGAGTGCGGTGTACTGAGATAATAGGACACTGGCGGTTGATAGCACGAGGCCCGTGTTGTGTAATGGCGCCACCTGGTTTATTAGTTCTGTAGGATCCCCATTATAATGTCTGATAGAAATAACATTCTAAGAAATGCAACCAGCAAAGTCAATACCTAATAAACTATATAACTCAAAAAGGCTTTACTTGACACATTACATTAATTTATCAAACTCTAGAGTATCATGTTTCACGTGATAATAAACAACAAACCTTCTCCTTAATTTCCTCTTCGGCAGCCTTGACCTTCATTGCCAACTCCTGTCTTTCAAGGTCGACTCTTTCCAAGCCTTTTAGCTGACCTCGAAGTTTGAGTACGATTTTCTCAAGTGTGGCTGTTTCTTGGCCAGAGTGCTCCCACTTGTCTCTCTCAGTGACAAGTGCCTTGTGCTGAAACAAGTAAATACTGTGACACAACTACACATGGAGTCTCTACAGTCTTGTTCTTCTGTTTAAGTGGTACATCACACGGGGAAGTCAATATTACACACATGTCAAGTTAATCTACATGCCTACCTCTCTAGTGAGGGTGTGTAGAATGCCTATCTCCTCTCTAATGAGGATGTGTGCAATGCCTACCTCTTTAATGAGGGTATGTACAATGCCTACCTCTCTAATGAGGGTGTGTGCAATGCCTATTTCTCTAGTGAGGGTGTGTACAATGCCTACCTCTCTAATGAGGGTGTGTACAATGCCTACCTCTCTAATGAGGGTGTGTACAATGCCTACTTCTCTAGTGAGGGTGTGTACAATGCCTACCTCTCTAGTGAGGGTGTGTACAATGCCTACCTCTCTAGTGAGGGTGTGTACAATGCCTACCTCTCTAGTGAGGGTGTGTACAATGCCTACCTCTCTAGTGAGGGTGTGTACAATGCCTACCTCTCTAGTGAGGGTGTGTACAATGCCTACCTCTCTAGTGAGGGTGTGTACAATGCCTACCTCTCTAGTGAGGGTGTGTACAATGCCTACCTCTCTAGTGAGGGTGTGTACAATGCCTACCTCTCTAGTGAGGGTGTGTACAATGCCTACCTCTCTAGTGAGGGTGTGTACAATGCCTACCTCTCTAGTGAGGGTGTGTACAATGCCTACCTCTCTAGTGAGGGTGTGTACAATGCCAACCTCTCTACTGAGGGTGTGTACAATGCCTACCTCTCTAGTGAGGGTGTGTACAATGCCTACCTCTCTACTGAGGGTGTGTACAATGCCTACCTCTCTACTGAGGGTGTGTACAATGCCTACCTCTCTACTGAGGGTGTGTACAATGCCAACCTCTCTAGTGAGGGTGTGTACAATGCCTACCTCTCTAGTGAGGGTGTGTACAATGCCTACCTCTCTAGTGAGGGTGTGTACAATGCCTACCTCTCTAGTGAGGGTGTGTACAATGCCTACCTCTCTAGTGAGGGTGTGTACAATGCCTACCTCTCTAGTGAGGGTGTGTACAATGCCTACCTCTCTAGTGAGGGTGTGTACAATGCCTACCTCTCTAGTGAGGGTATGTACAATGCCTACCTCTCTAGTGAGGGTGTGTACAATGCCTACCTCTCTAGTGAGGGTGTGTACAATGCCTACCTCTCTAGTGAGGGTATGTACAATGCCTACCTCTCTACTGAGGGTGTGTACAATGCCAACCTCTCTACTGAGGGCAAGTATAATGCCTACCTCTCTAGTGAGGGTGTGTACAATGCCTACCTCTCTAGTGAGGGTGTGTACAATGCCTACCTCTCTAGTGAGGGTATGTACAATGCCTACCTCTCTACTGAGGGTGTGTACAATGCCAACCTCTCTACTGAGGGCAAGTATAATGCCTAGTATTGCGTACCTCTTTAACGAGGGTGTCGTACTGCCACTGTAGCTGGGTGTGCTGGTCAGTCAGGGTTCTCATGGTGTCCAGTTCATGCTGAACAACGTTCAGTGTCTGCTCTGTCTTGGTCATCTTGTCCCTGGCTGTCCAGCAGTCCAGCTGCCACTGGCGCAATTCCTCGGACAACTTCTCCACCTCATTGCTCTGAAAAAACAACATCAGATACATTTATCCATTGACATGCACAAGGCAAAACTGCAAATATGCACATTTTTGAATAAAGTACACCTATAAACTTTATACAGTATATATGTATGTGTAAAACAGTGCCTAAAATGCAATAGCCATGTAAACTACACACACGCTCATTCATGTTGTTTTTTGAGGAAGAATTTGTCTTAGATGATGTAATGATTTTGTAAATTAAATTGTATTACTAAATATAGACATCACCATGTTTACCGTGATTTTAAATATTCTTGTTGACCTGACCTTTTTTTACACGGATGTGTGTATTGTTTGAAATAATGGGCGAATAAAACAAAGTTTTCTTCTTGATAGATCTGGCAAAAAGCACACAAAACTGAAATACATGGATAAATACAGTAAAGATAAGAGGGTTGTAGTACTAACTGGGAGACAGTTCCAGACATTATTGACAGAAACAACGACACCATAAACATTCGGCGGTTCCATGCTCCAATGACAACTTTTGCCTGTCCCTGTTTATGATTGTACCAGATGATTTTATCTGTGACATCTCTGAGCTAGAATTTTCAAGGATAAATGCCCCATAGAAGTGTTACAATTACTTGATTACTTACATACACCAGTGTACACTGAAATGTTGACACACTGACATTGTGTATATCAACGAGCCACTGATGCGTGCTGGTGTCACCCACCTTTGTGACGAGTGACTCCTCCAGTTGTCGTGTAGTTGCTGTGTTGTCCGTCTCCTTCAAAGTCTCATAGTGGCCGTCCTCTCCCAGAACAATATTCTAAAACGTCACGTAAGCACACGATGTAGTACATAGTTCCTGTCACCAACGACACTGCTGTATAGTTCAGTATGTCCTCACTAAGACACCAAGTGGTGACAACTGGTGACTGGTGCCACACTTCACATACACTTCCTTACAGTTTCTAACATAGCTAGCAACAACAAATGCAAGAACTTTAAAAGACAAATGCATCCTGTATCCGTGTGTACACATAACTATATTAAATCAATATTAATTTTCGATACAAGTAAATAAATTGTATGAAACATTTCCTAATTAAAATAGACAGTGACTACTGCGTTTCTAGGTTACATAATACAATAATTATTTTCAAACTACAGATTATGAATTAATTAAATACTGTGCGTTACTGAGAACATCATACATACATCAACATGGCATAAAATACCTGGCATTCTAGTGTTTCTCACTATAACAATACTTCCTACTGCTGTACTCCTAAACTGTGATGACAGTGACTTATGTGGTGCACAGAGGCAGCTGAATGATGAACAGGTGAACTGAATTCACAACATAAACACTACAGGTTGTGTGCCCAAGGAGTCTAATAGAAATACATCAAGCTGAAGGCTGGAATGTCACAGCACAAAACATACACAATACAGACACGACAGACACGACAGACACGACAGACACGACAGACACATCAGACACAACAGACACGACAGACACGACAGACACGACATACACAACAGACACGACAGACACGACAGACGCGACAGACACGACAGACACGTCAGACACAACAGACACGACAGACACGTCAGACACAACAGACACACAGACACGACAGACACGACAGACACGACAGACGACGACAGACACAGACAGACACGTCAGACACGACAGACACGACAGACACGACAGACACGACAGACACGACAGACACGACAGACACGACATACACAACATGGCACGACAGACACGACAGACACGACAGACACGACAGACACGACAGGCACGACAGAGGACTTAACAAGGACCAGTGTTACACACACAAACAGTACAAGGTTTAACAAACAACTAAACACACAAACAGTACAAGGTTTAACGAACAACTAAACACACAAACAGTACAAGGTTTAATGAACAACTAAACACACAAACAGTACAAGGTTTAAAGAACAACTAAACACACAAACAGTACAAGGTTTAACGAACAACTAAACACACAAACAGTACAAGGTTTAACGAACAACTAAACACACAAACAGTACAAGGTTTAACGAACAACTAAACACACAAACAGTACAAGGTTTAACGAACGACACGATTAAATACATAAACAGTACAAAGTTTAACGAGGGACATGATTAAACACATAAACCGAAAAAGGTTTAATGAGGGACATGATTAAACACATAAACAGTACAAGGTTTAATGAGGGACATGATTAAACACATAAACAGTACAAGATTTAATGAGGGACATGATTAAACACATCAACAGTACAGTGATTAACCGGGACAGAATTAACACAAATAGTACAAGGGACAAGGATAAACACATAGGCAGTACAGCATTTAACAAATGACAGAGGTAAACATAGACACAGTACAATGTGTTAATCATCTACCAAGAGACAATACAAGGGTTGACAAGACTAGTACAGAGCTGAAACAGATGCCACATTGACAAACAATTGTGCATTTGGAAACACTAGATGCCACATTGACAAGGAATTGTGTATTTTGGAATACCAGATACCACACAGACAAGGAATTGTGTATTTAGCTTACTGATCCTCCAATATTAGTTACGTCAGTCTAACCTTCCTTTCTCAAATATTTCTCTATTTTTTATATTCATGCAGTACTTAATAAATATGCAGTTTGATCCATTAATTTTAGGACAAACGTCTTCTGATATCCACTCTACACTCAACATTCTTCCATCAGTAGCGATAAAAATTTCAGGTCGTCCAGCCCTCTATCTTTCTCAAGAAAAACGTGTTTGTGTCAAAACTGTCATGCAGCATCAATGTGATAAAACCTTCCTTATTTGTTACACGTGTCCTCAGTATGAAACTAACACATCAGAAACATGCACAAAACATAATAAATAAACAAATTCATATATTAATCCCAAAAAAAAAAATACTAAAGGTGTTATACTCTGGAGGTGTAGAACAAAGCATACAGAGTGAAACACCAGTACAGAATATAACAGCACATTTACCAACGTGTTTAGTCACATCCAAGTTAGGAGGTTTGGCTGGGCTGGGAGAGAATTAAAACATCCAGTTAATACTTACATCTACAAACACCACAACAGTTGATGACCATCATAAACTATTCATGTTGCAGCATTGCTTTATAGATATAACTTTGAAAACGACTTCTACCGACGTTGTGTAAATTTTTACGTACAGTATGCAACAGTCCTAAAATGTTAGTAAATAACATGCAGAAAAATAAAGAGCTTTTTCCATTAATGTGTCACTTTTTATAATTAATCCTATAGCCATTTTCTTTCTGCCCCCAATAAATGCCATTAGCTAGGCATGCATACACGTGCACACACACACATACACGCGCACACACATACACATGCCTGCGCTCGCACACACGCACGCACACACGCACGCACGCACACACACACACACACAAAATACACTATATATACCCATGAAAAGAAAACGACACAGCAAAGGATGATACAGGAACTCATCAAGTACAAAGCCAGCCTACGAAAGAGGTCAGAGGTCAGAGGATGTGTTTCACCTAGTCAAATTAATACTAATGCGATGGCTGCAGAATGATTATAAAACCAGTCAGACGGGGGCAGCACTAACCTTGGACTTGAGCAGGGTGTGCATTGTGTCCATCCGAGAGCGCATCTTGACAATCTCCTGTTCCTTCTGCGTCACATGACGGTCTTGGTCCTCCAACTGTCAACATCAGTCACAATGTCACATCATGGACGTAACACTGTCTAAGATGATGTGACATACTTCCACAGACATAACACAGTCCAATGTAAACACAGCACAGTCTGACTTAAACATAACACAGCCCAACATGAACATAACACAGTCCAACATAAACATAACACAGTTCAACATAAACATAACACAGTCCGACATGAACATAACAGTTCAACATAAACATAACACAGTCCGACATGAACATAACACAGTTCAACATAAACATAACACAGTCCGACATGAACATAACACAGTTCAACATAAACATAACACAGTCCGACATGAACATAACAGTTCAACATAAACATAACACAGTCCGACATAAACATAACACAGTTCAACATAAACATAACACAGTCCGACATGAACATAACAGTTCAACATAAACATAACACAGTCCGACATGAACATAACACAGTTCAACATAAACATAACACAGTCCGACATGAACATAACACAGTTCAACATAAACATAACACAGTCCGACATGAACATAACAGTCCAACATAAACATAACACAGTCCAACATAAACATAACACAGTTCAACATAAACATAACACAGTCCGACATGAACATAACAGTCCAACATAAACATAACACAGTCCAACATAAACATAACACAGTCCGACATGAACATAACACAGTCCGACATGAACATAACACAGTTCAACATAAACATAACACAGTCCGACATGAACATAACACAGTTCAACATAAACATAACACAGTCCGACATGAACATAACAGTCCAACATAAACATAACACAGTCCAACATAAACATAACACAGTTCAACATAAACATAACACAGTCCGACATGAACATAACAGTCCAACATAAATATAACACAGTCCAACACAAAACACAGTACAGTCCACCCATCATAGTCTAATGTAAACATTACAAAATAACACAGACAACTCAGACAAACAGGAACTTGACACAATCCTACATGAATATAACATTTCTTCAGTATGAACATAACACAGTTCAACATGAACATAACACAGTCCAACATTAACATAACACAGTCCAACATTAACATAACACAGTCCAACATTAACATAACACAGTCCAATACCAACATAACACAATCCAACATTAACATAACACAGTCCAACATTAACATAACACAGTCCAACATGAACATAACACAGTCCAACATTAACATAACACAGTCCAACATTAACATAACACAGTCCAACATTAACATAACACAGTCCAATATTAACATAACACAGTCCAACATTAACATAACACAGTCCAACATTAACATAACAAAGCAAAATGTTAACAAAGCACAGTCCAACATCAACACAAGACACATAGCTTTATGTAGAGACCCGTTCACCCTTCATTTGGACGGGTAAAAACGAATATGGACGGGTAGAATTATGGAATATGGTGGACAGGTAAAAAATGAAGGAGCAAAAATAAGGTTTTTCAAAACCATAGATATTGTTAGTTATGCCTTGACAGTGAGTGAAAATGGTGTCACATGTGTGTTTGTAGTCCATTTCAGACACATTTAAAAGTTTGTAAACTGGCTTAACAGTTAACATCCATGTGTCCACCAAAACATGTGTGACTGGCAATAATTTTATCCTGCATAAAGCCCTGACAACACAACACAGTCACAGTCCAGCAAGAACACAGGGACGTCCACAGACAGAACATCAGCGTCAGCAACACTATATAACACCACCCAGTCTAGCAATGCTGATATAATGCTGACCCAAAGCTGACATAATGCTGACGGAGGGCCTGAATACTGCTCAGTTGCAATGGTCTCAGTGAAAGAGAACACAATGCTGACACAATGCTGACACAATGCTGACGGAGGGCCTGAATACTGCTCAGTTGCAAAGGTCTCAGTGAAAGAGAACACAATGCTGTTAATAAATGCTGACACAATGCTGACCGAGGACCTGAATACTGCTCAGTTGCAAAGGTCTCAGTGAAAGAGAACACAATGCTGACACAATGCTGACACAATGCTGACCGAGGACCTGAATACTGCTCAGTTGCAAAGGTCTCAGTGAAAGAGAACACAATGCTGTTAATGAATGCTGACACAATGCTGACCGAGGACCTGAATACTGCTCAGTTGCAATCGTCTCAGTGAAAGAGAACACAATGCTGTTAATAAATGCTGACACAATGTTGACCGAGGACCTGAATACTGCTCAGTTGCAATCGTCTCAGTGAAAGAGAACACAATGCTGTTAATAAATGCTGACACAATGCTGACCGAGGACCTGAATACTGCTCAGTTGCAAAGGTCTCAGTGAAAGAGAACACAATGCTGACACAATGCTGACCGAGGACCTGAATACTGCTCAGTTGCAATGGTCGCAGTGAAAGAGAACACAATGCTGACACAATGCTGACACAATGCTGACCGAGGACCTGAATACTGCTCAGTTGCAAAGGTCTCAGTGAATGAGGACAGAAGGAAGACTGATACCTTAGCCCTGATGGAGAGCAGCTCCTCGTGTCCATGTTCCCGTGCTCCTCCCTCCCTGTGGGAGCTGCGGAGAGTCTCCAACTCCTGGTCCCGTGACTACAACAAACACATTTTAATTACAGAGGAACCTCACAATTAAGGTCACCCTGGTAATACAGTCACCTCACAATTAAGGTCACATTTAGAATGGACAAGACCGATCTAATTAGCAAGGTAACCTTATTAACAGGTCTGTGTAACTTTATTGTATACGGAACAAATTCAGAGCAGATTTCTAATGAATTCCCAGTGTGTTGCATATCACTTTCCTTAACTACATATAGTTGTATATATATATATATATATATATATATATATATATATATATATATATATATATATATATATATATATATATATATATATATAATTTGCATATGTCGATAACGTGCACAAAAAGACAAACAATTCACAATATATTTAGAATTCAGCTGACTGGCAGTGTTGCAACTAAAGCATTGTTCTGAATTAATTAAAATGCAATAAACAAAACATTTGACCTCTTACAGCTGCAGTAAACATTATAAAGCTGCGACTATATATTTGCAAACTGTCTGGAGGCAGTCTTGCCTGCCAAGTAAAACCTGGGTAGACTATGACACGATACACATGCCACTCACCTTGATCTGCCTCTCAAAATCGGCAATCATCGCCTTCACCCCCGGATTGTCGGCCTCCTGGTGGAGTGTGCTCAAGCCACTGTCCGGAATACTATCAAGTGATGCGGACAGTTTGGCATCACTACGCCTCTGTGAGTCGCCACTGCCTCCTAGCACCAGCTGACTTCCTTCTGAATAGTCACGGTCCACCGACCTCGAGTCACGGTCCACCGACCTCGTGTCACGGTCCACTGGCTTATCTCCAAAGGAGTCGCGGTCCACTGACCTCGCCCGGGGAAGCCCACGATCCATTGCAGGTCTCATCTGGGAAGAGTCCGACAGTTTAGAGGATGTCTTTTCGATAGAGATGCCACCCGCAATATCTTCGTCGGCAATCTCTGACGCCTCGTCAGCACTGGCTGTGTCGTCGTCATGGCGCGGACTCGGCAGGTAGTAAGAGCTGTTGGAGCTCTCCATTCCTCCCAGGGTGGTGGGCGGGGGTGGAAGGCAGATGGGGAGAGGAGGCACGGCACAGTGGGTGCGCTTGTGGGAAGATGTGTCACTCCTCTCACTTCGATCGTCATCCGTCTCATCAAAGAAGTTCATTGACATCACCATGTCTTCTGTGTCTCCTAGCAACCAAAATTAAAATTACAAATGGTTCAACAAGTGTTCCCAAAAAACCTTAAGGCCCCGCCCCAAAAATTACAATGTCACATGTGTCACCTAGCAACCAAACATTACAATGTCACATGTGTCACCTAGCAACCAAACATTACAATGTCACATGTGTTCCAAAACATTAAGGCCCCCAACCAAACATTACAATGTCACATGGTTTTTCACCTAGCAACCAAACATTACAATGTCACATGTGTCACTAGCAACCAAACATTACAATGTCACATGTTTTTCCCCCTAGCAACCAAACATTACAATGTCAACATGTGTCACCTATCAACCAAATATTACAATGTAACATGTGTCACCTAGCAACCAAACGATACCATCAATGGTCACCTAGCAATTAAACAATGCAATGACATTTGTGTTATCTAGCAACCGAACAATGACACCATGCCACCAAGCAGGTAAATGACAATAATAACTGTCCTGTCTATCGACAAAACATAATAGTTATTTATGTTGTCTCGCAGCTAAACTACGTAACATGCCTAATTTTAAAATATATGATATAAAAAGCAATAACGGACCAGAAAATAGATGCAAATACAATTTTGTATGTGTATTTCAACATTTATTGATGAAATAAAATCATGTTTTGGTCACAAGTCATTCCAAAGAAAGATTGTGCTTGCTCTCGTAAAACAATACTTTTGTCTTTTTTCAGATGTGTAAATTTTGATGTAGATTTTTTAACTGTATTTGTCCAGCAGATACGTACAAATGCTGGTTTATTTATATCACTGATAGCAAAACCAAGTATGTCACCAATGTCACGCACGTACCACAAATAGCATTAAGCATAGCAATGTCATCAGTGTTGCCTAGCAACCTAACCAAGCTATGTGATTTACTATCTAGCAACAAAAAAAGAATGCATTGTTGTCTATGCTCACATTCACCATGTGTCATCTTGATTAATTTTACTGCTAATATCTGTTTTAACTGTCATGTGACTGACTACACACCCTTTACCACCCACCTGAACTCATATCTGGCACCCTCTGGAGTTCAAACTGTGAAACATTCACTGTTGCCGTTGGTAACTGGTCATCACCCATGACACGAATATGTGAAATGTTGCATTCGGTTGGTTGCATTAGTTTCACAAAGTCCCGGTAGGCGGTCGGGTGATTGACACTGAGATTCCTCAACGATGATCGGAATTCTAGAGTGGCAAAAAAGATGATGGAAACATTAGTTTAAGAAGCTGACACAGCAATGATGTTGGTTCCCTCACACAGACAATATTGTAAAAATTTAAACAAAATTCAATCAAACAAAATGTTTAACTATCACAAGTATTATGAAGCAAAATAAATATTCCATTTATCTATAACTGTGGAATCTTACAATTAAGGTACTTAACAAGTGATGTAAATAATTAGGTACTAATAAATAGTGAGACACATATCCTAATCTTAGCAGTTATTGAAATAATTTGACATATTTTAGGGTTACCTTGATTGTATGGTGACTGTAATAACAAGTTGACCATAATTAAAGGGTTGAATGTATTACTCAGCCATATTTTCTTGAAGTTTCTTTTTGCTTATTACAAAACTTGGGGGGAAATCTGCCCATTGGACAACAGGTTACTACAAATATAACTGGCTGGATAATATCAGTATTTTGATATTTCTTATGTTTCACCATGTAATCTAATCATCATAGTACACATGACAATTGTAACAGTGAACCAAAAAAAAGCCCAAATAAAAAACTCTGATTTGAATATGCACACATCAAAAAGTAAATCGTGTCACGGAAAAAACTGTTCGACAGTTTATGGCATTGTTTAAAAACCAGAACAAGTTTCTAAAAATAATTTTCACACAGTAAATATCACCAATGTTTGCCATTACCAATATGTGTACTATGCAAGTGTAAATTATTAAAGACAACTTTTATGAGATGTGTAAACTTATAAATGTACAAACACATAACCACCAACAAGTAATTTTTTATATGCATGCAATTCAGCATGCTGCCATAGGTGCATGTACACGTATACATACATACATGTAGACACGTACACAAACACACACAACGGTAAATGTAAACAGAACTAAATTTAAGAGGGCAGCAGAAACAAAAAATAAGGTCACAAACATAACACATTGCCTTTCATATACTCAATGTGACAAAGACATAAACAATGCCACAATTAGATTAGCAGTGTCACTAAGACATTAGCAGTGTCACTGAGACACTAGCAGTGTCATTGAGACACTAGCAGTGTCACAGAGACACTAGCAGTGTCACAGAGACACTAGCAGTGTCACAGAGACACTAGCTGTGTCACAAAGACACAAGCAATGTCACAGAGACACTAGCTGTGTCACAAAAACACAAGCAGTGTCACTGAGACACTAGCCGTGTCACAAAGACACCAGTAGTGTCACCGAGACACTAGTAATGTCACCAAGACACTAGCAGTGTCACAGAGACACTAACAATGTAGACTCTAGTCATGTCAAAACAACTCTAGCAGTATGCAACAACAGAAAAACAACATTAAGCAATACAAAAACAACGCTTCAGTAAAACAACAAACATAAATATGAACAGAATCTGTGCAATTGTTGACACTGCTACGTAAACGGTGAACTGACACTGTGGCTGACAACATGCCAGGTCACATACCTTCACTCTGATCCATGGCGTACAGGATCTCATCTGTCAACACCAGTTACAACTCAGTCCCTACACTCACCGGTTACAACTCAATCCTTACACTCAGTCCTTACACTTGCCAGTTACAACGCAATCCTTACACTCAGTCCTTACACTCACCAGTTACAACTCAGTCATTACACTCAGTCCTTACACTTGCCAGTTACAACTCAGTCATTACACTCTGTCCTTACACTTGCCAGTTACAACTCAATATTTACACTCAGTCCTTACACTTGCCAGTTACAACACAATCCTTACACTCACCAGTTACAACTCAGTCATTACACTCAGTCCTTACACTTGCCAGTTACAACTCAGTCCTTACACTCAGTCCTTACACTCACCAGTTACAACTCAGTCATTACACACAGTCCTTACACTTGCCAGTTACAACTCAGTCCTTACACTCAGTCCTTACACTCACCAGTTACAACTCAGTCCTTACACTCAGTCCTTACACTTGCCAGTTACAACTCAATCCTTACACTCAGTCCTTACACTCACCAGTTACAACTCAATCCTTACACTGAGTCCTTACACTCACCAGTTACAACTCAGTCCTTACACTCAGTCCTTACACTTGCCAGTTACAACGCAATCCTTACACTCAGTCCTTATACTTGCCAGTTACAACTCAATCTTTACACTCAGTCCTTACACTTGCCAGTTACAACTCAATCCTTACACTCAGTCCTTACACTTACCAGTTACAACTCAATCCTTACACTCAGTCCTTATACTTGCCAGTTACAACTCAATCCTTACACTAAGTCCTTATACTTGCCAGTTACAACGCAATCCTTACACTCAGTCCTTATAATTGCCAGTTACAACTCAATCCTTACACTCAGTCCTTATAATTGCCAGTTACAACTCAATCCTTACACTCAGTCCTTATACTTGCCAGTTACAACACAATCCTTACACTCAGTCCTTACACTTGCCAGTTACAACTCAATCCTTACACTCAGTCCTTATACTTGCCAGTTACAACTCAATCCTTACACTCAGTCCTTATATTTGCCAGTTACAACTCAATCCTTACACTCAGTCCTTACACTTGCCAGTTACAACTTAATCCTTACAACACTACCCACTGTAGCCACAACTGATGCATCTGATGTTAAGACGAACTGTGTACATGACTCTGTTACTGTGTCAATGTGTTTGCACTAGAACCATGCAGTTCCCGAACCACCCTAGAGATGACACCAGTTCCACGCACCTCTTGGTCAGTTCCGACAACACTTCATTGGTTAACACAACATTTCTCCTTTTACAGAACTTCAACCAGTCTATCTGAAATGCTTGTAATATAATACTTCACATACAGGTAGAACGCTTCATGAAATCCTAAAGACTCTGAGTCACACGGCTATGGCTGGGGGGGAGAAGACAGAGACACCTACTGGCAGAGAGACGCTTCAGAGTGACAGTGTCGGCTAATGTCACTTGGACACTCTTCGAGTTGACACTCACTTTCTCCCTCAACACTGACACAACGTCGCTCTGTAACAGAACACACTCTGTAACAGTAACACTCTCTGTAACGCTAACAGGAACACTCTGTAACATAAACACAATGCTGCCTAACAGAAACACACTCTGTAACTGGAACA
>JAODUO010000854.1:0-142500 GCA_025642075.2 Ridgeia piscesae | reverse complement strand
CTGTTAATTAATGACATGGTGTGATTAGCCAATTCTTTACACTCCTATAGGAGATGATATGGATGTTGCTGTCACAGGGTGAAGATGACGATGATGATGATGACAATGGTAAGTCATCTACTTCTCTCTTTTTGAAAGTCAATCTATGACGATGATGATGGTGACAATGGTAATAAATGTATAATACCCGGTAGTCTCTATTATGTCAGTCTATGAGATGGCATGGAGACTGCCGTCAGTGGACGGTGATGATGATGATGATGATGATAAGGGTGATACGAGATGGCTGGACGGTCCATGCACTCTCCAGTTACTTAAATTTAATTTTAATCATGTCACACGAGATGCACACAACGTCAGCACACACGTGTGACAGGTCAACACAACAGCTGTCACTGAGAGACGGTGACACAATGCACATCTCAAACAGGGCCTTCAAATCAATACCTCGTCCCCTTCAGGCCCAATACAGCAAAGAGTGTCTATACCTATCAAGCAGATCCATCTCGCTGAGAAAATATAACCAGCTAGTTTCTTTCTAGATCATTTGTCAGAAACATTAACAACGGAAACAGGGATTGAACTTGATATTCTTTAACTAGCAACACCCACCAACTCACTCCCTTCGTCCATGAATCCCTCCCTCAACTCCCACCTTCTCTTCCTAAGACATAACATACCCTCTCCTCCTTCCTGTCACCTTCTCTCTGCCCCTTATTTTCAACACACCTCTGTCCCTCCCGTCTTTCCCTTCCTTTTCCCCTCCCTCCTCCCCATCTTCCCTCTCCCTACCTTCACTTTGTGCTGCCACTCCCTCAGCTCCTGTTTCAGACTGTCAGAGTTCTCCTTCAGCAGCTTGTGGGCCTGTAGGAACAGGGTAAACAGACACTGTTGAAAAGGGGTAACTCAAAGCTCACGGGCCTGTAGGAACAGGGTAAACAGACACTGTTGAACGGGGTAACTCAAAGCTCACGGGCCTGTAGGAACAGGGTAAACAGACACTGTTGAACGGGGTAACTCAAAGCTCACGGGGCTTAGGGAACAGGGTAAACAGACACTGGTGAATGGGGTAACTCAAAGCTCATGGGCCTATAGGAACAGGGTAAACAGACACTGTTGAACGGGGTAACTCAAAGCTCACAGGCCTGTAGGAACAGGGTAAACAGACACTGTTGAAAAGGGGTAACTCAAAGATCACGGGGCTTAGGGAACAGGGTAAACAGACTCTGGTGAACGGGGTAACTCAAAGCTCACGGGCCTGTAAGAACAGGGTAAAGACACTGGTGAACAGGTAACTCAAAGCTCACGGGAATGTGGGAGCAGGGTAAACAGGCACTGGTGAACGGGGTAACTTAAAGCTCATGGGCTTGTAAGAACAGGGTAAACAGACACCAGTGAACAGGGTAAGTCAAACCTCACAGGCCTGTAGGAACAGGGTAAATACTGACACCTGTGAATTAGGTAGACACCTCATGAGTCTGTAAAACAAGTAAATACCCCAAGTTTCCACGTAAATGTATTGGACAAATATATTCAAGGATTGATCTGTACTGTGGTCAATTATGTTCAGATCAGATGAGCCAAATCCACCTGTTTATCAACAAATTAACCGCAATCAACTGGTAATGTTTTATGTCAGACAACCAAATTGCATGATGATGTTTAGAAGGAACAGTTAATGTATTCCCATCACCTTTAATTTACCTGCAATCAATGAATACGTCTCTTGCTGATTGCATTATCACCCGCCACATGCTGCATGTTCATGGCTAATCAATCAATGACTGTGGGCTACACTGACATAATTGTCTTTATCAAAAATCCAACTTCTATTTAATCCCGTGGTACAATAACACAGATTTATAGGAAGTGAAATTATGGGATGTATTATCAGCAAACTGAATGACAGAGAGGTAAGTTGTGAAGAATATCTCTTCATGTAACAACAATTCACTGAGAACTGGGAATGAATTTACAAATGTTTGAAATGTTCGCTACACTACAAACAGTGCATGCAAATTTGTCAACATTTCAACAAAAAAACACATGAGCAAATAACATTATCGAGATTCAGAAATGGTTAAAAAGATGCATGCCACGAGATTTAATGATCAAAAAAGCAACTGTAGGGTGTGGCACACAGGTGCAGTGGACCATGTCCAAGTCATGCATGATTGCACATATTCCATTATTCACCATCTTCCCAAGGGGGGAGTTTGGCTAGAAAAAAATTGATTACATTTAATCACGTCAGAAAAGAATTATTATCCCAAAGTCCAAGCCACTACTGTTCTGGTTATATGATTAAATTAATTTTAAATTAAATTAAAATAGATCCATTTCTGGGTTTAAATGATTATAACATGGAATCAGATCGAAATTTTTTTGCCCATATCCCTTATAGTGAATTACTATCATAGAGATGTTTACCTCCACTTCTTGCAAGCTTAATCAGTACAAGGCAAGCACATGAATACCTTATGTAAGTAACTGACTAGTGTTGAATGTGTTACAAAGCAACTGTTCTTGTAATGACAAGTATATTGAAGAATATTCATGAACAGAATGTGATGTATTTTTACATTTACACATCTATATCATAAATACATTCGTCTGATGCACTATTAGTCCATAATGACATTCATGTTGACAATCAAGATCTCTGCAGACGTAGTTACTGATTAAAAGGTGATTGATTGCAATCTATTGTGATTGGAATCATAATCTAATACTATCACTTAATAAACTATCAAATTACAATGACAACAATAACAACAACGACAACAATGACAACACAATAAGAAATCATCTGTCAATTCCTTGTACAGATGTCAGGATGATGTGCGACAAGTGCTATGTGCTTCTGTAACACAAATGACAACCTAAAGCAGCGGTTCTCAACTTCTGGGTCACAACTCTAAATTGGATCATGAAGTAATTCTGAGTAGTTCGAGTTGTCACATATATCCAATCACTATTCATTTTAATGTTTCTTTACTGTCACCACCAGATGCATGATATAAATAACTTATCAATTTATACTAAAAGTTTCACCAATTTGAAATAAAACCACGCAGCATTTCAAATGCATGGAACATTTGTTTTGAAATGTTTCTACCGTACGAGTACGAGTACGATTACTTTCCTTCGTACTCGAGTACGAGTACTCGTACTCAACAAGTACTCGTACTCGAGTACGAGTACAAGTACACGAGTACGATTACTCCATGTCTGATATGGACAGGTAATTTCTGTCTGATGTCTTTGGAAATGCACCATGATCACATTGGGCAAATAATATCTCTTTAATAAACATGTCCAGACACAACTCAGTAATTATCAAATGGTGTGCCCCTTTATTTATCATTAATTTGAAACATAGGATGTGACAATAACTTTTTATTTGTTGAATGTGACAACATCTATCCATTTGCTGGATGTGACAATAACTGTCCATTTGTTGGATGTGACAAGTGTCAATTTGTTGATTGTGACTAACAACAATTGTCCATTTGCTGCATGTGACAATCTCTGGCCATTTCCTGGATGTCATTGAAACTGTCCTTATGTTGTATGTGACAACAATTGTACAAATGCTTAATATGACAACAACTGTGCATTTGCCAAACGTGTCAACATATGTCAATTTGCAACTCATTAAAAGATGTCAAACACTGATCTACGAGAAACATAAGTGAAAACCAAGTGAAATAATTACTAGACACTCTAGGCAAACGGTTAACTAAAATAAACCTTCAGTTTCAAAATTTCAGATGGTGAGAATGCACATAACAAGACAAAACAATGAAAGGGTGATATGACAGGTAAACACGAGGGAAAGGGCTGGGAGTGGGGGTGAAGTATGGGGTGCAAATGGGTTCACGCATTGAGTACCACACCTTCTTCATAGATGTCAGGGCCTTTCTCAAGCCGTCTCTCTCCTGCAGGCAGCAAGTAGGCCAAGTATAATAACCCCAAGGAACAAGTAGGTCAAGTATAATAACCCCAGGGAACAAGTAGTCAAGTATAATAACCCCAAGGAACAAGTAGATCAAGTATTATAACCCCAGGGAACAAGTAGGTCAAGTATTATAACCCCAGGGAACAAGTAGGTCAAGTATAATAACCCCAGGGAACAAATAGGTCAATTATTATAACCTCAGGGAACAAGTAAGCCAAGTATAATAACCCCAGGGAAAAATTAGATCAAGCGTAATAACCCCAGGGAACAAGTAGGTCAAGTGTAACAAACCCAGGGAACAAGTATGTCAAGTATAATAACCCCAGGGAACAAGTAGGTCAAGTATAATAACCCTAGGGAACAAGTAGGTCAAGTATAATAACCCTAGGGAACAAGTAGGTCAAGTATAATAACCCTAGGGAACAAGTAGGTCAAGTATAATAACCCCAGGGAACAAGTACGTCAAGTATAATAACCCCAGGGAACAAGTAGGTCAAGTATAATAACCCCAGGGAACAAGTAGATCAAGAATAATAACCCCAGGGAACAAGTAGGTCAAGTATAATAACCCTAGGGAACAAGTATGTCAAGTATAATAACCCTAGGGAACAAGTAGGTCAAGTATAATAACCCCAGGGAACAATTAGTCCAAGTATAATAACCCTAGGGAACAAGTAGGTCAAGTATAATAACCCTAGGGAACAAGTAGGTCAAGTATAATAACCCCAGGGAACAAGTATGTCAAGTATAATAACCTCAGGGAACAATTAGTCCAAGTATAATAACCCTAGGGAACAAGTATGTCAAGTATAATAACCCTAGGGAACAAGTAGGTCAAGTATAATAACCCCAGGGAACAAGTATGTCAAGTATAATAACCTCAGGGAACAATTAGTCAAGTATAATAACCCTAGGGAACAAGTATGTCAAGTATAATAACCCTAGGGAACAAGTAGGTCAAGTATAATAACCCCAGGGAACAAGTATGTCAAGTATAATAACCTCAGGGAACAATTAGTCCAAGTATAATAACCCTAGGGAACAAGTAGGTCAAGTATAATAACCCTAGGGAACAAGTAGGTCAAGTATAATAACCCTAGGGAACAAGTAGGTCAAGTATAATAACCCCAGGGAACAATTAGTCCAAGTATAATAACCCTAGGGAAAAGTAGGTCAAGTATAATAACCCTAGGGAACAAGTAGGTCAAGTATAATAACCCTAGGGAACAAGTAGGTCAAGTATAATAACCCCAGGGAACAAGTATGTCAAGTATAATAACCTCAGGGAACAATTAGTCAAGTATAATAACCCTAGGGAACAAGTATGTCAAGTATAATAACCCTAGGGAACAAGTAGGTCAAGTATAATAACCCCAGGGAACAATTAGTCCAAGTATAATAACCCTAGGGAAAAGTAGGTCAAGTATAATAACCCTAGGGAACAAGTAGGTCAAGTATAATAAACCCAGGGAACAAGTATGTCAAGTATAATAACCTCAGGGAACAATTAGTCAAGTATAATAACCCTAGGGAACAAGTATGTCAAGTATAATAACCCTAGGGAACAAGTAGGTCAAGTATAATAACCCCAGGGAACAATTAGTCCAAGTATAATAACCCTAGGGAACAAGTAGGTCAAGTATAATAACCTTAGGGAACAAGTAGGTCAAGTATAATAACCCCAGGGAACAAGTATGTCAAGTATAATAACCTCAGGGAACAATTAGTCAAGTATAATAACCCTAGGGAACAAGTATGTCAAGTATAATAACCCTAGGGAACAAGTAGGTCAAGTATAATAACCCCAGGGAACAATTAGTCCAAGTATAATAACCCTAGGGAACAAGTAGGTCAAGTATAATAACCCTAGGGAACAAGTAGGTCAAGTATAATAACCCCAGGGAACAAGTATGTCAAGTATAATAACCTCAGGGAACAATTAGTCAAGTATAATAACCCTAGGGAACAAGTATGTCAAGTATAATAACCCTAGGAAACAAGTAGGTCAAGTATAATAACCTCAGGGAACAATTAGTCAAGTATAATAACCATAGGGAACAAGCAGTCAAGTATAATAACCCCAGGGAACAAGTAGGCCAATAATAATAACGCCAGGAAACAAGTAGGCCTAATATAATAACCCAGTAGGCCAAGTATAATAACCACAGGGAACAAGTAGGCCAAGTATAATAACCCCAGGGAACAAGTAGGTCAAGTATAATAACCCCACCGAACAAGTATAACCCCACAGAGCCAGTAAAACAAATGTCATAATCTATTGCAGCAAATATGTGTGTGCAATATTCTCAGGCGTTAGTATTTGGGTTTCATATTTATCAGTACAACATTGGACCCTGTCATTGTATCGAACCACGCCTTTCAACTCTGTGTATGTTACGCTGCTCTGCATATATACATGTATAAGTGTGTTGCACTGCTCTGCCGACCTGTCTGACCTGTGAGTGACTCCCAATCTCTATAAGTGTGTTGTACTGTTCTGCCGACCTGTATGTTTAAGTGTGTTTTATTGCTCTGCCTACCTGTATAAGTGTGTTGTATTGTGCCGCCTGGTTGTAATAAGTGTGTTGAAGGGCTCCGCCTACCTGTACAAGTGTGTTGTATTGCTCCGCCAATCTATATAAGTGTGTTGTACTGGTCTGCCGACCTGTATGTTTAAGTGTGTTTTATTGCTCCGCCTACCTGTACAAGTGTGTTGTACTGCTCTAGTTGGTTCTTCAGTCTCTCCATCTCTAGGTCATGACCACACACGTCCTGCATCACAACAGAACAGTCCTCACTGACAGCTTCACATCTAACTACACGTGATCAAACTAGTGTGTGTGTGTGTGTGCATGTGTGCCTGTGTGCCTGTGTGCGTGCATGCATGTGAGTATGTAAGTTTGTCTGTCTGTCTGTGTGTGCGTGCGTGCGTGCGTGCGTGCGTGCGTGCGTGCGTGCGTGCGTGCGTGCGTGCGTTCGTTCGTGCGTGCATGCGTGTGTGACGCTTTTTGTTAAATGGTATGTGGCATTTGATTGTTTGACGGCATTGGGAGGGAACGGGCAATTATTCAGGTTCCTGTTATCAATAATATACATGTTTTTTGTGTATATTGTAATCCCTGGCACTCCACTCATAACCATTAACTTGGAAGTCAATATATGCTCATTCATTGACGCATGCAACCATGAACATCAGATTGATTGCCACAGTATCCACAAGAGGAGCCACATGTCATGTCTAGTGTTTGAAGTATGCACCCGAGGAGCCACACATTGTGTAAACTGACAGCTTAGCACATACATCCTGCACATTTAAAGAAGTTTATAATATGCTGGATTTTGCACTAGCATATGCTACGTATTGACTAACATCAACAGGAACTGGTTACAATCAGCAGATTATTCAGGTATAATGTTTTGTTAACCCAACATGTAAATATTTATATTTTGTACAAAACACGATACTAGGTGTCTGTAAATTACGATCTTCCTTCTACAATGACACATGGTTAAAGTGAATAAACAACCATGTATCAAGTGTCTGAAGTATTGTTTACACCAGACATGACACAAGGGTGAGTTCTTCAATGACACTCCAGCACTGACAGGTAGCATTGATACATCGACAGGTGACTAAGGGACAGGTGGGTAAATCAGCATGAGAATGCACAAAGTTTAAAAGTTATCATCATGTTTTGGGGTATTTGGTTTTGACAATGTTGTTTCTTTAAACAAAAATCATCACATCACAATCAACTGGAATTAAGGTTGTAATTGATGTGATCTAAAATTGTAAATTAATGCAACATAGGTGACAAAATTTGCCACATATGACAATCTAGCAGTAGCAATTATTTCAATCCTACGTATCTGAAACAGATTTCTCCACTTCTTCTGACACACATCTTCGTACCTTCTAAATCCAACACACTTTCTGACACAGATTTCCACACGAGCTTACACACACAAACACACTTCCTCACAACTTGCACCACACACCTTTTGACACACAATTCCAACACATCTTTCCAAAACACACATTTCCACACACACCGACACACACCCCAACACATCTCTCTACATACCTTGCCAATGCGTAGTTCTGCTATTGTAGTCTTGAGGTAAGCCTCCGACTGCTCCAGTCTCCGTGCCTTCTCCTCCACTGACGCGTACATCTCCTCCTGGGAGCGTAACCATGACAAGCTCGGACCTGGGCACCGACGCCATCTGGTTGTTTGCAATGCTGCACTCATACATGCTCAGTTTGTCCCGCAGCAACAGGTTTTCGTCCTCCACCTGCTGAAGAGTTCTCTTGTTGTAATCGAGCTGCTCCGTGAGGAACTCTGTCTCCTTTGACAGATTGCCACTGACAACATCGTGCTGCAACAACACGGGATCAACATGATGCTACAACAACATGGCAACAACATGCTATGATGATATGGCAACAACATCATGCTTAAAAATAATGTAGCAACTCAACTTTTTCAGCAAGCAACAATACAGGAACATTTACTTTCTTTACAGTCTTAACAACTCTAATGTTTAGTGTCACCAACAGTACAGGGGCAATTCTATCTTAGAGTCACCAAACAAGAAAAACACAAGAAACAAGAAAGTTCCACACCGTCTGGTTAAGCTGAGACAACTGACATAGAATGTGTCCTTAGGTTCAGGACGACAAGCAGTTGTCCTTCCCTTTCCATAAACTGAAACTACAATTGCTCTAATCTCTCCTTAACCACCATCTCTTCAAACTGACGTGACAAAAAAAGTGTCCTAACCGTCCTTAAATATGATATCCTGGGATAAAATTTACTCTGACCTTTTGTAAAAATGGTTGATGCTCTTTCAAATGATGATGCTGCCAAAATATTTAAACATTTTATAAGCGTACACGACATAAAAAATGCCATTCAATTTGCCATTTTACAGAAACTCCAAGGATGTCCAGTTTTGATTTATCATTCTAGCGTGATGTGATGTCAGTCGTGGTTTTGGCATAATCTTGTGCAGTTCAGTCACACGGTGTTGTGTAAATAACACTGAGGCATTCCCGGCAAACATCGGTAACATTTTCCACAACTGATATCAAGATTCTGCTCCTCGCGCATTTCCAAAAAGTAAACTTTTCCAAGCCCGCACCGTGACTGCTCCTGTTTAATATCAATTTAAAAAGTGTTTCATCAAACTTGTGATTTAAGAGTTGTCATTATATTGCATAATACATATGTACAAATTAAATACATGTTTTTACACTTACTACAATTTTATGGAGGGCAAAATAATCTCAAACAACAAGCAACTGTCCAACCCTTTCCCTAAAAACACAACAAAGAAAGAGTCCTACTCCTTCCTTATGTACATACAACAAGAAAGTGTCATACCTTGTCCTTGAGTTCGGACAGCTCCACGTGGAGCCTGCGCTCCGTGTCCCTGGTCTCCTCCAGCCTGTCCTCGAGGTCCCTGCGCTGCTGCTGGGAGTCGTCCAGTTGTTCTCTCAAGTCTCTCAGTGTCATCTGCAACTCATCAATGTCCCCTCGCTGTATGTCCCGTGACCGCTCAAGGTCCGACACCTCACACATCAGACTGGAGCGTCCATCGTCTGTGCTCCGCAGTCGCAGCGACAGGCTCTCATTATGACTCTCCAGCTCGACGATGCGGAGCTGAGCCGCCGACTCCAGCTGCTCCAGGTCGAGAATGCGCGACTCGAATGATGCCTCGCGACCCTCGAGACTCCTCACTTTCTGTTTCAAGGTCAGCTCGACGCCCTCAAGATCTCCGATCCTGTCGGTCAGCTCGTTGCACCTGTCGTAGTGTTCTCGTTTCTCATTCTCCAGCTCACCCATCTTACCCAGCAGCTTCTGCTGCAGGCTCTCGAGGTCCGCCTCCGCACTCGACAGCTTGAACGCCACTTCCGAGTCGCTGCGCTCCCGCGTCTGCAGCGCCACCTTCAGGGACTGCTCCGACGCCTGCACCGAGTGCAGCTTCTCCTGCAGCTCGTCCAACATGGCCGTCATGTTGTCGGACCTGGCCGCCAGGTGGCGCTCCTGCTGTTCGAGTCGGTTCACCTGGTCCTTGAGGTTCTTCTCGGAGAGCTGCGACGCCCGCAGCTGGACGGTGAGCTCGTGGATTGTGTTCTTGTCTCGCCGGGCGATGTCGTGTAACTCCTCACGGTCCCTCTCAAGTTCAGCCGAGCTGGTGACAAACAGAGGACAGTGACGTGAGGCTGAAGTGAGGCACATACAGCAGCCCTGCTACATGATGAGCGAGGTGGACCACCTCACTGCTTTTCTAAGCCACCTCACTTAAAATATGCCAGAATTGCCAGCTCATAGCTATTTCTTGCCATAAACATGGTTTACGTGCTGCTACCTTGTAGCAGCATCATGTACGTTTGTTTCCTCTCTGTATCCCAGGGAATAGGTAAAACACCCTTCAGAATGCACCATTTTGAAGGTAGTTTAAAAAAAGTTCTGGGTGACCATGACCCCGGATCTATATAGTGTCACTTGATGCTTTCAGTGCTCCCTCACCCATCCTACCACCTCGCCCACCATTTTACTACAGCCCATCCTACCACCTCGCCCATCATTTTACTCAGCCCATCCTACCACCTCGCCCATCATTTTACTCAGCCCATCCTACCACCTCGCCCATCATTTTACTCAGCCCATCCTACCACCTCGCCCATCATTTTACTCAGCCCATCCTACCACCTCGCCCATCATTTTACTCAGCCCATCCTACCACCTCCCCATCATTTTACTCAGCCCATCCTACCACCCCCATCATTTTACTCACCCATCCTACCTCGCATCATTTTACTCAGCCCATCCTACCACCTCGCCCATCATTTTACTCAGCCCATCCTACCACCTCGCCCATCATTTTACTCAGCCCATCCTACCACCTCGCCCATCATTTTACTCAGCCCATCCTACCACCTCGCCCATCATTTTACTCAGCCCATCCTACCACCTCGCCCATCATTTTACTCAGCCCATCCTACCACCTCGCCCATCATTTTACTCAGCCATCCTACCACCTCGCCCATCATTTTATCAGCATCCTCCACTCGCCCATCTTTACTCAGCCCGTCCTACCACCTGCATATTTACTCAGCCATCCTACCACCTCGCCCATCATTTTACTCAGCCCATCCTACCACCTCGCCCATCATTTTACTCAGCCATCCTACCACCTCGCCCATCATTTTACTCAGCCCATCCTACCACCTCGCCCATCATTTTACTCAGCACATCCTACCACCTCGCCCATCATTTTACTCAGCCCATCCTACCACCTCGCCCATCATTTTACTCAGCCCATCCTACCACCTCGCCCATCATTTTACTCAGCCCATCCTACCACCTCGCCCATCATTTTACTCAGCCCATCCTACCACCTCGCCCATCATTTTACTCAGCCCATCCTACCACCTCGCCCATCATTTTACTCAGCCCATCCTACCACCTCGCCCATCATTTTACTCAGCCCATCCTACCACCTCGCCCATCATTTTACTCAGCCAATCCTACCACCTCGCCCATCATTTTACTCAGCCCATCCTACCACCTCGCCCATCATTTTACTCAGCCAATCCTACCACCTCGCCCATCATTTTACTCAGCCCATCCTACCACCTCGCCCATCATTTTACTCAGCCAATCCTACCACCTCGCCCATCATTTTACTCAGCCCTTCCTACCACCTCGCCCATCATTTTACTCAGCCCTTCCTACCACCTCGCCCATCATTTTACTCAGCCAATCCTACCACCTTGCCTATCATTTCACTCAACCCTTCCTAGCACCTCGCCCATCATTTTACTCAGCCAATCCTACCACCTTGCCTATCATTTCACTCAACCCTTCCTACCACCTCGCCCATCATTTTACTCAGCAATCCTACCACCTCGCCTATCATTTCACTCAACCCTTCCTACACCATCGTGACTCCTATCAATTTTACTCAGCCAATCCTACCACCTTGCCTATCATTTCACTCAACCCTTCCTAGCACCTCGCCCATCATTTTACTCAGCCCTTCCTACCACCTTGCCTATCATTTCACTCAACCCTTCCTAGCACCTCGCCCATCATTTTACTCAGCCCTTCCTACCACTCGCCCATAATTTTACTCAGCCCATTGTACCACCTCGCCCATCATTTTATCAGGGGAAACACTGCACAGTGACAACAGGTTTCTGTTCCTGTATTTGGAATTAGTCAATTTGTAACCACAGAAGTCTGTCGTGTTGAATACAGAAAATGGCACAAGTGTGAATGTCAAGGTGTATTACGGTTAATTCGGCCCACTTCAAGTTCAGCAATACTGCCAATAAAACTTGTTTTGAAACTGAACTTTTGAAATCATGGTTGTAACTTTCAATTTGCAAACATTCTTATTATTTCACCAAAGTAATTAACCACAATTTTACGGGCAGTATACATTCCAAATACTTTGTTTAATCTGAAGAACCTTGTATTAAATAACAAAAATAAAAACACAAGTGCAAGCATCCTCCTTTAGAAGTACAAACAACAGTAACAGTATACATTAGTTTGCTTAAAGCCATAAACAATGAAAACAGTATGCATTAGCTTAATAAAGAAAACAAAATAACAATGACAACACTTAGCAATGTTAGCATAAATAATTACTGAAGTAAACATTTCATTAACAGAAACAAAAGTAGACATTAGTGACATAAACAGTGACAATTTAGCTGGTGAATAGAAAGTGAATAACAGCAATATACACAGCAAAGGCGACTCACACAAAACTAGCACAGAACTAACACATACCTCACATACCTAACACATAACTAACACAGACAAGTGAACATTCTCTACTGACACATAACTAGCGCACAACTGACACATAAATCACACACAACTAACACATAACTAACACAGACAAGTGAACATTCTCTACACACACAGAACTAGTGCACAACTAACACATAACTCACACACGGCTAACACAGACAAGTGAACATTCTCTACTAACACATAACTAACACATAACTCACATACGACTAACACAGACAAGTGAACATTCTCTACCTGTTGTTTCATGTGCTGTTCCATGCCTTCCAGTTGCCGGACCCGTCGTTTCAACACCGCCTCTGGCGAATTAATGAGCATGGAGTCGCGCTCCAGTGCCGTCATCTCCTGGCTGGACTCGAGCATGCGAAGCTTCATGCGGAGTCCCCGCTCCGACTGCTCCAGTTGTGCCACCTGGTGCCTCAGTGCAGAAACAGCTGCGCTGTCCTCCCTGTCATAGCTCGAGTATTGCGACTGCTCCAACTGTGCCACCTGGTGTCTCAATGCTACAACTGTGTCGCTTTCTCCTTGCAGCAACTTCTCCTTCAGACTTCGCTCCGACGACTCCGCCCGCCTGAGTTGCTCCAGGAGTCCAGACAACCGGTCATGATTCTGAGACGACGTGACTCCGGACAACTGTTCATGATCCTGTGATGTCACACCTGCAGGCAGTCGGTTGTGGTCCTGTGGTGACGACGTGAGAATGCCGGCTGCCTTCTCCATCTCAGCGAGTTCGTTCGTCATTTTGCGTTCGTTTACCTCCAGGTCCTGTAGGCGGCGCTTCAGCTTGCGCTCGGACGTCTCGAGGTCGAAGACGAGTTCCTCGAGATGTTGGATCTTGGCGAGTGCTTCCGTCTCAGAACACTCGCCCCCGTACTGCAGCTGGTTCTTGAGTCTGACAACAGGGACAGGGGTACAGACAAAGCACTCATCCACACTTCAACAGTGGCTTCCAAACCTACGATCCCTTCTAAGTGATTACGTATCCTCTCAGAAAGTCGATGTCTGAAATTCTGTCATTTGGACGAGAAGGGGTCAGAAGCAGTTTCATCTGGCTTGGTTGCCAAGGATTTAGGTGCAACAGAAGTGTTCTTATTATTACTAGTATTGTAAATGTTTGACTGATGTTGATATTATGTCAATACAGTCATATCACTGTTTACACACTTTCATCTGAGACAAGGGGTGGAGGCACTGAGACAAGGGGTGGGGGCACTGAGACAAGGGGTGGGGGCACTGAGACAAGGGGTGGAGGCACTGAGACAAGGGGTGGAGGCACTGAGACAAGGAGTGGGGGCACTGAGACAAGGGGTGGGGGCACTGAGACAAGGGGTGGGGGCACTGAGAGAAGGGGTGGAGGCACTGAGACAAGGGGTGGAGGCACTGAGACAAGGGGTGGTGGCACTGAGACAAGGGGTGGAGGCACTGAGACAAGGGGTGGAGGCACTGAGACAAGGGGTGGAGGCACTGAGACAAGGGGTGGGGGCACTGAGACAAGGGGTGGGGGCACTAAGACAAGGGGTGGGGGCACTGAGACAAGGGGTGGGGGCACTGAGACAAGGGGTGGGGGCACTGAGGCCAGTTGAAAGTAATTTTGTCTGGTTTTTCATATGACCCGTTCAGAATAATCAGTTTAAACAATTCAACTGGTCAGATCAAAGACAGGTCAATTTATCGAATCACCAAAATATTCTGTTTTATTTCTCAAATAACTGAAACAACAAATAATTAAAATATTTTGTACAAACATCATCACAGTTGTATCTACTATTCACATAACTTGACTCGTCCACAAACATAAATGCCTTCAACAGGTAAAGCATTAATTAAACCAATGAAATGATTTGATCTCAAATGCTGCAGACCTTGCCTCGCCCCTCCTCCGGGTGTCAATCTCCTCCTCCAGCAGCTCCAGCTCCCTCCTATGCTCCGCTTCCTGCTCTATGAGGGCTGACTCCGCCTCCCCCAGCTGATGTCTGCAATACACCAATCACTTACACGAGTCACTTACATACTAGTTACTTTACATACCAGTTACTACTTACACATCAGTCACACACCAGTCACTTACCCACCAGTCACTTACACATGAGTCACTTACCCACCAGTCACTTATAAACCAGTTACTTACATGCCAGTCACTTACACATGATTCACTTATACACCAGTCACTTATAAACCAGTCACTTACATGCCAGTCACTTACACATGAGTCACTTATACACCAGTCACTTATAAACCAGTTACTTACATGCCAGTCACTTACACATGATTCACTTATACACCAGTCACTTATAAACCAGTCACTTACATGCCAGTCACTTACACATGAGTCACTTATACACCAGTCACTTATATACCAGTTACTTACATGCCAGTCACTTACACATGATTCACTTATACACCAGTCACTTATAAACCAGTCACTTACATGCCAGTCACTTACACATGATTCACTTATACACCAGTCACTTATAAACCAGTCACTTACATGCCAGTCACTTACACATGAGTCACTTATACACCACTCACTTATAAACCAGTTACTTACATGAGTCACACACCAGTCACTTATACATCAGTCACTCATACGAGTCACACACCAGTCACTTACACACCAGTCACTTGCACAAAAGTCACGCACCAATTACTTACACACCAGTCACTTACATTCCCGTCACGTACACATGAATCACATACATGGTCACTTACACATGGTCATTTACACTTCAGTCACTTATACATAAGCCACACGAGATCATTTACTCATGAGTCACTTACACGTCATTAATTTACACGAGTCATACTTCAGTCATTTATTTACCAGTAACTTGTTCATCAGTCACCTACACATGGCCACTTACTAGTCACTTACAAACCTGTCACCAGTCACTTGCACGTTAGTGTGATCAAACTGACACTGACAGGGAATGTGAGGACCAAGACTTACTTGTATGCGGCGGCAGTCTTCTCCCACTCCACAATCTTCTGCTTCAGGTCCACCTCAGTTGACACAATCTCATTCACTCGACGCTCAAACTCAGAGTCCTACAAACCACCAGGTGCATGTCACAAACACCCAACATGTCACAAAAACACGTATAACAGAGCGCTGAAGTGAAACATTAAATTGAAAAAAATGCCTATTACATCAAGAGCATCAAAAACCCAATCTGCCTGTCTGTTGTGAATGCCAATATTTTGCTGTTGTTGTTCCTTGCATGAAGCAAACTACAATATAGTGTTATTGCTCATAGAATAAAGCAAATATCAACGTATGTTGTTGCTCATTGCATGAATAAAATATCAACTGCATGTTATTGTTCATTTCATGAAGCAGTGTTGTTGCTAATGCCAGCATCATGTTACTGCTCATGGCATATTTTAAATAATCACCAAACTGGTTGCCATTTCTGCAGATACAATATAAACAAACAGTTAAATCTAGCAAATGAATAGTTCTGTACTTAATTTGTTTTAAACAAGTGGTTTTCTTATATGCAAGAGCCTCAATGTACACAACTAAATCCAAGTAACGAATAATTCTGTATTTCAATTTTCGTTTGGACAAATGGTGTTCTTAAGGGGGGGGGGTCAAAGGGTTTTTCATATTCTATGCACACAGAATATCGAGCAGTAAATAAATACATAAATATATCTTACCTTGACCCTTGGCTTGACCTCCGTCACCACGCCACCTGAGTCCGTCTCCATGTTTACGGTGACGACCTCTACGGCCTCGCGGAATGACCCCAGGTTCTCAGAGAGAGCAGTGATCTTGGCACGGTGGAAGCGTTCCAGTCGTGTCAACTCATCAATCTTGCAGCTCATCTCTTCCCGCGTCAGGCCGTCGAAGTAGACAGGCGACCGAGCGCGCTCAGACGTGTGACCAAGTCTGTAGGGAGAGGGTGTCACTTTGTCCTGCAGACTACGTACCATTGTCAAGAGCTCCTTGTTCTGGCTCTCAACGTTCACCACCTGCGTCTTCAGCGACGACTCGGACTTCTCCAGGTCGCGAATTGTGTTCTTCAGGCTCATGGCTGTCATCTTCTGCTCGTTTAGCTCCTCGCGAAGGCGATTCTCGGATTTGCTCAGTTCGTCTTTTGCTGCTTCGACTGAACTGACCTGCATCTTGAGCACAGCTTCAGATTTCTCAAGCTCGTTCACACAGTCCTTCAGCTGTTTCTCGTGACATTCGAGTTCCTCAATGCGCTGCCGTGAGTAGTCCATCCATGTTTCCTCAGTTGCATCGTTCTTCCTCATTGCAGCCTCAAGCAGTTTCACCTGCTCGGCCATGCGCAACGTCTCAGCCATTGACGACTGCAGGTCCACCTTTCACCTTTTCCAGTTCCATCTCGGATTTCGCTTTTTCCCTTGACAGGGCATGCATGTCATGTCTGTATGTTTCGAGTTCGATTTGTTTCGCCTCGATTTCCTTCCTGGCATCGTCCAGTTCCCGCGATTGCTGCTCCAGCTCAGACTTAATCTGCTCCAGTTCCGTCGCCGATCTCGTCATTTCCTTCTTCATCTCCTCTTCCACCTGCTCCTGTTCCTGGAGCCGATCCAGAAGTTTCTCTTCCGACTCCAGCAACAGGTCGAGCTTGTTATGCAGTTTGTCCGTCTCCTCATCATACTTCATCTCGAGTGTTGACTTCTTCGCCTCGAGCCTCTCAACCGTACCTCGCAGTTCCTCCTTCGTCCGTCTCAACTCATCCACGCGATCCTGCAGCTCTCTCTCACCTGCCTCACAAGCCACATTTGTGTCTCTAACAGCAGAGAGTTCACGCCTGAGAGACGCCTCTTCACCTTCCAGGGTCTCTACTTTCTCCATCAGTTTCTCCTCCGCGTCCTTGAGCAGCTCCATCTGCATCAGCAGCTTCTTCTCCGCTTCGGCGGCATCTGTCAACTCTGAGGTCAACTTCTGTTCTGTCACTTCGAGGCTGCGGATTCGTTCATTCTGCGTCTCAAGTGCTGCCCTCTGTCTCTCGCTCTCGTCATTGCCAACACGAAGCAATGCTTCCAGCTCGGCAATCTTCAGCTCGCAAGTCCTGATGTCGTTCTGTGCATCACTACTGAATTGACACTGCTGCAGCTTTGCCTCGACGGCATCAATTTTTGCCCTCAGTTCATCTTCGCTCGTCTCCAGCTGTCTGATGCGCTGTGGGATCTGCTGCTCTTCCGAATCGTCAGCGCGACTCGAGTCAGCACAGTCGGCGATCCGAGCACGTAGCTCCGCCTCGAGAGTGCGCAGCTTTCCGTGACGGTGTCACCCAGCTGAAGCCTGTTCTCCTCCATGTCAACCACCTTGCTCTGTAGCGAGTCGACGCGACGGGTAGAGTCGCTCCGCACAGCAGCTAGCTGCTCTAGTAGATGACTCTCACTGGCACGTGTGTCTCTCAGACTCAACTCTACCTGTTCCGCCTTCTGTCTCCACTGCTCCAGCTGCTGCGTGAGTGTGTGCAGCTGTTGTGACAGTTCCTCCACCCGTCCAGCGTGCTCCTGCTCCTGCTCGTCCTGGGGAACAGAACCAGGTCAAAAGGTCAACAACGATTTCTTTACTGGCCCACACCCTCACCCAGGACTAGGGACACTGGATAGCAGTTAGTGATGGCCTGTGCCCCAACAGGGGTAACTAAGTTACACCATTGGGGTGACAAACATTATTATATATATTTTTATTAAAAATTTGTAACATCATCACCCTGTGGGAATGTCTCATAATACAGTGTTTCACCTGAAGATGTACGCAACGGGGAACCTAGAAGTAATACACCAGGTGGCGCCATTACACAACTCATTAACCGCCAGTGTCCTGTTGCCTCAGTGCGCCAGAGTCATTCATTATATCCAGCATTTGTTAACACACGTTGTAGATATGCCTTATATTAATAACAGTTGGAGTCTAAAAGAATTTAAAGAACTTAAAAAAATAAAATAAACAGGATGAGATTTAACACAGAAAGAGGCTCTGGGACTAGACACACATACAGTGCTCCCAATTTATATAAATTATACTCATTACTACAAAAACAAATGTTTGTCTGTCATTCTGTATGTCTGAGCATATCTCCATCAGTTTCACTTACACGTATGGCAGTTAATTGTGTGGGTGTGCTAGTGAGCCTATAAGGGTGATTTAGACTTTGATTTCACCCAAAAGGCTCTGGTGGGGTGTGATATAAGCCAAACATGGGACTCTGCAGTGTCACATAATTTGCCTCCTGTACTTACTGACCACTGGCCTTTGTAGGTGAGCTATGTAACACAGGTGGTAGTGGACATAAAGCTATGGTAAACTGTGTGGTCAAGTGGCTCAAGTGGTCCAGCTCTTCACCAGAGATGACATTTGACAACTCCTGGTGTCGAAGTTCCACCAGACTATGTCACTGTTTCCAAATGACCAGACTCTGAATGTGCCAATGATGACAACTGTCAAGAAATGAATGTGTCAACCATGACAAACAGTCAGACTCTAAATGTGTCAACAGTGACAAACTGTTGGTCTCTGAATGTGTCAACAGTGGGTCTCTAAATGCGCCAACAGTGACATATTTTCATCTCTAAATGTGTCAACAGTGACAAACTGCCAGATTTTGAATGTGTCAACGATGACACACTGCCAGGTTTTTAAGTGTGTCAATGGTGACAAATAGCCAGGTATTGAACATAACAATGGTGATAAACTGTCAAAGATGACAAACCGCCAGGCTTTGGATATGAACACATAAATTATCTGTGGCTAGTGGAGTAACACAGGTATACACTTTATATGTTACATCGCACAGATGCTAACAAATGACACAAAACACACCCTATGAAACTTGAACAACCTCCTACCTTAAAAACCGGGATTAACACATAGCTAGCACGTCACCTGCGACACAGCACAAGGCAGACTAGTAATGTTGATGACGTTCACACTAAGCTCACGCCATTAGGTCAAGAAACTACACCGACTACAACAACTCAAGTAGAGAGCACTTCACAGGGCTGGAGTGCACAAAACAAAACAAATGACGGTAGTATACAGGGGTGGCACATCCATGTAAGGGTGGCACATATGCCGGGGTGGCACCTCCGTCTATACAGGGGTGGCACATCCATGTACAGAGGGATGGACCGTCCATATATGCAGTGGTGGCACATCCATGTATGCTGGGGTGGCACATCCATGTATGCTGGGGTGGCACATCCATGTATGCTGGGGTGGGACAATCATGTATGCTGGGGTGGCACATTCACGTATGCTGGGGTGGCACATTCATGTATGCTGGGGTGGCACATACATGTGTGACAGGTGCAAAACTGTGAATACATGCACAGGTGGCACATCCATGTGTGCAGGAGTGGCATAAGCACTGAACTGTAAGTAACTGAACTAATATTATTGAACTAATTATTAGTTATTAATTTAAATATTAGTTCATATATATATATATATATATATATATATATATATATATATATATATTATATATATATATGTATATATATATGTATATATATATATATTTATATTTATATATATATATATATATATATATATATATATATATATATATACACACCTATTGAGACCTCCTCAATGTGTGACCTGTAGCTCTGGATGTCACCCCTATGATGTTATCCTTGGTGTGACCCCCCCCCCATCTCTTATTCTCATCACAGCTGAGATGGACTGGACTCTGTCCTAGTGATCATGTGGCTGTCAGCACTGTGCATAATGAGTGTATGTAGCATAGCTATGAGGTCCATCTGAGGGGGGGGGGCAGTTCAATTGTAATCACGCCCAACATGACACCGTTTGACAAAGTGGAATTACCAGCAACAAATGCTAAAACTTATTAAGTGTTTTATTCTGGTGACAACATATTAGAAAATATTGGACACTTTGAAATAAACAGAACAATTTAGTTAAGCTGATATGTTCATGTGGAACTATTATACCACTCAAGAAATGTGTGCAAAATACACGCCAACATGCACGCAAGCGTTTTATACAAAGAACTAACCTGTGTTTATTTTCTTGGATTTAAACAAATTGAATGCTACACAAAGGAGATGTGCTTGTGCTGCGACCTGGTGATTAAATCATGAATCAATTTTAAGCCAACAACCAACCAAAGAGGACACCAACAACCTGAATGACAGATGGACAGTTAATCACTGGACACCCACAGGACACTGAGTGGACATTCGCTGGACACTCACCTTCTCTAGGCAACATTTCTCCAATGTTTCCGTCTTGCTGTCGAGCTCCGATTTCAGTTTCCACACATCAGTTTCCAACTGCTCCTTCTGCCTCACTAGTTCGATAATGTTCCCCTTCAGATACTCGGTGGCGCCACTGGGTACGTCCTCTGGCCGAGGCATGTTGCCGTAGCCCGACTCCGAGGCCGAACTCCCGAGGTCCGCCTCAATATAGTCCTCACAGGAAGAGAGCAACGATCGCAGCGGGGTCACCTCGGGTATGTCAGGGGTCAAGGTCTGTGTACTCACACTGAGGCTCTCCACTGATGAGTCGTCATGTTTTACTCCCTCCACCACTGGAGAGTCGACCTGTTGTCGCTTGAAGGCTTTGATTTCTTCCCGTGCCTTCAGTAGGTCTGTGGCCATACAAGTGCACCTGACCCTGAGCTCGCGCAAGTTGTCCTCCTGGCAAAGGTTGGTTTTCGTCAGGTCGCGTTTTACTGCTTCGTATTTGGCGAGCCTCTGTTTCAACACAGCAACTGATTGGTCTTTCTTCTCCGGAAGTTCGGTGTCTGCTTTCTCATGACCATTTGTCTACAGCACACAGACAAGCACTAGTTTGTTGTGACTAATAAGATATGTTGACAGTTTTTACCTTCCTTGTGTACGTACCAAATGAGGTAAACCATTTAAACGCTACAGTGGATCTTAAAATAAATACATATAATGTGGAACATATGTTTCTTTTGCAGCTGCCATCCACAATAGATGGGCAATAGTTGTTGACATAACTAGTGACAAAGGTCAAATGTCACTTGTTGCTAATGACTACTGACCAGGCTTGGGTCCAAATACATATTTATTTTTTTGCATACAGATTTTTTTATACTTGAATTGTAAATCACAAAAAGTGCATCTACAATAAAATACAAATAAATACAATAAAATACAAATACTTTTTACCAACAAAGCATTGCCTCACATAGTCTTACTGGGTCAAGAGCCAAGACAGAATGGTCTATTTGTATTTGAACTTGATTTGGCTGAGTTGTATTCGTATTTAATCCGAAAATGTGTATTTGGACGCACCCCTCTACTGACTAACATTACAATTTAATGCAAGTAGTAATACTAATGTACAAGACATATTGAAAAGACAAGACTGCAGAAAGATTGTTTACCTGTGTGGCAGCAGGCTGGTCCCCTTGTTCTGTCTTTGACTTCAGCAACCGTGATGTCTCCTCTTTCAAGAGGTCTACCTCACCAAGGAGGTCCTTGTTACTGGTCTGTAATGTAGACTTGTTCTCAGTGAGGCTCTCTACCTGGGTCAGGAGGTCCTTGTTACTGGTCTGCAATGTAGTGTTGCTCTCAGTGAGGCTCTCTACCTGGGTCAGGAGGTCCTTGTTACTGGTCTGTAATGTAGTGTTGCTCTCAGTGAGGCTCTCTACCTGGGTCAGGAGGTCCTTGTTACTGGTCTGCAATGTAGTGTTGCTCTCAGTGAGGCTCTCTACCTGGGTCAGGAGGTCCTTGTTACTGGTCTGTAATGTAGACTTGTTCTCAGTGAGGCTCTCTACCTGGGTCAGGAGGTCCTTGTTACTGGTCTGCAATGTAGTGTTGCTCTCAGTGAGGCTCTCTACCTGGGTCAGGAGGTCCTTGTTACTGGTCTGTAATGTAGACTTGATCTCAGTGAGGCTCTCTACCTGGGTCAGGAGGTCCTTGTTATTGGTCTGTAATGTAGTGTTGCTCTCAGTGAGGCTCTCTACCTGGGTCAGGAGGTCCTTGTTATTGGTCTGCAATGTAGTGTTGCTCTCAGTGAGGCTCTCTACCTGGGTCAGGAGGTCCTTGTTATTGGTCTGTAATGTAGTGTTGCTCTCAGTGAGGCTCTCAGTGAGGCTCTCTACCTGGGTCAGGAGGTCCTTGTTACTGGTCTGTAATGTGGAACTGCTCTCATTAAAGCTCTCTACTTGAGTCTGGAGCTCTTTGTTACAGGTCTGTAACTTTGAGTAGCTCTCATTTAAGCTCTCTGTTTGGGCCAGAAGCTCCTTGTTCCTGGCCTGTAACTCGGAGTTGCTCTCTTTAAAACTCTCTATTTGATAAAGGAGCTCTTTGTTACTGCTGTGTAATGTTGAGTACCTCTCATCCAAGCTTTCTATCTGGGCTGAGAGCTCCTTGATATTGTTCTGCAATTCGGAGTTGCGTTCATACGAGCTCTCCAACCTGGCAAGGGGCTCCTCACTGGCCGAATGTTTCTCCTGGCTTAAGCTCTCTATCTGCTCTTGGAGCTCCTTGTTGCTCAGACGCAGCTCACAGTTCTCAAAATTCACACTCTCTAGATCCTCCAAGAGCTGCTTGTTGCTCTGAGAGTAGAATTCTGTCTTGCTCTGGTGCAGCTCGGTGCTGGCCTGTTTGAGAGCATCAATCTGCACCTGCAGCTCCTTGTTCTGGCTCCGCAACTCACAGCTCTCCTTTGTCAAGTGCTCCACCTGCTCCCGTGGTCCGACTCCAGAGTCTGAGCTGCATTGACTCAAGTTGTCAACCTGCACCGAGTGCTCCTTCTTGCTCACCGGCAAGCCAGAGTCATCCGGCTCCTTGTGGGAGCTCTCCACGTGCTCTAGGAGCTCCCTGCTGTGGGAGCTCTCTGTCTGCTCTAGGAGCTCCTTGTTGTGGGAGCTCTCTGCCTGATCTAAGAGCTCTGTGTAGCTTGAGTGGATGGCAGTGTTCTCCTCAATCAGGTTGTCGACTTGCTCCAAGAGCTCTTTGTTGCTCGTGGTCAGCTCAGACTTCTCCTCTGTCAGACTCCGCACCTGCTCCTCCAGCTCCGACCTGCTCGTCTCCACGGCACATAGTCTCTGTCGACAGAACAGAACAGTATCTATAATATTATGTCTCCTCTGTGCACAGAATAAAGCTCAACAATTATTATCTTGTTGCGACAGCACTGTCTCTGTGGACCGAACTTAACGTGTTATCTACATTGTTATCTCATTTCTGTAGACAGAATGGAGCATATCTAGAATATTTTCTTACCTCAACCAGGGCTTTATGCAAGATAACAATTTGCTAGTTGAGATGTGTTTTATGACCTAAAGTAAGTTACAAACACCCATTTTCTATGCATAACTGACAATATATATATATATATATATATATATATATATATATATATATATATATATATATATATATATATGATCTACGTGTGGATGTAATGATATTCCTACCTGCCCACAACAGGTTTCACCTGTCCAAATGATGGAGGCACATAGAAATAGCTGCATAAAGATATGGCCTCAACAGCATACAATCTTTCAACAGAATGTAAAATTCCATCTCATATTTTTTTCATAGTCTTTCATCGATGACACATCACAACTGACAAGATGACTGGTTCATTTCGCAGTAGTTTAAGCTGTACCTGGCTCCACATTTCAAATACGCCTTATTCATCCAAAAAGGGAAATTTATTTCACTTTGAAAATTCACTGTGCAAACTGGCCAGAATGCCTGAATACACTCAGACACCATCTCGGCTTCTCTGTGTAGCCAAATGCTACAATTAATGTGCAAAGGTTGCTCATACACATATCAATGTAGAGTGACAAAACTTGCCCAAGATTTTAATACTGCAGTACAGGATTCGAAGTAGTCGAAAGTCCGGAGCTCTACCCCTGAGCCATCGTGCTCTACGCACATGATTTGTTCACAGATTTAGTAGGATTGAATAGTAAATATACATTTCCATTAATCTGGCCATGAGATGGTTAAGCAACTTTCCATGGCCCTGTTTCACAGACAAGAAATAATATGTTCCACTGACCTGTTCCACTTGCTTTAATTGGTCCAATCTCGTTGAGATGATCTCCGTCTCGTAGTCGCGACCCTCGTGTGACGAACTCAACTGTTGCTGCAGAGACGCTATGTCACTCTTGTAGCGCTTCTCCGTGTCCTCATAGATGATGCTAGTGTACTCAAGCACGGCCTTCTCTTTCTTGTAGTTCTCCAACTCCTGCTGTAGTTCAGTGATTTGCTACAAGAGTAACGGAAACATATAAGTGACATATGTGACAGAGAAGTGTATATAAGTGACTGCGATGCAAGTGACTATTATTGCTTGCGCTGGAGCCCCTTAGATATCAGATGAACTGATTTTATAAACTGCTTTTATTATTTATTTATTATTATTATTATTGCTGTAAATTATATTCCTTTTTTTACCATATAATATACTTCTTAGAACCTGACTTGCTGTGCTCTCTTGCACACCATACTTTATTTATTAATAATTTTATCTCTTGAGCTGTCAAAAGTCACAAGAGAATTTCCCATGCGAGATAAATAAAGGTATTTTTGATTTTTATTTGAGTTTGATTTAACTAGCCGAGCTAACCCACTGCGGTTGCCAATGTAGATTGAAAGTGGTTAAAATACTGAAATAGTCTGAAATGGAATACATGACTGAATTGTTACCACTAGAAATTTCAGCTATCCCAAATGCTGGTTAGCAAACAATCCAACAGGTGGCAACATATGTGACGAGCAGTGACCTTTCTCTATCCCACTACCCCATATACTAATCCTCACCCAAACCCTTCATCTCTACCCCTAATCCTTCCCCAAACCTTCCCTCCTCTAACCCTAACCCTATCCCTAACCCATCCACTATCCCCATACCTCTCACCCTAACTTTTTGCTTTGCCCTAAACTTTCCCTGTCCCACTACCCCCCCCCCCTAGTCGTCTCCCCACCTGTGATCGCCATGGTAACTCACCAACTGGGCAGCAATCAGCTGGTTATTGACGCTCTCATACTCGAGAACAACCTCCGCTGACACTCCTGTGGCGTCTGACAGCAGCCTCGCCTACAAACATTAACCCTTTGCACTCCACAGCTAGCACAAACAACATGTGAACATTTCTTGAGGCGTAACATTTATTCCCAATTACATGCCTCTTTCTCTTCCCTCAATATCGATAAATATTTACTAATTATTACATTATTGTAAATACGCAAAAGTCATTATGATTTGTGTGTTTACCTTCTCTTCTTCCAGAAGATGAATTCTTTCCCACAATGCACTGAGTGTATTCTGATGTTCCTTGAATTTCTGCAAGTAGAAAATAGTACCGATTTGAATTTGTTCCCAATAATTTTAGAACCAAAATATGCAGATCATATAATTCTTCTTCTTGGCATGAAACATGTAAATACTATAGAACCCATATTGAGTGATCACCCCATCTGCACAGCCAAAGTGGTCACTCAAGACAGGTGTATGGCAACGGCAGGTTACGGGTATATATGAGAACATCTAGAGGAAGTTGTGGAAGTGACTATGTCTGTAGGATGGATTTTAGGCAAAACATGGACACATGTACCCATTCAATTGGCGACTACAATGATACATTGTATATTGTACAGTGTGCACACTGCTTTCTTTGTTTTTGGGTATTCTCAACGGTGAAACATCAAGGCTGGCATTGTCAACAAACTAGTTCAACTCGACTAAATCAAGCACTTCTCGTACTGGATTTGCCAGGGCTGGTTACACCACATGTGCATGGAATCATAACCTCTCTCACTAGTCATGTCTCATCATAACCCCTCTCACTAATCAGGTCTCATCATAACCCCTGTCACTAGTCATGTCTCATCATAACCCCTCTCACTAGTCATGTCTCATCATAACCCCTCTCACTAGTCATGTCTCATCATAACCCCTCTCACTAGTCATGTCTCATCATAACCCCTCTCACTAGTCATGTCTCATCATAACCCCTGTCACTAATCAGGTCTCATCATAACCCCTCTCACTAGTCAGGTCTCATCATAACCCCTGTCACTAATCATGTCTCATCATAACCCCTGTCACTAATCAGGTCTCATCATAACCCCTCTCACTAGTCAGGTCTCATCATAACCCCTCTCACTAGTCATGTCTCATCATAACCCCTCTCACTAGTCATGTCTCATCATAACCCCTCTCACTAGTCATGTCTCATCATAACCCCTCTCACTAGTCATGTCTCATCATAACCCCTGTCACTAGTCATGTCTCATCATAACCCCTGTCACTAGTCATGTCTCATCATAACCCCTGTCACTAGTCATGTCTCATCATAACCCCTGTCACTAGTCATGTCTCATCATAACCCCTCTCACTAGTCAGGTCTCATCATAACCCCTCTCACTAGTCATGTCTCATCATAACCCCTGTCACTAGTCATGTCTCATCATAACCCCTCTCACTAGTCATGTCTCATCATAACCCCTCTCACTAGTCATGTCTCATCATAACCCCTCTCACTAGTCATGTCTCATCATAACCCCTCTCACTAGTCATGTCTCATCATAACCCCTCTCACTAGTCATGTCTCATCATAACCCCTCTCACTAGTCATGTCTCATCATAACCCCTCTCACTAGTCATGTCTCATCATAACCCCTGTCACTAGTCATGTCTCATCATAACCCCTCTCACTAGTCATGTCTCATCATAACCCCTCTCACTAGTCATGTCTCATCATAACCCCTCTCACTAGTCATGTCTCATCATAACCCCTGTCACTAATCAGGTCTCATCATAACCCCTCTCACTAGTCAGGTCTCATCATAACCCCTGTCACTAATCATGTCTCATCATAACCCCTGTCACTAATCAGGTCTCATCATAACCCCTCTCACTAGTCAGGTCTCATCATAACCCCTCTCACTAGTCATGTCTCATCATAACCCCTCTCACTAGTCATGTCTCATCATAACCCCTCTCACTAGTCATGTCTCATCATAACCCCTCTCACTAGTCATGTCTCATCATAACCCCTGTCACTAATCATGTCTCATCATAACCCCTGTCACTAATCAGGTCTCATCATAACCCCTCTCACTAGTCATGTCTCATCATAACCCCTGTCACTAGTCATCATACCTCATGCATAAACCCCTCTCACTAGTCATGTCTCATCATAACCCCTCTCACTAGTCATGTCTCATCATAACCCCTCTCACTAGTCATGTCTCATCATAACCCCTCTCACTAGTCATGTCTCATCATAACCCCTCTCACTAGTCATGTCTCATCATAACCCCTCTCACTAGTCATGTCTCATCATAACCCCTCTCACTAGTCATGTCTCATCATAACCCCTCTCACTAGTCATGTCTCATCATAACCCCTCTCACTAGTCATGTCTCATCATAACCCCTGTCACTAGTCATGTCTCATCATAACCCCTCTCACTAGTCATGTCTCATCATAACCCCTGTCACTAGTCATGTCTCATCATAACCCCTGTCACTAGTCATGTCTCATCATAACCCCTCTCACTAGTCATGTCTCATCATAACCCCTCTCACTAGTCATGTCTCATCATAACCCCTCTCACTAATCATGTCTCATCATAACCCCTCTCACTAGTCATGTCTCATCATAACCCCTCTCACTAGTCATGTCTCATCATAACCCCTCTCACTAGTCATGTCTCATCATAACCCCTCTCACTAGTCATGTCTCATCATAACCCCTGTCACTAGTCATGTCTCATCATAACCCCTGTCACTAATCATGTCTCATCATAACAGTGTTGACACTGTATTATCTACAAGTTGGATTCCACACAAGCATGGCAGTGATGATATTGTATTATCTACAGGATGGGTTCCATGAACACGTGGTTGTGATGATATCATATTATCTACAGGATGGATTCCATGAACACGTGGTTGTGCTGATATCGTATTATCTACAGGATGGGTTCCATGAACACGTGGTTGTGCTGATATTGTATTATCTACAGGATAAATTCCATGCACATGTGGTTGTGATGATATCACATTATCTACAGGATGGGTTCCATGAACATGTGGTTGTGATATCACATTATCTACAGGATGGGTTCCATGAACATGTGGTTGTGCTGATATCATATTATCTACAGGATGGATTCCATGCACACATGGTTATGATGATACCATATTATCTACAGGGTGGATTCTACAAAAGATGGGCGTGGTGTCAGTACTCTATCTGTGCGATGCACCCATCCACACTTTGGTGTTATTTGTCAGCTCTGTACCTTATCTGCAACGTTGAGCATGGCGGCCGCCTGCACCAGAACAACCTTCTCCTCCACACTCAGACGCACTTCCTGCAACACAGGAGATGGGTGGATGAAGGTGGTGACTGGTGGATGATGGAGGTGATGGGTGGATGAATATGATGACTGGTGGATGATGGAGGTGATGGGTGGATGAATATGATGACTGGTGGATGATGGAGGTGATGGGTGGATATAGGTGATGACTGGTGGATGATGGAGGTGATGGGTGGATGAACATGATGACTGGTGGATGATGGAGGTGATGGGTGGATATAGGTGATGACTGGTGGATGATGGAGGTGATGGGTGGATATAGGTGATGACTGGTGGATGATGGAGGTGATGGATGGATGAGGATGATGGGTTGGTGAAGGTGATGAAAAACTGGTGAAGGTGATGAGTGGAGGTATGTGTGTATGGAGGGTGGCAGAGAGGGAGAATGAGAGGGAGAGAAAGTTGATGACGTGTAGATGAGAGATGGGTGGTGGTTTGATGAAGATATTGAATGAGTGAAGGTGGTAATTGGTGAGTAAGGGTGGGAGGGAGGGAAGGAGGGAGAGATGGGGGAGGGGAAGAGAGTGAAGGAGGCAGTGAAGGAGGGGAAGAGAGGAAGGGAGAGGGAGGGAGAGAAGGAGAGGGGAGAGAGGTAGGGAGGGAGCGAGAAAGATAGAGGTGATCACTGATAGATGAAAGGGATGGTGGGTGGATGACAGTAATGAATTGGTGATGGTAGCAACTGGCGAATGAAGATGAGGACTGATACATAAGGATGAAGCTGACTAATGACAGGTGGATGACACAAATGATAAGTGTAGTTAAACTTAAGGTGAGTAGGAGTGGATGATGAGGATGGTGATGAGTAGATGAAGGTGATGATGGGTGGAAGAGGTTGATGATGACTGGTGAGTAAAGGTAATGATCAGTGGGCGGCTAGTTATTCAGCTTACGTTTTCAGTAAGGAAATTGAGTTTAAGATCAAAATACTGTTATGACCCTAAATACTGCCACTGGTTGTGATCAGCTGCTTTGTGCTATTAACCCTTTACACTACACTACCACTGCCTGCAACTAGCCAATCCGATCTATTGTGGTCAACAACTGCTCCAAACTGAACTATGACGAGTCACATCAGTGGTGCCCTCTACTGGATAACTGCATGAAATTTGCAGCTAAATAAAATTGTCTACACTCTGGTTGTTCCCATAGCTGCAACTTCAGCTCAGTTGTGTGATGGCACACTACAGTCTGAGTTCACAATATTTGTGATCATATAAGTGGATAATCCAAGTTCATTCTATGAGTTCATTTACACCAAAATATCATACTGAATGATCAAAGTAAATTATTTTCATCACTGTAAAAATATTTTGCACTGACATACATATTCTATTTTATTATTCATGCAATAAATGTATACAATAAGTACACAACAGGCTGAAATAATTTTATAATCATTGTAACCAAAAACACAAATTCTGAATACATCTTAAAATAGCATCAGCATTAACAACGTAAACTTACAGTAAACCATTTAATTTCCTTACCAAACCCTTTACAATATCAAATGCCAAAATACAATTATAGGCAGTGTGCATCTTGCCTATATACAGTATTATGTGCCCGCAGGATATGATCAAGTGTCTAGCTAAATACAACGCGCAGCACAAAACCGAGAAAAACAGAATAATGGCTGAGTACAGGTTACGTACTTAACATCTCATTAGTATCACTAAACACAAGGTTAATCAACAGCTATTAACTATTACACAAACACCTGTTGTCATGGTAATGATGGCAAAGACACCAACAAAATGAGTGAGCTTCAAACATGAGTTGGATAAAGAGATACCTGAGAAGTATTCCATGTTGTCTGTCAATACTATATACCACACACACTGCCAGTCATTGCTTGCACAGAATAAGCAGACCTCGTCATGCGTGGCCGACCACTCTCCTCTGTGGTCACGCGTGGCCGATCGCACAGCATCTAGCTATTCCAGGGTTCCTGCTCCACGCTAAATTATTGATTACAACAATACGGGAAGTCTAATGTGTATAGCGTAACCATGGCAGTCACACAGGGACCATTCACAAACTCTCACTGCAGATAAACTAGATATTTCTCCACAATAGTTTTATGTTACTGTATGTATTATAAATATTTGCCACATTTACAGTAATGTAAAAAATTATATTAAAAATAAATAAACTTTTTTTTCTAAAAAAAATTACTATTAAATTATTCTTGTTTAAAAAAATATTGTTCATTTGCAAAATGCAACTTATAAATAGGTTAAGAAATGTCACCCAGTTTCACCTCACTATTACTGGTTATGTTGCCAATTGAAATATACTGGTACATGTCTTTCTAGTCCCTATAACTCTGAACCAGAAAAGGTTACTAAAATTCTAAATAGACAAATTGTTGTTCTACTGCTCCAGTAGACCAATATTTCTCTCATATGAGACGACAGAACTAAAGTTTCTTGTGGGGGAGGGTAATTCCAACTACTTCCTTCTAGCCATGATCTTGTTGGTGTGAAGCATCGATCTTTCCTATCAGCACCATATCAATGTAGCACAACATCCATAGTTTCTGTAGCAATGATTGAATGGCTAATCTGTTTGAAGCCGTACACGATATAGGCACAAACAATTGTTCTACATAATTAAATGCTTTATTGATTACACCCTGCACGTAAAGCACTGTCTCCTCATGCCACTGCTCCACACGGAGTAAATGTGGTCACTCTCGACTCATTCTATTGACTGCATTACACTCACTCTGTGCATGTGTAGTCTGTGTCTAGGGGGCCATCTCAAATAAGTGTAAAATTTGGAATATTGCTTGGTCATAACCGAGTTTAATGGGACGTTTTCATGATGTACTCTGTGCATCAGGTTTAATACACACATACTATATGCAACTGTTTAGGGTGACATCTAAACAAAATAGAAATAATAGATTTAGCATAGATAACTGATGATGATAACTAGTTATAACAGTTTGGATGACATGGGTAAAATGAATACCAGTTTGGGTTAAAACGTTTTGACAGTTTGGGTGTCATTGGTATATAGTAATAACTGTCTGGAGGCAAATAGGGAATAATCGTTTCACATTTCAGTGTGCTTTTCCTGTTTCTTTACACTATTTTAATTATAAAAATTCCGGATACAGTCGCGCCTCGTTATAACGCGGTAGTTGGGGTCCACGAAATGGAACCGCGTTGTAAACGAGGCGCGTTATAGATTATATTCCGCCAGGGGCACCACCACCCCCAAAACGCTACAACAGCAACCAAAGCCAATGTGCTGGTTGCACGGTGTATGCGTGATTTATAAAACTAACTGACATTGAAACCAACGTAAATGTGTGTATATTACGTTAAAATAATATACACTGTCGAATGTTGAACTGAGTCAATCTTGCGAATGGTGTACAGTTTTGAAATAAATTCAGAGCCAACGCGCCTCGTCTGGCGATGCGAACTGAGGCGACGATACACAGTACTGCTGTCGCGGTCTAAAATAACCTTGAACTCAGCAGCCGAAACGCACAAATGTTTACATGTTGCCAGGTCGGTCAAAGGTTAATTTCACACAATTCACTCAGATAAACTAATATTTCTCCACAATAATTTTTTTCTGTATAATTATAAATATTTGCCACATTTACAGTAATGAAAAATTATAAAAAATAAATAACTTTTTTTTCTAAGACTAATTACTATTAAATTATTCTTGTTTAAAAAAATATTGTTTTTGCAAAATGCACTTAAATGGAAGAAATCCCCAGTTTCATAAACTTTACCTGGTTATTTCCAATTTACCATAATTAATTTTTTGTCCCTATAATTGAACCAGCAAAGTTACCAAAATTCTAAATAGCAAATTGTTGTTCTACGCTCCAGTAGACCAATATTTCTCTCATAGAGCGACAGCTAAAGCTGGGGGGGGGGAACCAACTACTTCTTTAGATATCTGGTGTGAAGCAGACTTTCCTATCAAATTACTGTAGCCACATAAGTTTTTAAAGCAATGAAAGGAATTGTTTAACCGTTATAACAAACACTTAAAAAATTATTCCCCCACAAAGCACTGATCCCACTGTGTTACCCCAATTTTTAGTCGGTTTCCTTTGAAAAAATTGGGAAATTTGTTTGGCATAACCGATTTAGGACGTTTCAGATGCCTGTGCACAGGAATCACACAACAGAAAGTTTGGTACTTCTGGAATAAATTTCTTAATATGATGAAATTGTTTGGTGTACACCTGTTATAACAAACATGGGTAAAAAATAATTTTGGGTTTAAAAATTTTACAGTGGGGTTTTTGGGTTATATGGGTCCATTTCTGGAGGCAAATAGGGAATAATCGTTTCACATTTCAGTGTGCTTCTCCTGTTTCTTTACACTATTTTAATTTAAAAAAATCTGGATATAATGAATAGTAGCCTGTGGTGATTTGGGGATAAGCTGGTGTGTGTTATGAACAGATGGACAGATAAGTGGGGTGATGAGTGAGGTATATGAGTGAGGTGATGGGTGATGGGGGTGAGGTAGATGAGTGAGATACATGATTGAGATACAAGTGAAGTGGATGAGTGAGGTAGATGAATGAGATACAAGTGAAGTGGATGAGTGAGGTAGATGAGTGAGATACAAGTGAAGTGGGTGAGTGAGGTACATGAGTGAGATACAAGTGAAGTGGATGAGTGAGGTAGATGAGTGAGATACAAGTGAAGTGGATGAGTGAGGTAGATGAGTGAGATACAAGTGAAGTGGATGAGTGAGGTAGATGAGATACAAGTGAAGTGGATGAGTGAGGTAGATGAGTGAGGTGCGATGGGGTGAGGTGGGGAATGAGTAAAGGAAAAACATGAGTAAAAAGTGAGGATGAGTGGAGGGAAAAAAACATGAGTGGAAGAAAAAAAAACAAAGGGTTAAAAAGGGGGTTGGGATTGAATTGAGGGAAAGATGGGGTTGGGGGGTTGGGGCATGAGTGAGGAAAGATGGGGTTGGGGGGAAAAGATGGGGTTGGGGGGAAAAAACATGAGTGAGGTACATGAGTGAGGTAAATGAGTGAGGTAAATGAGTGAGGTAAATGAGTGAGGTACATGATTGAGGTAGATGAGTGGGATAGAGGTGTGATGCTGACCTATGAGACAACAAACCCACCTGAGATGTACGTAGCTGTTCCAGGCGTTCCCGCAGCTCATATGCACCAACCTCCTACAAGACAAACCAAACCATACAGTTCAGATGCACAAACCTCCTACAAGACAAACCAAACCATACAGTTCAGATGCACAAACCTCCTACGAGACAAACCAAAGCATACAGTTCAGATGCACCAACCTCCTACGAGACAAACCAAACCATACAGTTCAGATGCACCAACCTCCTACGAGACAAACCAAACCATACATCTCAGTCGCACCAACCTCCTACGAGACAAACCAAACCATACAGCTCAGTCGCACCAACCTCCTACGAGACAAACCAAACCATACATCTCAGTCGCACCAACCTCCTACGAGACAAACCAAACCATACATCTCAGTCGCACCAACCTCCTACGAGACAAACCAAACCATACATCTCAGTCGCACCAACCTCCTACGAGACAAACCAAACCATACAGCTCAGTCGCACCAACCTCCTACGAGACAAACCAAACCATACAGCTCAGTCGCACCAACCTCCTACGAGACAAACCAAACCATACAGCTCAGTCGCACCAACCTCCTACAGACAAACCAAACCATACAGCTCAGTCGCACCAACCTCCTACGAGACAAACCAAACCATACAGCTCAGTCGCACCAACCTCCTACGAGACAAACCAAACCATACATCTCAGTCGCACCAACCTCCTACGAGACAAACCAAACCATACAGCTCAGTCGCACCAACCTCCTACGAGACAAACCAAACCATACAGCTCAGTCGCACCAACCTCCTACGAGACAAACCAAACCATACAGCTCAGTCGCACCAACCTCCTACGAGACAAACCAAACCATACAGCTCAGTCGCACCAACCTCCTACAAGACAAACCAAACCATACAGCTCAGTCGCACCAACCTCCTACGAGACAAACCAAACCATACAGCTCAGTCGCACCAACCTCCTACAAGACAAACCAAACCATACAGCTCAGTCGCACCAACCTCCTACGAGACAAACCAAACCATACAGCTCTGTCGCACCAACCTCCTACAAGACAAACCAAACCATACAGCTCAGTCGCACCAACCTCCTACAAGACAAACCAAACCATACAGCTCAGTCGCACCAACCTCCTACAGACAAACCAAACCATACAGCTCTGTCGCACCAACCACCTACAAGACAAACCAAACCATACAGCTCAGTCGCACCAACCTCCTACGAGACAAACCAAACCATACAGCTCTGTCGCACCAACCACCTACAAGACAAACCAAACCATACATCTCAGTCGCACCAACCTCCTACGAAAAACCCATAGGGCCCCCCAAACCTAAACCCATACAGCTCAGTCGCACCAACCTCCTACGAGACAAACCAAACCATACAGCTCTGTCGCCCCAAACCCTTCCTACAAGACAAACCAAACCATACAGCTCTGTCGCACCAACCTCCTACAAGACAAACCAAACCATACAGCTCTGTCGCACCAACCTCCTACAAGACAAACCAAACCATACAGCTCAGTCGCACCAACCTCCTACAAGACAAACCAAACCATACAGCTCTGTCGCACCAACCTCCTACAAGACAAACCAAACCATACAGCTCTGTCGCACCAACCTCCTACAAGACAAACCAAACCATACAGCTCAGTCGCACCAACCTCCTACGAGACAAACCAAACCATACAGCTCAGTCGCACCAACCTCCTACAAGACAAACCAAACCATACAGCTCAGTCGCACCAACCACCTACGAGACAAATCAAACCATACAGCTCAGTCGCACCAACCTCCTACGAGACAAACCAAACCATACAGCTCTGTCGCACTAACCACCTACGAGACAAACCAAACCATACAGCTCTGTCGCACCAACCACCTACGAGACAAACCAAACCATACAGCTCAGTCGCACCAACCTCCTACGAGACAAACCAAACCATACAGCTCTGTCGCACCAACTTCCTACAAGACAAACCAAACCATACATCTCAGTCGCACCAACCTCCTACGAGACAAACCAAACCATACAGCTCAGTCGCACCAACTTCCTACAAGACAAACCAAACCATACAGCTCAGTCGCACCAACCTCCTACGAGACAAACCGAACCATACTGCTCATTCGCACCAACAAACACATTCTCCTGGTCGTTGTAGACAGGTTTTACTCTATGTCCATTCACCTACCATGATTCCTTTCTCCTCTGCATAGATCTGTAGAACCCCGTCGTCTGTCACTACTGGGGGTAGGGTGAAAGTCACTGTGTACCGTGCCTCTTCCTTCAACTACACAACAACAACATGTGTCAACAACAACAACACGGCACCAACCTACTCAATCACCTGTTTTTGCAGTAAATGATAAGTTCTTATCCAGTCGTCAGATCATGTTTGCACTTCACAGCCTGTCAGACCTATGCAATCAACACCATCTTGACTTTTCCTGGAAGAATTAAGCCACTTATGCTCAAAGACTATTTGTACACAAATATCCACCACTGTCTGTAGCCAGGTATTTATTCATACAGCTCTGTGATTTGGACCAACGTGGAATGAAACAACTTGACCAAGGTTTGCATAAGCAGAAACTGGATTTTTCACACATGTCCATTTAAAAAATACTATTAAAACGATTGAAAAACAAATCATTCCAACAAACATTTTTATTTACTCCCATAAATTGGGCACACATAATTTGAAACATTCAGAGAAAAATATGATGAATTACTAAATCTAAATCTTTATTGAGCTTTTTTTTACTAATTAACCAGTATGAAATAAAATTCAATCCCACTTTTTAAAATATATTTTTTTTAATTATAATTCAGCATCCAGAACACTTTCAACACTATATAAATAATTGTTGCTCCCTGTGCCACAAGAACTCGGTCTCACCTTCTCATTGGCATCCTTCGAGTTCCAGTACACGGAATTCCATTACTTCATTTTCTTCCTCCATTTCGGAGAGCTGCAACTTGAGTTTATCTTCTGTGTCCTCACGTTCTGCAAACTGGAAACGAAGCACACAATTATGAGAGCTGGATCGGTCTACTTCACTAAACACAACAAAGCAGTTGTTTTATACCCTGTATGCTTAAACAGCTGTTCATTAGGAATATAGACACAAAAATCCCACTTTACAAAACTGTTTTGTGAATCATAAACAAGTTCTACTTTTATATTTTCAAAACCTAGATTTAGAGCAAAAGAGAAAACAATTGACGTCTAAAGGGCATTTAAAATCTAATTTTTGAGAGCTTGTTAACATGTTTTAAATGTACAACTATTTCTAACAACTGGTCTCACTACAGCTGGAGTCGTAGACCAACCTTCTCTTTTAATGATCGTAACTGTTTGTTCAGTTCCTCCTTCTCTTTAATCCAACCAGTGTCCTGCAAGAAATTAAATATTTGTGTCATACTTACACAAAACAACACCGATTGTAAAACACATGCCACAGATATCAATAAAATTTGCTAGTAGCGGTACATGAATGAATAATCTCAGAAAGCCTACTATTAATCGGTGAGACCTATTAATGTAGCCAAGACAGAAACAAATATTTAAATATTAACAAAACAATGAGATTCAGATCAACAAAAAGGGATTCCTTTTAAGGTGTACTGTATCAAAACATGATAATTTCACATAAGTACTGACTCCACTACTTTTATCTTGCAAATAAATGCATAACTTGGGTGTTATCTGCACACTAAGTTGATACATAACTGTGTTTATGTGAATAACTGAGCTTGCAGCGACATGGGTGAATAATGCAGCCTGGTTATAATTAATATTCCTACATGTGCAGTGAACTATGTAATAACCGTTAACTTTAAACAGTGAATTTGTGGTATAAAAAGTCTGGCTTTAACTGATCCGAATATTCATGACCATAAATGGATAGTACAGACAGAGCCCAAACAAGAAAGTGCATAGGCAGTTATTTTTTCAATACACTTATGTGATTAATAAAACACCTTTGATAGGTAGGCTTAGAATTATATAAAATAATTATGTTAACAGGATTAATAACAAAGTGCATATATCACAGAATGTAACATTTTAAAAAGAATCCATTTAATACAAAATTGTGGACATTTCTTGTCACTTCATCCCACTGTTAGAGTAGTGGAAGTGTATGTTGCTGGGCAAAGTGTATGTTTCAGAGCTGGAGAAGTGCATGTTTCAGGGTAGAAAGAAGTTGGTTTCTGTGTAGAACTGTATATTGAAAAGCATAAGTGTACATTTAAAGGGAGAAGTGTTTCCGGGTAGAAGTGTATGTTTCAATAGAAGTGTATGTTTCAGTAGAAGTGCGTGTTTCAGTAGAAGTGCGTGTTTCAGTAGAAGTGTATGTTTCAGTAGAAGTGTATGTTTCAGCATAGGACATGTGTTCGTGCTAAATGAATTAGCAGGCAGAGAATTTCGTCATGAAGAATCCGTTTTAAACATTTGCTAAATTATCATTAGAATTTGCACCAAATAAATTACAAATAATCCACCCTGCCTCAACCCATAACATTTGACCTCTACCGACCTGTCCCTTGACCTGAACTAGTTTTTCCAGGTCTTCGATGCGAGACTGGGCATCTAGCAGGTCACTCTCTAGCTGGGAGCGAAGCTACAACCAAACATGCAGCATGCAGCAACACTAGCAGACAATGACAACATAGATTAGAGTAGCAGGGGCCACTTTTCTTGAAGTGGCATAACTTTATGGGCAATTAGGCAGTCTACTGGGTGTAGCTGACAGTGACTAGTCGATCACGGAGACCAAGTTACCATTCCAGTAAATAGTTCATTTAGCGTAGACTTACACCTACTAAGTTCAAGGCACAGCTAAGAGCAACTATAGAGGAGACTCGTGAAACAAAACTAGCATCATTTTACAATGTTTTAGGCGAGTTATCAACTGCTGCAGCGTCATTCATGAAACTGCCCTCAGAACAGTATGAGTCCACATAACCACCCTCTTAATGCTTAGCGAAACTAATGATGCAGAAGAGTAAATCGAAGCAGCAGCAACTACCTAGCTCTGCCTCATCACAATCTACCACTGTCACGTATCACTATATTAGTCTTAACAACTTGTTTGGTGACATCATTATATTTCCAGATAATGCATTAATGAAATACATTTAATATGTCAAAACAGATCAGTAGTTTTGTTAATAAGCAACACAAAGTGACCAGTACTACACCAAAGTCATTAATCCTACCAAACTGTAATCAATGCCCGATACAAGTACATCAGTCTTACACTATATACTTGCCAGCTAAAACTAAATGAAACAATAAAAAGAACCTCCATACATCTATAAAACCCTACGTTAAGGCCCAAGCAACAATTCAGTCTCATTTATAATCTACCCAAATCCTTAGCCTTGTTGTGTGAGTATTGTAACAAACCCACTACAGTTTCACATATGCAATCAGCACATTTTATAAACAAATTCTCTGTACAATCACAAACATCAAATTAGCACATAATGGCAGCAAATTCACTCTTTACAAGGTCACTCACAGCGCAGCACACATAGCAAACATACTACATGCATTCACACATCGAACAAACTTAATCTACAAGCTCAGCACATATTGGAAAAACCTCACTTTACAAACTCAGCAGATATTGAAAACAAATTTAATCAACAATCTCAGCACATGTTGGAAACAAACTCACTCTACAAGCTCAGCTGTCAGCACATATTGAAAACAAACTCACTCTACAAGCTCAGCTGTCAGCACATATTGAAAACAAACTCACTCTACAAGCTCAGCTGTCAGCACATATTGAAAACAAACTCACTCACAAACTCAAATTAGCACATAATTTAAAACAAACTTTACTCTTTTCAAGGCCCCCAGCGCAGCACATATTGAAAACAAAAACCCACAAGCCCCTTCACACAAATTGAACAAACTCAATCTACAAAGCTTTAGCACATATTGAAAAAAACTCACTCTTTCAAACTTTAGCACATATTGGAAACAAATTTCATCAACAATCCTTTAGCACATATTGAAAACAAACTCACTCTACAAGCTCAGCTGTCAGCACATATTGGAAACAAACTCACTCTACAAGCTCAGCTGTCAGCACATATTGGAAACAAACTCACTCTACAAGCTCAGCTGTCCCAAGCCCCCCCATATTGGAAAACAAACTCACTCTACAAGCTCAGCTGTCAGCACATATTGAAAACAAACTCACTCTACAAGCTCAGCTGTCAGCACATATTGGAAACAAACTCACTCTACAAGCTCAGCTGTCAGCACATATTGGAAACAAACTCACTCTACAAGCTCAGCTGTCAGCACATATTGGAAACAAACTCACTCTACAAGCTCAGCTGTCAGCACATATTGAAAACAAACTCACTCTACAAGCTCAGCTGTCAGCACATATTGAAAACAAACTCACTCTACAAGCTCAGCTGTCAGCACATATTGGAAACAAACTCACTCTACAAGCTCAGCTGTCAGCACATATTGGAAACAAACTCACTCTACAAGCTCAGCTGTCAGCACATATTGGAAACAAACTCACTCTACAAGCTCAGCTGTCAGCACATATTGGAAACAAACTCACTCTACAAGCTCAGCTGTCAGCACATATTGGAAACAAACTCACTCTACAAGCTCAGCTGTCAGCACATATTGAAACAAACTCACTCTACAAGCTCAGCTGTCAGCACATATTGGAAACAAACTCACTCTACAAGCTCAGCTGTCAGCACATATTGGAAACAAACTCACTCTACAAGCTCAGCTGTCAGCACATATTGGAAACAAACTCACTCTACAAGCTCAGCTGTCAGCACATATTGGAAACAAACTCACTCTACAAGCTCAGCTGTCAGCACATATTGGAAACAAACTCACTCCAGAAGCTCAGCACATATTATAAATGAACTCATTCTACCAACTCAAACGTGGAGCAGCACATATTAGAAGCACATTCACAATAAAAGCTCACACGGAGCAAACTCACTCTATAGGCTCACCACATATTCAAAACAGACTCCCTCAACCAGCCAACGTCCTGACGCAGCAAAACTGTCACAACACTTAACCCTTTGCGTACCTTTGTCTCCCTCTGTGGATCGACGTGGCTGTGGACACCCTGTGCCTGGAGCAGGGCGAAGGACCGCTCCAGCTCCAGGTGCTCCGCAGCAAGACGCTGGTAGTTCTGCGCGTACTGCTCGCGCGTGAACTGTCACAGATGAAGGTATGTGTGGTTGTCACCAGACACAGGTTGTCACCGGGTTGATCAAGTGAATCACAACCATAGCAAGTTGCATTGATACATTATAGTGTCATGGGCATCATGGTAAAATATATGGCATCTTTAGTATCATGGTAAAGTATATAGTGTCATGAGTATCATGGTATAGTATATAGTGCCGTATCATGGTAAAGTATATGGTGCCATGATTATCATGGTAAAGTATGTTTTTATAGTATCATAGTTAAGTATACAGCATCACTAGTATCATGGTACAGTTTATGGCGTAATTTGTATCATGGTAAAGTATATGGTGTCATGAGTATCATGGTAAAGTATGTTTTTATAGTATCATAGTTAAGTATACAGCATTACTAGTATCATGGTACAGTTTATGGCGTAATTTGTATCATGGTAAAGTATATGGTGTCATGTGTGTCATTGCAAAGTATACAGCATCATGAATATCACTGCAAAGTATATAGCGCCATGAGTATCATGGTAAAGTATAAAATTTAATTAGCATCATGGTAAAGTATATCCCGTTGTGAGTATCATGGCAAAGTATATGGTGCCATGCGTACCATGAAAATGTTAGGTATTTACATGTCAAATGGTATATTTAATCCAATTTGTTTTTTATCAAGACTGCACCACAAGATGACAACATACCTCTTCGAAAACATTGTCATCCCCGTCGTCATCTATGGTTGCGTCGAGGGACTGTCGTGATGATGACAGTCGTGACGATGATGACAACTCTGAGTCTACTGATCGGCTATCATCGTCATAGCCATAATATGTTTCCTTTATCCCAGCGGCCTGGACAGAACAACAGTCTTGTAAACACATACACCACCAGAAGTATAATGACAACAACACAGTTATTTGGCCATTGTCCACAACATTCCAAATGCGCTGTCTCAAATCTTGTACAATATAGCTACTAGTCTCTGAATGACTAATCAGAATTTAGTGAGACTTCCGACAGAATTATGTCAACATCCCCAATGTCTGTTTTTCATTGGTTATAACCTCATTGATGCCTAACATTGTTTGCAACATTGCCACAGGGAGGTGTATTTTCATATGCAAACTGCAAGTATATCACTGATAGTAAAACCAACTTTTCTGACAATTTATTTGTATAACATGACACAAGTCAGTGGTAGAGACTATATGGATAGTATTTGCAAATGTTTCTTCAGATTTATAAGAAAAGAGGCACATTTATGTTAGTGTAGCACTCATGAACAATCCCAGTAAGTTCTTCTATGGCACTTCTACCTTCAAGAACCTGAAATCAGAGTCATCATAAACAGACATCATTGGGTGTAATCATGAACAGTGATCCACATAAGTTATGCCACAAGGCTGGGGTGGCACTGGGGTGGCAATGCTATTTCAAACAAACGTATCTTTCAGTTTTCAACAAAAGATGGCTATAGTTTCTGATTATTTTATTACCACCAACGACTTACACATATTTTTACCATCATAGCCTGTATTCCCCAACACTGTCGGTCCATGTGGTCAATGCAATGGCCTTCAGTGAGTCTTTAGTACCACATATTTATTAATAATAAGCAGCCACACTTTCAGAACCCAGGCTCAGAGGCAGAACACACCAGAAACATGAGGCATATTGGCCTGCAGAAATGTCCCAAGACAAACAGCATGCAATGAGCGATCCCCTAATATCTCAACAAGCAATGACTGATCCCTCTGGTCAATCTTCATGCAATGGCTGCTTCCTCTGGTCAAGAAACATGCAATGACTGCTCCCTCTGGACAATCAGCAAGCAGTGACTGATCCTTCAGGTCAATCAACATGCAATGAATGCTCCCTTTCATCAATCCATCTGTTTTAAGCACAGTCTTTTCTAACTTTTTAAATCAACAACACACCTATGACATTCTAGATTATTTCAACCAATCATATCAACAAATCATCAGTCCAATCACAAAATACAATCAGACAAAAGTCATCCAATCATACACAATAATATACCATCCAATCACATGCCACGTAACAACATCTCATCCAACCATAAATCATGTAACATGTTATCCAACTGCATTCCACGTACCACATCATTCAACCACATGTCAGGTAACAAACATCTTTGGCAAACTACATGACTAGTTTAGTGAATCACGTAAGTTTAGTGAAATATGTAAGTTTAATGAACCACAAGTGAACAGTGACACAAGTGAACAGTGACACAAGTGAACAGTGACACAAGTGAACAGTGACACAAGTGAACAGTGACACAAGTGAACAGTGACACAAGTGAACAGTGACACAAGTGAACAGTGACACAAGTGAACAGTGACACAAGTGAACAGTGACACAAGTGAACAGTGACACAAGTGAACAGTGACACAAGTGAACAGTGACACAAGTGAACAGTGACACAAGTGAACAGTGACACAAGTGAACAGTGACACAAGTGAACAGTGACACAAGTGAACAGTGACACAAGTGAACAGTGACACAAGTGAACAGTGACACAAGTGAACAGTGACACAAGTGAACAGTGACACAAGTGAACAGTGACACAAGTGAACAGTGACACAAGTGAACAGTGACACAAGTGAACAGGACACAAGTGAACAGTGACACAAGTGAACAGTGACACAAGTGAACAGTGACACAAGTGAACAGTGACACAAGTGAACAGTGACACAAGTGAACAGTGACACAAGTGAACAGTGACACAAGTGAACAGTGACACAAGTGAACAGTGACACAAGTGAACAGTGACACAAGTGAACAGTGACACAAGTGAACAGTGACACAAGTGAACAGTGACACAAGTGAACAGTGACACAAGTGAACAGTGACACAAGTGAACAGTGACACAAGTGAACAGTGACACAAGTGAACAGTGACACAAGTGAACAGTGACACAAGTGAACAGTGACACAAGTGAACAGTGACACAAGTGAACAGTGACACAAGTGAACAGTGACACAAGTGAACAGTGACACAAGTGAACAGTGACACAAGTGAACAGTGACACAAGTGAACAGTGACACAAGTGAACAGTGACACAAGTGAACAGTGACACAAGTGAACAGTGACACAAGTGAACAGTGACACAAGTGAACAGTGACACAAGTGAACAGTGACACAAGTGAACAGTGACACAAGTGAACAGTGACACAAGTGAACAGTGACACAAGTGAACAGTGACACAAGTGAACAGTGACACAAGTGAACAGTGACACAAGTGAACAGTGACACAAGTGAACAGTGACACAAGTGAACAGTGACACAAGTGAACAGTGACACAAGTGAACAGTGACACAAGTGAACAGTGACACAAGTGAACAGTGACACAAGTGAACAGTGACACAAGTGAACAGTGACACAAGTGAACAGTGACACAAGTGAACAGTGACACAAGTGAACAGTGACACAAGTGAACAGTGACACAAGTGAACAGTGACACAAGTGAACAGTGACACAAGTGAACAGTGACACAAGTGAACAGTGACACGAGTGAACAGTGACACGAGTGAACAGTGACACGAGTGAACAGTGACACGAGTGAACAGTGACACGAGTGAACAGTGACACGAGTGAACAGTGACACAAGTGAACAGTGACACGAGTGAACAGTGACACAAGTGAACAGTGACACAAGTGAACAGTGACACAAGTGAACAGTGACACAAGTGAACAGTGACACAAGTGAACAGTGACACAAGTGAACAGTGACACAAGTGAACAGTGACACAAGTGAACAGTGACACAAGTGAACAGTGACACAAGTGAACAGTGACACAAGTGAACAGTGACACAAGTGAACAGTGACACAAGTGAACAGTGACACAAGTGAACAGTGACACAAGTGAACAGTGACACAAGTGAACAGTGACACAAGTGAACAGTGACACAAGTGAACAGTGACACAAGTGAACAGTGACACAAGTGAACAGTGACACAAGTGAACAGTGACACAAGTGAACAGTGACACAAGTGAACAGTGACACAAGTGAACAGTGACACAAGTGAACAGTGACGCAAGTGAACAGTGACACGAGTGAACAGTGACACAAGTGAACAGTGACCAGTGAACAGTGACGCGAGTGAACAGTGACGCGAGTGAACAGTGACACGAGTGAACAGTGACGCAAGTGAACAGTGACGCGAGTGAACAGTGACGCGAGTGAACAGTGACACGAGTGAACAGTGACACAAGTGAACAGTGACGCAAGTGAACAGTGACACGAGTGAACAGTGACACAAGTGAACAGTGACACAAGTGAACAGTGACACAAGTGAACAGTGACACAAGTGAACAGTGACACAAGTGAACAGTGACACAAGTGAACAGTGACACAAGTGAACAGTGACACAAGTGAACAGTGACACAAGTGAACAGTGACACAAGTGAACAGTGACACAAGTGAACAGTGACACAGTGAACGTGACACAGTGAACAGTGACACAAGTGAACAGTGACACAAGTGAACAGTGACACAAGTGAACAGTGACACAAGTGAACAGTGACACAAGTGAACAGTGACACAAGTGAACAGTGACACAAGTGAACAGTGACACAAGTGAACAGTGACACAAGTGAACAGTGACACAAGTGAACAGTGACACAAGTGAACAGTGACACAAGTGAACAGTGACACAAGTGAACAGTGACACAAGTGAACAGTGACACAAGTGAACAGTGACACAAGTGAACAGTGACACAAGTGAACAGTGACACAAGTGAACAGTGACACAAGTGAACAGTGACACAAGTGAACAGTGACACAAGTGAACAGTGACACAAGTGAACAGTGACACAAGTGAACAGTGACACAAGTGAACAGTGACACAAGTGAACAGTGACACAAGTGAACAGTGACACAAGTGAACAGTGACACAAGTGAACAGTGACACAAGTGAACAGTGACACAAGTGAACAGTGACACAAGTGAACAGTGACACAAGTGAACAGTGACACAAGTGAACAGTGACACAAGTGAACAGTGACACAAGTGAACAGTGACGCAAGTGAACAGTGACACGAGTGAACAGTGACACAAGTGAACAGTGACGCAAGTGAACAATACGGATCATCCAAGCTCGAGTGTGGCCATGCGTATCAATCTTGCAGTCATGCATGACGACAGCTCTGGTTATCGTCACATAGCCTTAGTTTAGTTTAACATTTACCCTAATTACTTTTAATCATCACCATTTACACAAGTGTTACCAACATCTTGCTGCCTTACATTCTTCTACATAACATGTCTTGTTGGTGCCAGGTTTAAGAAAAACATACTAACAGTAACACTTTCACGTAATGACCAGACAGTGTATTATATTCTTATAACTAACATAGCACATGCCAATCAAAATTGGGGTCAAATACAATTGAAACTATAAAACTAATGTTCTATGAATTGCAAGTTCTGTCACTCTTAAACATTTTTAATTAGTGGAATTTGCCTGTAACACAATTGTTTTCCATAAGCTTTGTTTCAATATTTGTATACACAGTTTACATATTACAAAATAGGTCCATTATCTACATATTATAAAATAGGTCCATTATCAGATTGCTGGTGTCATTCCATAGATTACATGATTGTGTTTTGCATGTGATGTAAAGAAGACGTCTAAAACTCCTATAATTTGATACCAGGACAGAAAACACTAGTCATTTTATCATTACAATACATTTAACAACAAATAACTCAAATGTTTGAAGGATATCAGTGCTAAAGGATCATTCCATTACTGTTTCTACTATTAACATCCTCAATGACGGAAATCACTGAAGACATGACAGAATCAAATGTGAGGCCACATACAGGCCACATACAGGCCACATACAGGCCACATACAGGCCACATACAGGCCACATACAGGCCACATACAGGCCACATACAGGCCACATACAGGCCACATGCAGGCCACATACAGGCCACATACAGGCCACATACAGGCCACATACAGGCCACATACAGGCCACATACAGGCCACATACAGGCCACATACAGGCCACTTGCAGGCCACTTACAGGCCACTGCTGGGCAATCTCACTAATAAAGGAAACCACTTGATATAGCTAAGTATGAGATAACTTAATGAGAAAACATGTGAAATGTTAAAATATATGTGGAGGATGGAACACAGTGATGAAGCCACTCCCCTAGGTCCACTGAAGGCTGGCCTTACACTGGGCATGTGAACTTGTGTGAACATAATTTTACGTGCACAAACACACTTGCTAGGGGATAAAGCACCAAGGGGACTCCTGAACGTAAAATAAGGATTTACTCAAATCCTGGAGGATAACTGTGGAGGGAAAACTGAAACAAATGCAGCTAATCTGAGGCAAGGTTAACAAAATAAGATGAAGAGAAAAAGATGTTGAGGTTCTTTGTTTCTGCTTAAATAACTAAGTAAAAAAAACTGGCAGGTGCATACACATGCACACACACACATACATGCACACTCATACACACAAGTGCGCGCACTTACACTCACACACACCCACACCGCACGCACGCACGCACGCACGCACGCACTCACACACACACATACATACACACACACAAACACACACACTTGCATACACATGTACACAGATACACACGCATGCACGTGTACATACACACACGAATGCACGTGTACATACACACATGCGTGCATACACAGTTACACACACACATATTTGCATATGCACACATGCACAGACGCACAGACACACACGCACACACTTACACTCACGCACTCACACACCGCACGCACGCACGCACGCATGCACGCACACACTCACGCACGCACGCACTCACTCACTCACGCACGCATGCACGCACGCACGCACACACACACACTTCACGATAACACAGTATGAGCAGCAACCAACAGAGCATCAACAATTGAAGTGACAATCTTCAAGCAGCAGCTAATGCATTATGGGAAGTGAGACGAGGCGAACATTCACATGCCAAGGGTGACAATCTCACAAGTCCTTACCCCAGGTCGAGGTCTCGCTGGTAAAAGAAACCTAACAACCTGAAAGAAATTCACCAATCAACTTCACCTGTGACGAGAAATGCACTACATGCGCCACCTAGTGGCTGAATACTGCAGCTGGCAACCTCTGAAGTTTTAATGGTTTTCCGATATCATAAGATCTCAATCAACCACATCAACATATATGATGCTTACCAACAATCTGAATCTTATAACATGGAACGTCAATAAATATTTCTTGCAGAAGCAAGAAGAATGGAACTGTTATGCATACTTAGATAGTAGTTTCTTCTACAAATCTCTAGTTCTTTATATCCTCAAGTCTGTAGTTTGTTTGTCTGAGTAAAAATGCCACTTTGCGAGTTTCTAAATGTTTCCAAACTTTCAGCCCACGTCCTGTAAATTATTGCTAGCTTTAGTACCCAGCAGTCATGTGACACTCTGTGGTCATGTGACACTGTGGTCATGTGAAACTCTGTGGTCAACCTTAGCATTGTAATGCTAGTCCACAATTGTTGCCTGCTGTCAAAGTTGTGGTATTTCTCATCCAAAAGAATTGAGTGGATGAACAAATTTAATTTGAGGAAGTTTGTTTTATGGAACCATAAGTTATTGCCTCAGACACACGCCAAAGACAACTTGGAAGCACCAAATTAATGCGTCATCAGCTATGTTTTGTCGTAAGAACATTATCTGAAAATGTCATGCTGGATACATAACAAAATGCACCCATGGGCCGAGTATATACGTACATTTATTTTCTACTAAAATCCAAGAAATTCAACTTAATTTGACATTTTGAATGCTGTCATTTGCATCTTTTAATTGAATAAGATTTCTGCACGAGCAAAAATTATATGGCAGTCTATAAAAGTAATCTGCGAGACCATACCACCATCAGGGTCTTCAATAGAAATCTTATTTGCAAAATTTGCATAATCCAGCATTCAAAACATCAAAATAGTTAAATATCTTAATGGCAATATTTCAGACAAGTGCATGTCACTCAGTATCGCATGCTGAAATCATGTAAGCGCTGACACATACATATGTAACATTACACGTGCGCATGTCACATCACACATACGCAAAAATAACACACCAGAAAATCAGGCTAACTTTGATCATTGCCAACTAAAAGGATGATCAAAATGGAGGAGACAAACTGAAATGAGAAAGTTTCAACTCGTCTAATGGAAACTACCTCGTCCGTGTGGTCAGAACTCACTAACAGAAGTTGGCACTCTTGTGTTTTCGACTGGGCAAAAATGAAGAAATAACAGTGATTTTTCACATCATCTTCAGCAGTAGACATTTAGAAATTGTTACATCATTATTTTAGGCAAGGAAGTTAACCTTATGAACTGTGACCTTCCCGTATTCATTTTCTACTATATGGTTATGTTTTGGGGTGCAATAATGTCTTAAACATATCACGTAACGACACAAATTTGACAAAATGCATTGACTAATCACACTCAAGAATAAATACTTGTGAGAACATAGTTCTTACTTACAAATAATTAACAAGGTTGTAAATTTAAATTATAAACATACCGTATTAAAGTATAAACATACCGTATTGTCCTTAATAGACACATAGTGCGTGAGTGGGAAGGTTTGGGTGCGCATCTATTAATTTCTCAAATGTGGGTCAAATGTGGTCACCTGCTATATCGGCTTCTAAACAGAGTATATAACTAATCCACAATGTGGCACCACTGAAGTACGCATATGTACAGTGCCTCCAAGTGAATGAGCCGGGAAATACTTCTTTTTAAATCAAGATTTTACTGCGTAAAGCTTTCGGTACAATCTACAAATTGCTTTAATAATGTTAACTAAATGTAGTAATGTGAACATAGTGTGGATTTACTGCATAGGCCATGTGCAAAGGCCATCCTGACTAGAACTGTATAGAATCATGAGTCAATAACAGACACAATTATTCAAATTGTCAATTGTCTGACTTATCAATAGACGCAAAGCTTATTAATTGCCTGAATATGAATTCATATGACAATTACTCTGACTTATTCTTGTTATCGAAGTCGGTTGATGCCACTCGCATTCTGCACCTGCGGGCGATTTGTCTGGAATGGGGTTGTGAAACAAATGACAATCTGAACTGTGTCTCTACTCAAATTCGTTTGCATAATTCCATCAAATTTGTTGTAATTGTGTGTTTTGATTGATACAATAAAATACGCAAGCGGCACCGTATGTTGTTTCGTTGTTGTCGCTCAGAAACTAAGCGAACAGTCTGCATTTAATCCAACGTAAACAAATCCGTCATTTGTTTGATCCACATGACAGCCTCTCTGATAGTATCATAAAATAAAAGCCCTCTTTGTGGTAAGCATTTACATTTACCATATATTTACTTATGAAAGTCTCACTAGTAGAATAGCGTTAGTCTGGACGCCATCTTTGCTAATAATTGTAGCGTCTACTCTGTTGCATTTTTGCGTCACTCCTTAAATCAATTTTCATGGATTGTTTCACATCTAAAAAGGGGTGGGTGTCTATTAGGTAGTGTGCATCTATTAAGGACAATACGGTAGTCATATGATTACACACTGCTGCAAGAAAATTAATAATTACATATAAGCATATAATCAAAAATTGGCTAAAATTCAACAGCTATGTTTGTGGATCAGTAGATTTGCCAAATGCCTGCAGACATACATGACAAGTGATCCTCCGTCTTACAGAAGAATTGGTAATGAACGAGGAAGTAGAACAAACATGTACAAGAATCGTAGTTGAAGGCGACATACTTTTTGCTGAGCTTTGTTACTTCGCTGTTTCCGTCGACGTTGCACAATCAGTTCGATCCGCCGATCTTTCTCCTGGGAAATAAAACGATGAACTGACACGTCACAACAGCATGACAGCACAGACTGGTGATGGTTCAGCTGCAGTTAATAAAACTTGTTTTACAAGGCTACATTTCAGGGGACAAGTCACCCTGAAAGAAAAGGGAACATTACTGGTGACAACACATCAGTAATAACAGCAGGACAAGATTACTGGTGACAAATATCACCCGACTGACAGTACCAGTGGCGACAATGAACCCTATATGACAGGACCAGTGGTGACAATGAACTCTAAATGACAGGACCAGTGGTGACATTGAACTCTAAATGACAGGACCAGTAGTGACAATGAACCCTAAATGACAGGACCAGTGGTGACAATGAATCCTAAATGACAGGACCAGTGGTGATAATGAACCTAAATGACAGGACCAGTGGTGATAATGAACCCTAAGTGACAAGACCAGTGGTGACAATGAATCCTAAATGACAGGACCAGTGGTGACAATGAACCCTAAATGACAGGACCAGTGGTGACAATGAATCCTAAATGACAGGACCAGTGGTGACAATGAATCCTATAAATGACAGGACCAGTGGTGATAATGAACCCTAAGTGACAAGACCAGTGGTGACAATGAAACCTAAATGACAGGACCAGTGGTGACAATGAACCCTAAATGACAGGACCAGTGGTGACAATGAATCCTAAATGACAGGACCAGTGGTGACAATGAATCCTAAATGACAGGACCAGTGGTGATAATGAACCCTAAGTGACAGGACCAGTGGTGATAATGAACCCTAAGTGACAAGACCAGTGGTGACAATGAAACCTAAATGACAGGACCAGTGGTGACAATGAACTATAAATGACAGGACCAGTGGTGACAATGAACTATAAATGACAGGACCAATGGTGACAATGAACTATAAATGACAGGACCAATGGTGACAATGAACTATAAATGACAGGACCAATGGTGACAATGAACCCTAAATGACAGGACCAGTGGTGATAATGAACTATAAATGACAGGACCAATGGTGACAATGAACTATAAATGACAGGACCAATGGTGACAATGAACTATAAATGACAGGACCAGTGGTGACAATGAACCCTAAATGACAGGACCAGTGGTGGTAATGAACCCTAAGTGAACAGACCAGTGGTGACAATGAATCCTAAATGACAGGACCAGTGGTGACAATGAACCCTAAATGACAGGACCAATGGTGACAATGAACCCTAAATGACAGGACCAGTGGTGATAATGAACCCTAAGTGACAAGACCAGTGGTGACAATGAAACCTAAATGACAGGACCAGTGGTGACAATGAACCCTAAGTGACAGGACCAGTGGTGGCAATGAACCATAAATGACAGGACCAGTGGTGACAATGAACTATAAATGACAGGACCAGTGGTGACAATGAACCATAAATGACAGGACCAGTGGTGACAATGAACTATAAATGACAGGACAGGCATATTGGTGACGAGTCACTTAGAAATTATTTAAATTATGACCTAAACTAACGACATGAAAATATTGCTATATTACATTGACAGGAAAAAGTATCCTGAATTACAGATCAGGACCACTGGTGACAAGTCACCTCAAATGAAAGGAGAAGTGTAAATGATGACAGCAGAGATGTTTTACAAACATAATGCAATACCCATAACAGTGGGTATCTGGTGGCCCTTTGCGTGAGAGGCACAGGCACAATTTATTATTAAAACAGTATGTAAACATTAATGATAACAAAATAAAAAACTAATTTATAATATAATTATAAATTACAGTTACAATTGTGGTCATCCTTTCACAAATAAAAAACAGGAAAGTTAACGAACAGACTGTGGTATTTATACTATAAATATTTGTTTCATTTTGCTGCGCATCAATGAATTTACATTTATAAAAACGTCACCAGGAAATAATTTCACACCCGAAAAAATGTAACCACGACAGAGTACTCACCGTGCAGGCCAACTGTAGAGCTTCTATCGTCTTCTCGTGTTCCTCCGCCTGTCTCCGTAGGCTCTCCATGTCTCGCACCATCTTCTCGTAGGAACTCCTCTCCAGCTTCTCAAAGCTGAGTTGGTCACTCAGCTTCTGGTTCTCTTTCTTGTTGTGGTCCGCCTGACACCTCTGACACACACACACAGACACGTGACACCACAGTTGACACTGTTTGACACACAGTTGGCATAGTCTGACAACGACACTAACAGTTGACATTAGTTGACACAGGCAGTCGACACTGTTTGACATAGAGAGTTGGCATTGTCTGATACTGACACTAACAGTTGATTTTAACTGACACAAGCAGTTGACACCGTTTGACACTGACACTAATGGTTGACATTAACATGCACAGGTAGTTACTGTTTGATACAGACAATGACAGTTGACACTGTCTGACACAGACAGTCTGCATTGTCTGACACAGACACTGACACAGACACTGGCAGTTGATACTGTCTGACACAGGCAGTTTGCATCGTCTGACACTGACACTAACAGTTGACATTGACTGACACAATCAGTTGACACTGATACAGACACTGATATTTGACATTGTCTGCCACATACATTTTGCATTTCTGACACTGATACAGACAGTTGACACTGTTTGATGCAGACACCAACAGTTGACATTATCTAACAAAGACAGTTGACAATATCTGACAACTGACGCTGTCTGACTCCACGATTTGTGGATATCTAATAGTTCTGAAGTAGTGTGAAAAACTGATTTAAAAAGTAAGATTCCTCAGAATTGTGCAGAAGTTTGGCCTGTCGAGATTCAGAACAGACTCACCTTTCAAACATATGATCTGTTGCCCAGCAACAGGATTCATCAAACCATCAAAATGGATGCCGATCACGTAGAGTGATCCAGTGTCACATGGTGTGATACTTAGAATTATAACATCCTGAATCCTTCATCTGATAGTCAGAAAGAGCTCAAGAGTTGTGGTAAATTTACAAATATTAAAAAAAACATAAAAAGTAGCACTGCTTTATTGTGAGTCATTTTCACATCCAAATATTATGATAATGAAATAAATATAAGCCAATCACTGACCAGTTTGGCAGTCTCCTCCGAGAGCTTCTCCAGTTTCTCCTCGAGATTGCGTTTGATGACGGTAAGAGACATGTTCTTCTCCAGAAACTTGCGGTTCTTCTCCTGCAGGGGTTTGCGCCCCTTCTCCAGCTCCTTGATCCGCTTCACCTGTGTTGACAAAAATGAAGGATCAGCATAAGGCAACTGGAAAATATATCAACAGTAACTGGAAAACTGCAGTAGTTAAAAAATTGCTGTACCCAGACTAGTACATGTGACTACTACCAGTGTGTTATTATTGCGAATGTGTTAAGACAACTGTGTCGTTGTTGCATTATTGTTGCAATAATGTCAACTACTGCAGTAGTGTCGTTTACAACTATCACATCCAAAACAAATAGGAAATGTGGATCATTTATTCCAATGTCTGCGCTACTTTTCAACAACAAGCATCTCTGACGTTTCCATGAGAGACATGTCATTCATTATGTATGTATTTATAACTATAATTACAATTATATTATAGATTATTTTTATTATGATTAAGGTTTACATATTGTTTAATAATTATTTATCTGTATGTTTTTGTATGTTTTACTAAATTTATTATATTGTATTGTGTCAGTATAGCATAACTGAATGGCAAATACAACCCTCTGAGATAACATTCATCCACAGACTGAAATTCCCCCCTTACAATGTCACTAGCCTCACACATTGCCACTAGCCCCCTAAAATAACACCACCCTCTTGCTTGCTCATTTACAGAGACATTAGCAGTTAGCATTTCTATATTTTAACCTTTTTAAAGGAAATCGTTCTGGCGCATCTCTGAATGGTTATAATTGCCAGATTTATGGCGCAGAGAAATTTCAGATTATTATTAATATTATAAAGTGATAAACCAACAGTGACACTTGACACTCACCGTGACACTAGCCCTGAAATAACACCTGTTTATATGACACTAGTGTCCTAAAGTGAAACTCTTTCACTACGCTGGTACCAGTCCACAACAGTCTAGTAAAATTACACTAGCCCCCTACATTTACACACCCACCCTTAAGTTACACACCCCCACACCCCTCAGTGACCAGACATACTGACCAGGTCAGCCTTGTCCTGGATCAGTGCAGTCGACTGGTCATCCAGACGGCGCACTTTGGCGTTGAGCTCCGAGATCTTATGCTGGAGCTTCCTCTCCTTCTCCATGCTGCCTGAGCTCCCTGAGCCACCTGAGCTCCCTGAGTCCTCCTTGCTGGGCTGAGACAGACAGAGAGGGACACGCTGCACACACTGCTGCAAGGACACGTACGCGTGTACGCATGAACATGCACACACACGCACACATGAGCAAACAGGCATGCACAGATACACACACGCAGATACACGCACGCACAGATACAGGCATGCAGATATATGCACGCAGATACATGCACGCACAGATACAGGCAGGCAGATATATGCACGCAGATACACGCACGCACAGATACAGGCAGGCAGATATATGCACGCAGATACACGCACGCACAGATACAGGCAGGCAGATATATGCACGCAGATACACGCACGCACAGATACAGGCATGCAGATATATGCACGCAGATACACGCACGCACAGATACAGGCAGGCAGATATATGCACGCAGATACACGCACGCACAGATACAGGCAGGCAGATATATGCACGCAGATACACGCACGCACAGATACAGGCATGCAGATATATGCACGCAGATACAGGCACGTACAGATACAGGCATGCAGATAGAGGCATGCAGATATATGCACGCAGATACATACACGCATACATACATGCATGCACCGATACACGCACGCAGATACACGCATGCACAGATACAGGTATGCAGATATATGCATGCAGATACATGCACGCACACATACAGGCATGCAGATACACGCATGCACAGATACACGCATGTAGATATATGCACAGATACACGCACGCACACATACAGGCATGCATAGATACATGCATGCACAGATACACGCATGCAGATATACGTACGCAGATACACACATGCACACATACACGCACACTGATATAGGCATGCACAGATACAGGCATGCAGATGTGTCGTTTGTTGGGTAGCATGAGTATGGTATGCAACAGCAGTCAATTTTTATTTAATTCAATATACAACTGGAAGCTAATAATAATAATTCGGTAACTTCTATTGCGCTTAAATGCTTAATCCTAAAACCAAGCTCAATACAAAAGGGTTGATCGATCTCATAGCCAATAAACAAATTCAGTTATTATCAGATTGATTGACACGCATAGGGAAAATAGGGAAAGTTGTAAAGGTGTCTTTAAATTACGGCCGAATTTAGCAACATTTTCAACTGATTTAACACTAGAAAGACCTGCTTAAATAGCTGTAACAATGGTGACAAATGAGGGCCTTTGTCACGTGTGCTAAACAACTTTGTATACGTTGGAGTTTAGATAAGTCATTTTTGGCTGTGTTGTTTAGAAGTGAATTATCTTAGTAGAGTTTACCATTAACCCAAACTACCGACATTGTTTTAGCAGTTGATAAAAATAAATGATGCTGGATTCGATGGAAGTCATGAATACAATAGAAACATGATTTGCATACTTGTGAAATGTACTGCAGAGCAGAAATTACTATTACAATTTAATTTAATTTTCCCATTAAAAACAAACAATTTTGTTAATAATGTATCATGTCACCATAGCAACCGCAGCGTCCGACACAGTGTGACTGAAGATACACCACTGACATCCACAGACTGACCACAACCTCATCACGCTGACCTCGATAAAAACTCAACATAATCTTAAATAAACCACAATACACCCCACTGTGTGCAAGTCTTGATCAGTGTAAACAACTTGCTACAAAGCCCCAGACAGTCACATTGGAGCACCCCAGGGTGATTAGATCTGGGCCTGTGGCGAAGGGAGCATTCCTTGCATGGTCACTCTTTTGATGTAAGATTTTCTTTGTGGCGTGTGGTAAAAAGTCCGCCCCAGTCCGTCAGTCACCCTGGCACATATCACGGCCTGGAGGGAGATTGTCAAAGGTGGCTTTGTTCACCTTTAATAACTCCCTCAACTAAGGCCCAAGATACGTGTCAGACTCAGATGCACTCAACTCATCCATGGTTGAATAGTCCTTGAATCGGAGGCATTTGCCCCCCCCCTACCCCCCTACACCATATGCCCTCTGTTGTACCAACAGCCACAGCGGTGGAGTCTAAGTCAAGCTGGCATCGACCAAACGAAACATGGGTAATATTTTTTCTAATTATTAAAAAGCAATAATGGCAGATGTGAGGTTGCTACTGAGGTGGCCACAAACAGGTTGAGATGGTCCCTGAATGTTAGATAGAAGGGTTCAAATAGGCTGTTATTGAGATAGTCCCTGAGATGTTGGAGGGGGGTTTCAAAAGGCTGTTATTTTGATGATCCATGAGAAATAGATGTTGGTTTAGAGATTTTACTGAGATGGTCCCTGAGAGGTAGATTTGGGTTCAGAATGGTTGTTACTGAGATGGACCCTGAGAGGTAGATAGATGTAGGTTCCGAGAGGTTGTCATTGAGACGGGGATAATCCCTGAGTGGTAGATGTCGGTTTTGGGAAGTTATTATTGAGATAGTCCCTGAGAAGTAGATGTGAGTTTCAAGAGGTTTTAATTGAGTTGGTCCCTGAGAAGTAGATATGGGTTCAAAGAGGTTTTACTTAGAAGGTCCCTGAGAAGTAGATATGGGTTCAAAGAGGTTTTACTTAGAAGGTCCCTGAGAAGTAGATGTGGATTCAAAGAGGTTTTTATTGTTCTTTGATATGGTCCCTGATAGTAGATGTAAACTTAGACAAGTGTTTACCATTGACAGTTTGAACATTACAGACTTGTGTACACAGACAAATCTACACCAAAAGACTGCTCCATATTATATACAGGTGTATCATTGATGGATGTGTGTCATAGAAAGGTGTACATCATATACAGGTGTATCATTGATGTATCATGTCATAGAAAAGTGTACATCATATACAGTTGTATCATTGATGGATGTATGTCATAAGAAGATGTACGTCATATACAGGTGTATCATTGATGTATCATGTCATAGAAAGGTGTACATCATATACAGGTGTATCATTGATGTATCATGTCATAGAAAGGTGTACATCATATACAGGTGTATCATTGATGTATCATGTCATAGAAAGGTGTACGTCATAGTCAGTGAATCTTACAAATAAGTGTAAGTCACACACAGATGTGTCAAACAGACTTGTGTATCATAAACAACTGTACATCACAGCCAGGCATACATCACATACAAGTGTATGTTACAACCAGGTGTATATAAAAATAGGTGTACATTACAACCAGGTGTACCGGGTATATCATAAACAGATGTACATTACAGACAGTTGTGCGACATATACTGGTATATACTACAGCCATGTGGATATCATACATAGGTGTACATTACAGCCAGGTGTAAATCATATACAAGTGTACATAATAGCCAGGTGTACATTATATATAGGTGTACGTTACAAACAGGTCAACATGTCCACTTACCAGGACGACATCACAGAAAGTTTTACACTGCAACGGAACCAGTAACAGGATTAGTAACTTCTAGAAGTCATTTCTATATTACTCTAATTGTATCTTATGTATATATATATATATATATATATATATATATATATATATATATATATATATATATATATGTATATCCATCCGTGTTGCATGTATTAGGCTGACATTTGTATGTAATCTATCGGGCAAGCCGAGGCCACAGGGAAGGCTGGTAGATTTAGAACTTTTCAAAATATGTCCGGGGGGGAATAATTTGAGGAGCTCAATATTTCAAAAGGCTGTATGCCACATGTTAACATTTTGTTGCGTTGTCAGTAATACAACCTATTTCTGAGACACTGAATCATGGTCAAGCAATTTTCAAACGTCTTAGCGTGTGAGTCTGATGCTCTTTTTCAGAAGCACTCTTGTGGATGTGCTCCTTAAGGCTTAACTCTGTAAGCATATCAACACAGGGCAGTAGAGATGGGACCTCGGGAATCATAATTTTCATATATTTCAGACAGTGACAGCCTTTTTTCTTCAAGCATCACTTGGGTAATACTTGAACATTAGACAAACTGCTATGTCTACGTCCACCACACAAATGCGAGTGACTGACCAGTGATCTGAGACTGACCAGTGGTCTGAGACTGACCAGTGGTATGAGACTGACCAGTGGTTTTGAGACTTGACCAGTGGTATGAGACTGACCAGTGGTATGAGGACTGACCAGTGATCTGAGACTGACAAGTGATCTGAGACTGACCAGTGGTATGAGACTGATCAGTGTTCTGAGATTGACCAGTGGTCTAAAACTGACCAGTGGTATGAGACTGATCAGTGATCTGAGACTGACAAGTGACCTGAGACTGACTAATGGTCTGAGACTAACCAGTAATCTAAGACTGACCAGTGGTCTAAGACTGACCAGTGGTCTGAGACTGACCAGTGGTATGAGACTGACCAGTGGTCTGAGGACTGACCAAGGTCTGAGACTGACCAGTGGTCTGAGACTGACCAGTGGTATGAGACTGATCAGTGTTCTGAGATTGACCAGTGGTCTGAGACTGACCAGTGGTATGAGGACTGACCAGTGATCTGACACTGACAAGTGATCTGAGACTGACCAGTGGTATGAGACTGATCAGTGTTCTGAGATTGACCAGTGGTCTGAGACTGACCAGTGGTATGAGACTGATAGTGGTCTGAGATTGACCAATGATCTGAGACTGACCTGTGATCTGAGACTAACCAATGGTCTGAGACTGACCAGTAATCTAAGACTGACCAGTGGTCTGAGACTGACCAGTGATCTGAGACTGACCAGTGATCTGAGACTGATCAGTAGTGTGACAGTAACCAGTGGTCTAGGTGACCAGTTGTCTGGAATAGTGACCAGTCATCTGTGAGAATGACCAGTGGTCAGCAATAGTGACCAGTGGTCTGAGTGACCAGTTATCTGACAGAATGGTCTAGGTGACCCGAATGTCAGGTGTGACCTCATTTTCCTGAAAATCCACCAGTGGGAGAAAAGACCCGGGGGGTTGGGGTAATTTTCGAAAGAAGGAGAGAGAATGCTTCCCGGGGGCCACCCTTTCCTTAAACATCCACACAGTGTAGATGACAGGTGGGTTGGAGTATACGAAAGGAGGAGAGGTGTATGCTTCCAGGGGTCCACCCTTCCAGGAATAGGGGTGGCACAACTGACCAGGGTAGGGGGCGAGTGACCGGGGCAAGTAAGAGAAAAGGGGATAAATAAAGTAGTGGTAGTACATAGCATCTTGGTTTGTATAACAGGAAGGTGTAGTAGACTAGGACAAACTCTGTCACCAGCATTTGGGTGTGTGACAGTGTGTGGGGGGCACAGGTACAGTCCAGTAAACAACTCACCCCACCCCTCAGGTGACACCAGTCAGCAGACATTCTGCTATCAGTGCGTCATCAGGAGACACAATTGTGTGTTTTACCTGGTTTCAGGGCCTGAGACTTGACCCTTCCTCCTGGTTACTACTGATTGTCCACTCACCTGATGGCCACAGCATTGTGGCTACAACCCTGCCTCCAGCTATTGCCTGGTTGTGTCAGTCACGAACAACTAAAACAAAGGCTGCCATTGTTGGGTGCAGTCTAGCCCGGAATGTCCATATCAACCAGAATTCAAATCAGCTCTTTCACGAGACACGGCAATCCCATTTTTAATCTCTTTGATAGCACGCTGAACCCCCGCGTTTAAAAAATAACACAAAGCGGCAACGTTGTACCCAGGGGCATTTGGTTTCGCAGGTGGATTAATACTGTGTGTTTGTGTACACAGATGTATCTACAGATTGTGTGTACAGGTGTGGGAATCTACCTGGGAGTAGAGCTTGGAGTACGTCCTGTCCACATTTATAAGATGCACCTGCATTTACCTGTGACTTCTGCTATGGCCAAGTGTATAAGATGTGAGTTAGGGATATACCATGTCCACCTGTACACAGGTGTGTTACATCTGTATACATACACATACCTATATGTGTACCAGGTATAGTGCATCATTCATGTAGGGGTTGGTATTTTTGTTTATCCCAGGTACGTTTATTGGCCCGAGGGAGGTCAAATTAACCCTCAGGGAAGGTATTTGCAATCTGCCTCTGTGTCCAGACTGCACACCTGGCAGCTTCACTCGTCACCTCAAATGTAGCTGTGGCCGACTGTTCTTGGTTTTACTAAGTTTACTGGTAATAAAAACACTTTCCAACATTTTAGCATCGCTAAATTCACAGTGTCGTTATGCATCAGTACAAAGTAATAATTATTTATTTAATAACAAGTTATCATAGGTATTAATTTATTAAGTTATTTTGTTTATTTTTTTGTGGTGTCAGCTATAGTGTGAAACATGTTATTAAAAACTGACAATAACACTAATTTTGGGTCTTAAAAATGGCAAGTCACACGTCCCTCACTGGTTGAACCCAAACGAAACCCGTGTTTTTTTACTTTGCAAACTCTAATTCACAAGACCAGCCATCAGACTTAACTGATGACAGGCTGCTATAAGCCACACAATAGCACGTCTTGTCACATGTCATATGTTGGTCCACATGTGACACGTCATGTGACGCTTCATTGACACAGACACCAAGGGGCCAGAGACCAATTTACATCTTCTATTTGGTCAGCTGAAAGGCAACCCATCTTGGAGGACAATTCAGCAGTGTCACCTGAGCTGATATAATGACTGTGTAATGTATCCCATTGAGCCCCAGGCCCCTGCTCTCATACAACACCCTACCCCCTTGTCTTCAATACCTGCACTCAACACCCTGCCCCTTGCATGCTACACCTGTACTTAGAAAGGCAATTAGCACAGCCAGTGTGCTTCTGTAGGAGTTGTCAGCAGGGACAATACTCAAAGTTGTCTCTGGTCTTAGAAGCCATTATTGACACTAATGACACTACTCTCCAAATTGTTTCTGGTCTTAGGAGCCATTATTGACACTAGTGACGCTACTCTCCAAATTGTCTCTGGGTTTAGGAGCTATTATTGACACTTATAAGTGACACTACTCTCCAAGTTGTCTCTGGTCTTAGAAGCCATTATTGACACTAGTGACACTACTCTCCAAGTTGTCTCTGGTCTTAGAAGCCATTATTGACACTAGTGACACTACTCTCCAAGTTGTCTCTGGTCTTAGGAGCCATTATTGACACTAGTGACACTACTCTCCAAGTTGTCTCTGGTCTTAGGAGCCATTATTGACACTAGTGACACTACTCTCCAAGTTGTCTCTGGTGTTAGGAGCCATTATTGACACTAGTGACACTACTCTCCAAGTTGTCTCTGGTCTTAGGAGCCATTATTGACACTAGTGACACTACTCTCCAAGTTGTCTCTGGTCTTAGGAGCCATTAATGACACTAGTGACACTACTCTCCAAGTTGTCTCTGGTCTTAGGAGCCATTATTGACACTAATGACACTACTCTCCGAGTTGTCTCTGGTCTTAGAAGCCATTATTGACACTAGTGACACTACACTCCAAGTTGCCCTTGGTCTTAGGAGCCATTAATGACACTGGTCTCAAAATGTCACCAGCTGCATGATGATCACTAATAAAATTAGCTGCTCATAGTTGACACTAGTAGAAGAGTCACCAATGACATTGATCTCAGAGTTGTCAATTGTTGTACAAGAGTCATTAATGTTATTGGTCTCATAATTGTCACTAGCTGTAGAATTACTTGTACATAGTATAGTGACCAGTAACACTAGTGTCACCCACAGCTGTCACCAGATCAGGTGTAACCTGAGGGACTGGTCATCTATTCCTCTGTATGAAGTAGTGAGGCCTCATCTCCCCATCTCCACCCTCTCTCACAAGTCCACCCTCTCTCACAAGTCCACCCTCTCTCACAAGTCCGCCCTCTCTCACAAGCCCATCATTGCCCATCTGTTCCTCTAGATGAAATAGTGATGAGACCAACCATCTCCCACACGCCCACCCACTGCACAAGCCTGCACCATGTTTGTCCCGTATGTTGTACAGATGTCATCAAACTGGTGAATTAACCAAATCAACTGAGTGAATTGATGAAGCAGCCACCTCTTGCTTTGAGCAGTCTCATACAATCTCACCATTTCCGGGTCTGTTTCTGGTCACTGGCGCCTTATAACTCAAGGGTAATGGACAAAACATGTGGCCCATCTACTGTGAGTTATGAGAAACAGACCAAGCAAGGCGCACTGCCCTACACTGACAAATGTTCACATTTTTACCTTCGTTTCAGTTCATCGACTTGTCATTACTTATCAAGACACTGTAATTATTTCAGGCCCTGAACCCAACCTGTGCATTCCAGTGTGAAGCAGGCGTTTGATAACATTGGCGTATCAGTAATAAGTCATGTGGGATTCCTAGACCCAAATACGACTCCCTGGTTCGTTCAGCTAAATGACTGAAACATCTGTAGGGCCACATCTGTATCACTGTGGTTGTTAGACCCAAGAACAAGTCTGTTGCTCTGATTTAAGTAAACCCACCTTGGCCTACTCCCCCTCCAGGCAGCAAGACAAATAGGGCCTTGGCAAAAGGCTGACTTTCTGGGTAACTTTTAGGGTCTGTTTGGGGTTAGTCACTTCAGGAGTGGCTACAGAGTTACCAGAAATGTCTGAGATTGAAAATGTTATTTGGCTGCAAACACAAGTGGTCTCAGATATGGAGTTAAACATTTGAAACAACAACACATACAACTGATTTCTAATGATGGGTTAACAGTATCAATAAGCACTATAAACATAAACATAAATATTAAATGAAAGGATTAATGTATACAATTCATGCACTGTTATATTTTCAAATGAGGAGTTTAAAGTAGACATTAAAATATTAAAACTAAATGCAGCTGTAACTGTGTCATGACACAGTGCTGTGACACAGTATGTCATAAAACTATGTCTGTCATGTCATGACACACTGTGTTGTGACATCTTGTGTATGTCACGGATTAATTATATCATGAGGGATGATCATTCTGCCCATCCACTGTCACTGTTGTCACCAGGTGACCATTGCAGGCACCAGTCATAATGTACACATTTCTCACATACACGTCTCACTTACAATACAATACACGTCATACGACACACACCTATGTGACATACATTTATCGCATGACACACTTATACGACACACCTATCATATGACACACGTTCATCATTTGACACACCCTTATAACATATGACACAAGCCTATAGATTACCTGACACACATTAGACAACAAACCATTCCCACTCACCATGATGCGTACAACGTCTGGTGTCGTGTCACCGTCAGGCGTCACTACAGATGACACAGAGTTTGTGCGACGTGGGGACTGCCACGTCTCTGAGTCCCACGAGTAGCTGAGGAGGTCCTGCATCGACTCTTTCTCCATCCTCAGTTTGGTTGCATCAATCGACTGGGCCCCCGCCTCTCGCTCCAACTGGGCCATTGACCTCTCCTTTGACCTCAACTCATCCAACTAAAAAATAAGGGTAAGTTCTCATATAGCACAGGACCCACTGTGTTCATTACTTTAAGAAACAAAAAGACATTCTTATACAGGACGATATTCAACCAAATACAACCAGGACTGCTCTGAGAAGAATTCAGCCATGCTGCAATTACTGCACAAAAACACCACAAGTATCCACCGCTATATGCAGCCAGGTGCTCGTTCACACAGCTGAGTGAACAGGAGTAACCTAGTAACGATCTCGTCCACGACTCAAAGTGGCAGTAAAGGGATTCAAACCCAAAAACTCCCAACTAACTTTGTGAGTCTGACACCAAGACTGACCACTACTTCACCCCATCCCTGTTCAACTACAACAAACTCATCCATGAACTGACTGAAAACCCTGACTAGGCAGTCATCAGTAGAAACTGTTACCCAATTCAACTGTCATTCAAAAACATACCTTTGTAACCTTGCATAGCCAGTTAGCCACCATAGCTCCCTGGTGTATCAATACAACTGTTGACAATTGGAATATTGTTTACTGATTGTGAAGTGTGCTGAGGTTGCTTTCCAAGAATATAAATTATCCTATATTAATAATTACTGTACCCCAAACAACTGAGGTACAGTGGTTGATTCGTTGACTTTTGCAGAAATCCCTTCAATTACTGGACACTTGATGTATTAGTCACATGTCCCTTAATGCACTGCAAAGCACACTTTGAGCCATTATATTTTAATGTAATTTTACGCTTAGGCTAGTGTCAATTTTCAACGTCCTTGCCTCGTCATAAATTTATCATCACCACATTGACCACATCAAATATGGGCCAAGTGTAGAATAAACATAGGCCATTCAGTCTTGCAGACAGTTTTTGTATGTGTTTGTGCTTGTTACCAATACTGCCCTCTCTCCCTCTCCCCTCTCCCTATCTCCCCCTATCTCCCCCCATCTCTCCCCATCTCTCCCCATCTCTCCCCATCTCTCCCCATCTCTCCCCATCTCTCCCCATCTCTCTCCATCTCCCCCTCTCCCCCTCTCCCCCTCTCTCCCTCTCTCCCTCTCTCCCTCTCTCCCTCTCTCCCTCTCTCCCTCTCTCCCTCTCTCCCTCTCTCCCTCTCTCTCCCTCTCCCTCTCTCTCTATTTCACAATGACTGCCCCTATGGGGTGAATAATGCTGAATACACAAAATCCTGCTCACATTGTTCCAACAGGGTGAATACACCTTACCCCTGTTCAGTCAATTTACCCTTCAGTCACACCCTAGTTTGTCCCAGTAGGGTGAGTAGTGTGTATTGAGTACACCATACACTAGGCTGTCCCAACAGTTTTGCTATTCACCCTAGGTCTATCACCCTCACTCGCTTGACCAGAATGTCCCGGAGAATGCTTTTAGATGTGACATGCTAAAACTTGTCTGGTTCTTGGTGGGCTGACCCTGGGGACTGGGCCGTGAACTGGTGCACACAAAGGACACTGCTCCTTGCAGCTGGACTTGTGGCTTTCTCGCGCTGTTTACACAAGTCTCCACATCACAATGACCAGCAGTGAATTGAGGAGCTTTAGTAGAAATACAACAATGTGTGCCCTGTGTGTGGGTAGTTACTGTAGCAGTAGGGCTGAGGTCAGATAACTTTATGTCAGACATCACATTCCACGGCCTAGGGAAGGGTTGAAGGGTTTTGGGTGGGTTAGTGACCATGAATGCTGACGCACTTTGAGTAGAAAGTTCTTTCTTTTTAGCATCAGAGCTGTTTTTGTTTTATGCACACTTACACATATTCAACAATATATTTAGAATTCACAGAATGTATTCTATACTACAGGGAATCCTAACCACCTCCTTATGAGAGGTTCTGTATGTAACAGTTAATAATGGCCAGATTCACTTCCATAAATCCTGAAAGCATTATTTATAACCATTATTTATAACTGATATGGACACCGTGAAAACCAGCCCACCGTCAGCCATGTATCACATAAACAAGTATATCACAAAAGTATCTTTTCTAATATTTACACTTTTTCCTCTTCGCTGATGACATGTTGATTTAAACATTACTTTCTTTTTACATAGCCCAACTTTAACCAGGCACCACATGAGAGACTATAAATACAGTCTGTCATGACACGCTCCATTGGTTCTGCATTCACGGCTGTTTGGTATGTGCAGTTGGTTGTAAGACAGGTCAAAGAAGCTCATGTTTCACGTGAACAATGACACATCACAGCGAGATACACGGATGGAATGCTACAGATACAAGGTGTGATAAATCTTGAAAGTAATTTTGCGATCAGTGATTGCGTTATTATGAGGAGGCTCGAGGGTCTCTATTTATCACTGACTACTTCAGTGAGTGCGTGAAGACCAGGCACAGAGACGGAGTTCGTTACAAAAGACACATCAGAACACATCTTACAATCCAATTGTTGGTTTAGTAATAGAAACAACAATGGCTGCGAACATCGTAAAGCACAGAATCAGAACATTTATTATTATTAATAACCACAAATAGCCTGTTCTGTAAAAAGGTGGTCATCGTCCAACTCGTGCAGCGGGATGTATTCTTTGTTGGTGATTTTTGTTGTAGCGGCCATTTTTGATTTCAGCTTTTTATATACTAAATTCATAGTCTACCCTCCTAAGTTATAAAACTGAATAGTTGGTGCCTAGGGACTCATGTGCCAAATGTTGTGTGTAAATGTTGTGATCTCAGTGATTATTTAATATGTGCACAGTGTATTGTGCTACAATGTGTGTTATCTACTTTAGCTGTAACTAAAATATACATTATCTCATGATAAGGACTTTCAGGTCCATCTGTCAGCTGGCACCCAGTAGGGTAAATCATATGGGGGTGAACCATCTGGAGGTGAATGATCTGGGGTGAACCATCTGTGGTGAACCGTATGGGGTGAACCAATTGCGGTGAGCTATATGGGGTGGAACATATGAGGTAAACCATACAGGGTTAACCATACATGGTGAACCATATAGGGTGAAACATATGGGGTGAACCATATGGGGTGAACCATATGGAGTGGAACATTTGAGGTGAACACTATGGGGTGAATCATATGGGGTGAACCATACAGGGTGAACCATATGGGGTGTTAAACCATTATAGTGTAAACCATAAGAGGTAAACCATATGGGGTGAACCATCTGGGGTGAATCATGTGGTGTGAACCATCTGGAGGAAACTATCTGATGTGAACCACCCAGTGTGAACTACCTGAGACCCATTATGAGGGTGAACCATCCATGGATCACACTTTTTGGTGGATCATCTGTTGTGAACCATCTGGATGAACCATTTTTTGTGAACCATCTGGTGAAGTAGAACCATACGCGGGGTGAACCATACGTGGGGTGAACCATACGTGGGGTGAACCATATGTGGGGTGAACCATACGCGGGGTGAACCATACGTGGGGTGAATCATACGCGGGGTGAACCATACGTGGGGTGAACCATACGCGGGGTGAACCATACGAGGGGTGAACCATACGTGGGGTGAACCATACGCGGGGTGAACCATACGTGGGGTGAACCATACGCGGGGTGAACCATACATGGGGTGAACCATACGCGGGGTGAACCATACGCGGGGTGAACCATACGTGGGGTGAACCATATGTGGGGTGAACCATACGTGGGGTAAACATGACTGATGAACCTTAAGCAGGTAGAGCAGCATGCATCACTTACACTGCTTAGGACAATTTAGCTTCTCTGGGAAGTATTCAGCTATCCTGCAATTACTGCATGAAGACTACGGTACACAAATATTCTTGTGATACGAGTTGAATCGTGTGATCTCTTGAATGAGAATCTATAGCTAAACATAACACTTCAGTGTGAGACGACAAGTTTCTACATACATTTCTCATTCCATCACAAGAACACTGACTGGCTACTGAGGTCATATACTATGGTCGATGTGTAAGTGGACTTGACTAGCTTACTCACAGTCGTCAATTATTCACGTGTTTAATCAGTAAATGGATTCTCCAACTATGAAATCCTGAAGTGCACAGATTCATTATTGATAAGAAATCGTGTAATCGACAAGGATGACTTGCTTTGGAATTTACGTTTACATGAATCTTTGGAACTGTCACAGATGGTATTACAGCAGGCCACTAATATGAGCCATTACATTGGGCCACTACAGTGCCCCATTACATTGGGCCACTAGAGTACCCCACTACATTGGGCGACTACAGTAGGCAATTACACTGAACCAGTGACTTTAGCTTAGAAGTACAACAAAGCACGTACTCTGTGAGTGGTCGCAATAGCTGTCAGTCGTGATAAAACCTCTGATCCAAAGTAAAAACAGTGATCAGTGATATGACTAATCTGTATACTTCCAATTACAGTTTTCTACTCAATTTAATGTTGTATACATGTAGCAATTAATGGACAATTTACATGATAACTGCACCGTGGTTTTATTATTTCCATGGTAACCACTCCCATATTTTACATGCTTTCATTAGTCCTTGATATTTTTAGTTTAAGTGCATATAAAACCAATAGGTGTTCACTTTCTAGAAAATGTAGCATTCTATCTCAAAATGTGAAGTTAACACCTTTTATTGAATTTCACTGAGAAATCAAAAGTAGCATAGCATCCAGTGGTGGATGAACTTTACAAATCAAGTGTGATCAAGAAAACAACAACAGACATTTTAAAAGACAATCTCATCCATTGCACGTATTTTATTCTGTTGCAAAATCTGGCTGTAGATGTCTGTCTAAAAGAACACACACGAACCAATATTGCAATACTTCTCTGTCAACTTCCATCAGGCTGCTCAATGCAATATCAGGGAGGGAAAAGTGATTGGAAGGATGGGGAAAAAAATAATAGTGTTGTGACATGTTAATGTCTGCCAGGTGAATTTCCCATTTGGGATAATTATAGGTTATTGTATTGTATTGTATTGTATTGTATTGTATTGTATTGTATTGTATTGTATTGTATTTTATTTTATTTTATTTTATTTTATTTTATTTTATTTTATTTTATTGTATTGTATTGTATTGTATTGTATTGTATTGTATTGTATTGTATCCTATAATAATTGACTACTTAGCCCTGAAATGGTTAACATTAACCCAGAAATATCGCCATCTGTAAATAACAACATTTCTATTCTGTATACACCTCACTGACACGCACAATTCACCAAACACAGTCTATGGCTTCTCCACAGGGCAGGTAGATTCATCATGGTTAATATAAATCAATCTGCCAATCAACTTCCTAAACACGATCAAATACTTCGATTACCAAATGTGTATTGTGACAATGCAGCATAATACATACCTGTGTGAGATGAATCAGGTGAGCTAAAGCTAGGTACAATATTCATGTGTCCACAACACATGAAAGAATAGGGAGAATCACACCCCAAACATCTTCACCAGGAGAGATTTAGCACAGCAGAAACAAGGGAAATGTGACAACATCTGTCTCCATTTCAGCCCGTGTGCAGCCACGCATGACCATGACATGTGCCCGGCCATACATGACCATGATAGGTGTGCGGCCATGCATGTCCTCCTTTCAGGACACCTACATTTTCGATTTCCTGGAGTACTGTTCAATTGATTTTCTGTGGCAGTGATGCAATTGTGACTGTTAGTCCCTCAGTGTTGCATGTATCACACTGATGTTATGTTTGGCACTTGCTGTGCAAATACTGTAACAGTGTTGACAGCAAACCTCTCAGTAATATCCATTCAATATCAATAATTAAGTGAGTATCTGCCTAGTGTTGTTCTTCGCACAGAATGTGGCTTGACTTGTACACATGTATGACATTACTGCTAACATTTTGTATTTGAGTCTTAATTTTAAAAAACTAACAATATTTATTTAGTACTGGTGGTACTTTGGACCCAGGAAAATTTTGCAGTACTTAGAATAATGGCAAGACTGCATGCATGTTGCAATTATTATGATATGGTTCCCAATATCTACTATTTAAACATCATATTGAAATTTGCCAACACAAATACAGTTAGTCATTCTGGTGATGGTTCCCCTCTGCAGACTCATCTGCTAGACTTGTCTGCCCCCGTACAGTATCTCATGCCAAAGTATGTGGCTCACATCAGTTCCTGCCTGTGTGAGTCACACACAGACTGGGTGGGGCCAAGCACCAGCCACAATCAAGTGAGACTGTCTGCACTGCAACAGCATTGGAGACCCACAATTGGCAGGTCTAGAGAGAGACACACTGGTGACAGGTGTAGAGATCCAACTATGACTGGTTTTAAGATCATCTTGTGAAATAGCCTAAAGGCACATTGATGGCACGATCAGAGACCCAACATTGACACCCACTTATAACAGGACTAGAGACCGACTGATAACAGGACTAGAGACCCACTGATAACAGGACTAGTGACCCACTGAATAACAAGGACTAGAGATCCAATGGTGACAGTGTTGGACACCATTGTGTGACAGGAGAGACACACTGACAGCTGGACCAGACCGAAAGAAGACAGAACTAGAGACCTACTGATGACAGGACTACCGACCCACTGGTTATATGGCTAGAGACCCACTAACAACAGAACTTGACACACACATATGGCATGGTTAGAGACCTACTGACAACTGAGAGAGACACCCATGGAAGACATGGCCAGAGATCCACTGCACACAATCTGACTGAACTAGACATAGGTTGCCTCTACTACACCAAGGTATCCCCATTTCTACAAGACAGCCCTGTTCCAAGAACCTATGACCCATTGTCTCTGTTATTGTTATAGTCCTTCCTCCTTGTGTCCAGTTATGTCCAGTCACTGGGTGATCTGGTCATCGTATTTGTTACTCTGAACAAGCACTGCCGAAGTCTCACTTGCCTGTCGCTCGGCTGTGTAACTTCACTGAGAAGACAGTCTGGTCACTTAGCCAGCTTTGTAACTTGCTGAGAAGACAGTCTGGTCACTTAGCCAGCTTTGTAACTTGCTGAGAAGACAGTCTGGTCACTTAGCCAGCTTTGTAACTTTGCTGAGAAGACAGTCTGGTCACTTAGCCAGCTTTGTAACTTTGCTGAGAAGACAGTCTGGTCACTTAGCCAGCTTTGTAACATTGCTGAGAAGACAGTCTGGTCACTTAGCCAGCTTTGTAACTTCGCTGAGAAGACAGTCTGTCACTTAGCCAGCTTTGTAACTTTGCTGAGAAGACAGTCTGGTCACTTAGCCAGCTTTGTAACATTGCTGAGAAGACAGTCTGGTCACTTAGCCAGCTTTGTAACTTTGCTGAGAAGACAGTCTGGTCACTTAGCCAGCTTTGTAACTTTGCTGAGAAGACAGTCTGGTCACTTAGCCAGCTTTGTAACTTCGCTGAGAAGACAGTCTGGTCACTTAGCCAGCTTTGTAACATTGCTGAGAAGACAGTCTGGTCACTTAGCCAGCTTTGTAACTTCGCTGAGAAGACAGTCTGGTCACTTAGCCAGCTTTGTAACTTTACTGAGAAGACAGTCTGGTCACTTAGCCAGCTTTGTAACTTCGCTGAGAAGACAGTCTGGTCACTTAGCCAGCTTTGTAACATTGCTGAGAAGACAGTCTGGTCACTTAGCCAGCTTTGTAACTTCGCTGAGAAGACAGTCTGGTCACTTAGCCAGCTTTGTAACTTCACTGAGAAGACAGTCTGGTCACTTAGCCAGCTTTGTAACATTGCTGAGAAGACAGTCTGGTCACTTAGCCAGCTTTGTAACTTCGCTGAGAAGACAGTCTGGTCACTTAGCCAGCTTTGTAACTTTACTGAGAAGACAGTCTGGTCACTTAGCCAGCTTTGTAACTTTACTGAGAAGACAGTCTGGTCACTTAGCCAGCTTTGTAACTTCGCTGAGAAGACAGTCTGGTCACTTAGCCAGCTTTGTAACTTTGCTGAGAAGACAGTCTGGTCACTTAGGGCCCGCTTTGTAACTTTGCTGAGAAGACAGTCTGGTCACTTAGCCAGCTTTGTAACATTTGCTGAGAAGACAGTCTGGTCACTTAGCCAGCTTTGTAACTTCGCTGAGAAGACAGTCTGGTCACTTAGCCAGCTTTGTAACATTGCTGAGAAGACAGTCTGGTCACTTAGCCAGCTTTGTAACTTGCTGAGAAGACAGTCTGGTCACTTAGCCAGCTTTGTAACTTTGCTGAGAAGACAGTCTGGTCACTTAGCCAGCTTTGTAACTTGCTGAGAAGACAGTCTGGTCACTTAGCCAGCTTTGTAACTTTGCTGAGAAGACAGTCTGGTCACTTAGCCAGCTTTGTAACTTTGCTGAGAAGACAGTCTGGTCACTTAGCCAGCTTTGTAACTTCGCTGAGAAGACAGTCTGGTCACTTGGCCAGCTTTGTAACTTTGCTGAGAAGACAGTCTGGTCACTTGGCCAGCTTTGTAACTTCGCTGAGAAGACAGTCTGGTCACTTAGCCAGCTTTGTAACTTTGCTGAGAAGACAGTCTGGTCACTTGGCCAGCTTTGTAACTTTGCTGAGAAGACAGTCTGGTCACTTAGCCAGCTTTGTAACTTTGCTGAGAAGACAGTCTGGTCACTTGGCCAGCTTTGTAACTTCGCTGAGAAGACAGTCTGGTCACTTAGCCAGCTTTGTAACTTTGCTGAGAAGACAGTCTGGTCACTTAGCCAGCTTTGTAACTTCGCTGAGAAGACAGTCTGGTCACTTAGCCAGCTTTGTAACTTTGCTGAGAAGACAGTCTGGTCACTTAGGGCCCGCTTTGTAACTTTGCTGAGAAGACAGTCTGGTCACTTAGCCAGCTTTGTAACTTCGTGAGAAAAAGACAGTCTGGTAACATTGCGAACAGCTGGCCTTACCACTTTACCGCTGAGAAGACAGTCTGGTCACTTAGCCAGCTTTGTAACTTCGCTGAGAAGACAGTCTGGTCACTTAGCCAGCTTTGTAACTTCGCTGAGAAGACAGTCTGGTCACTTAGCCAGCTTTGTAACTTCGCTGAGAAGACAGTCTGACAGCTTGTAACTTCTGAGAAGACAGCTGGCACGACTTTGTAACTTCGCTGAGAAGATAGTCTGGTCACTTAGCCAGCTTTGTAACTTGCTGAGAAGACAGTCTGGTCACTTAGCCAGCTTTGTAACTTTGCTGAGAAGACAGTCTGATCACTTGCCAGCTTTGTAACTTTGCTGAGAAGACAGTCTGGTCACTTGGCCAGCTTTGTAACTTCGCTGAGAAGACAGTCTGGTCACTTAGCCAGCTTTGTAACTTCGCTGAGAAGACAGTCTGGTCACTTAGCCAGCTTTGTAACTTCGCTGAGAAGACAGTCTGGTCACTTAGCCAGCTTTGTAACTTTGCTGAGAAGACAGTCTGTCACTTAGCCAGCTTTGTAACATTGCTGAGAAGACAGTCTGGTCACTTAGCCAGCTTTGTAACATTGCTGAGAAGACAGTCTGGTCACTTAGCCAGCTTTGTAACTTGCTGAGAAGACAGTCTGGTCACTTAGCCAGCTTTGTAACTTTGCTGAGAAGACAGTCTGGTCACTTAGCCAGCTTTGTAACTTCGCTGAGAAGATAGTCTGGTCACTTAGCCAGCTTTGTAACTTTGCTGAGAAGACAGTCTGGTCACTTGGCCAGCTTTGTAACTTCGCTGAGAAGACAGTCTGGTCACTTAGCCAGCTTTGTAACTTTTCCCCGCTGAGAAGACAGTCTGGTCACTTAGCCAGCTTTGTAACCTGAGAAGACAGTCTGGTCACTTAGCCAGCTTTGTAACTTCGCTGAGAAGACAGTCTGGTCACTTAGCCAGCTTTGTAATGTTTCCTGAAGAAGTCTGGGCCCCTGCCAGCTTTAACTTTTAGAAAACATCTGGTCACTTCCAGGTAAATTTCCCGAGAAGAATTTCCTTGGCCCGCATTAAACTACAAAGAAGTCTGGGTTTAGTTTTAATTTTTGAAGATAGGTTTATTTTTGAATAGAATCTGTATTACTTTGTATTCTGATAAATTGGATAGCCCTTTTAATTTTAAAATTTTTCCATTTAAATTCGCTGAGAAATAATCCACTTCTCTTTTCACTTTCTGGGGTAAGGGCCCTTTGGTGGGATATGGTCAGGCAGCACATAAAAATCTTACCAGGCCCGATTTGACGTGCTAAAAAGTCTGGTCCCCCTTCCAGCCCGGGTAATCGAGAGACAGCTCTGGCACACCAGTTTAAACTCTACTAAAAACCCCTGGATTGCAGTTTGTGCACTGAGAAGAAACCACTTCCAGCTTTGTCTTTATGGAAACAGAGCTGGGAACAACCACAATGCCTCGTAAATACTCTGGCATAGCCAGCTTGCAGGGAATGGGAGAAGATAAATATGGACGTAGTCACATGAATCCACAACCACATCCCTTAGCCAGCTTTTTCTTCGCTCAGAAGATAGTCCATCAGCCCAGCTTTGTAACTTCGCTGGGAGCAGTCTGGCCTTGGCAGCTGTAGGCAGAAGACAGACTGGACCCACTTGAAATTTCTGGGCAATCTACACCGTTGTACTTCGCTAAAAACAGTTGTCCTTAGCCAGCTGTTGCTAAACTACTGTAAAGCAGGCAATTAGCCAGTTTTTAAAATAGAAGTTTTAGACTTAGCCGCATAACTTAAAACACTGATCAAACTTAGCCATTTAAAAAAAATTTGAGAAAAGTTTGTCATTCCATTTATGCTTGGCTGAGAAAATTTACTTAGCCCAAATTTGTAATTCCTAGAAGACCTTCTGGTACTTGAGTTTTCTTTTGGGGCACTGATATTACCCGCTTTTTTTGCTGAAAGAAGTCGTCATTATTCACTGTGTAATTCTAGAAGACAGTTGGCACTTAGCCAGCTCATGTAACTTTCCTGAGAAGAATATTGGGCACATTTGCCCCTTGAAAGTTTTATATAAAAAGCTGCCCCAACTAAACATTAATTAATAACCCCAAACCCTGATAAAAACTCAAATTTTAAGGATTTTTTTTGTGAAATAATTTTTTCTGAATAGAATTTGACAAGTATTTCATAAATAGGTTCCAGTGTAATTTTTTATTTCAAATTCTGACTGAGAATAATCCACTTCTCTACCCTATTCTGGGGTAAGAAAAAAATTGGGGGATAGATTTTTTCCACAAATAATAAATTACCACGGATTTTAAATTTCTTATAACCTGGGTAATCGAGACTAGCCCTGCCCCAGTAAAACCAACTAAGCCACTGATGTGTTTGTGCACTGAGCCAAGAACTCCAGTCATTGTCGGTGTTATGGCAAACAGCAGCTGGGGAACAACCACAAATGCCTCGTAACATATCTACTGCATGACGCAGACAGCAGGGAGATGGGAGACAGCTAAGTATGAGATGTAGTCACACAATACCACAACCACATCCCCAGCCAGCTGTCCTGTACTCAGAAAAAACCACCAGCCCATGCCTGTCAGACGGGCTGTGCGGCTAGGCCTCCTGGGGCTGTAGGCAGCAGGCAGACTGGACCCACAGACCCTGCCAAACACGGGTCTCTCGCTAAAAATAGTTACCTGTAACTGCTGTTGCTAAACCTACTGTAAATTGCAGGCAGTTAGGAGTGACATAGTATTCGGACTAAGCACATAAATTAAAACACTCCATAAAAAAATATTTGAAAAGTATCATTCCATTTATGATGGAGAGTAAATTAATAGCAACTATTAAGCAATAGTTCCTACCTGACATTCTGGTGTTGAGATTTCTAGGGCACTGATATATATTTTTTTTTTTAAGAAGTCACATTATTCACTGGTGTGATTTATACAAAACAGTGCATTTGTATGCACACATGTACACTGTCTCTCTGATAATGATATGACAGCATAGCACCGATGTATAGTAAACATGCTAACTAAACATTCAATTATACCAACCCTGATGAAACTCATAAGATTTTTATGCGAGAATCCCAATGTTCTGCATATAGAATTTGGACAAGTATTTCATGAAATAGTCACGCGTAGACTTTTATGTAAATTTGTTGCGGTTCAGAGACTCCTACTCTGTTCATATTTGTGTCTGCAGAAAAAAATTGTGAGTCAGCATTTTCTTCCACAACTGGATGTTTGATACTTATAAATGTAGAGATTCCAAACTCCGTGAAATGAAATGCAGGATATGTTTAGCGTTGAGCATCACTTACCAGCTTCCGGATCTCAATGTCGCTCTCCTTCTTTGCCTTGCTCAAGTCGCTCTTCCTCAGATCTTCCAGTCGCTTCAGCTCTGCCATCTTCTGGCGGTCGCGCTCCACTGCCTCCTGCAGTGACTCCTCCAGGCTACGCTTGGCTGCACGCAGCTCCTGAAGCTCATGCAGCATCTTCTCTCGCTCAGCCTCGAAAACACCACGTGCCGCACCTGGGGACAGGAGAAACATGACAGTTCATATCTGGGGACAGAGGGACGTGTGTAAACCATGTGTTACACATGGAGACAGAGTGACAATTTAAAAACAACAAAGCACATGGGATGGGGGACAAGTGTAACACTGCTTGTCACATTTGGGGATGGGGAGAAATAAAACACCATGTATCAAACCTGGGGACAAATGGACAAGTGAAACATGCCAAACCTCGGGACAGAGAGAGACGAGTGAACCATGTGTCAAACCTGGCGACAGAGGGACAACCGTAACACTGTGTCACACATGGGGGACAGAAGGACAACGGTAAGAGTGTGTCAAATCTGGGGACTGAGGGACAACTGTAACACTGTATCATATCTGGGGACTGAGGGACAATTGTAACACTGTGTCATATCAGGGGATTGAGGGATAACTGTAACACCATGTGTCACACCTGTGGGTCAGAGGGACAGCTATAACACTGGGGACTCAGGGACAACTGTAACACTGTGTCATACCTAGGGACGGAGGGATAAAAGAAAAATGTGTCAAACTCGTTGAGAAGGACAAGTGAAGTACACATGGGAAGGGAGGAACAAGTAACACTGTGTGACACATGGGGACAGAGGGACAAGTGAAATGTGTGTCATGGAGAGGGAATGTTTTCTGCTGGGCTTTTGTACCAATAAAACATCTCTGACACCGACTGACACAAGTGACACAGACAAATGACATTGACACAGCCGACATCCATAAAAGTGACACATACACAAATGGTATTGATACGACTGTCACAAAATACACTAACAAAACATTGACACAACTGACTCATTTCACTGGTGTGCAAGTAAAACTTAGAATGTCACTTAATGTCAAAGCATGTTACATTTTCCAGGTATGAATAGAAATAATTAAAGCACTATATATTTTTAGACGACAATGTCCTCAAAAAAATGATGACTTCTTATGTGCCAATATCCTCGAACTCAGTGGCGCAACAAAACCAAGGGATTACTGTAAAGCAATCTCGTAATCATATAATAATGCTTTGAGTTGTCAATGGATGGATGAAGGTGCTAGGAATCTAAGGATAGGCAGCATTATCGAGGTAGGTTTATAGACGCCGGTGGAATGAAACTATATTTCTTTCTAATTTAACACTGGCAAGAAGTGTTAAATTAGGAGTGTTATTCCATAACACTTCTGATCAAACTGACAAATGCAAAGAGATGGCCACATAACTTTAAATACAAAACTGCAGGTCAAAGGTCATAAAATCTCACCTGACAAGCCACGCTTTGTTACTTCGCTTAGTTCATTTTGACATTTCTTTAGGTCGTTGTGCAGCTTCTGAATTTCTGCGTCTTTCTGTTTCGTGACCTTCTGCAGGTCAACATCAAACTTGCGATGAAGAGAATCCTTCAGCGAGTCAATTTCTTTTGCCTTCTCCTGCACAATCTTCATCTTGACATCCTTCAGAGCAATGTTTGCTCGAGTCTGCTCCTCATCGCGAATCACCTGGTCAACAATGTGTATCTTCGTCACAGCCCTGTCCTCTCAACTACAGCCCAGCTAGGGCATGCACTCACATGCATGCACGCCTGCTGGAATCTGTGCTTATGGTGCGTGTATGTTTGTGATGTGTGTGTGTGCGGGGTGCGTGCGTGCGTGTATGTATGTGTGTATGTGTGTATGTGGTGCGTGTGATTGTGTGTGTGTGTGTGTGTGTGTGTGTGTGTGTGTGTGTGCGTGTGCATGCAGTGAGTGCATGGTTTAGAGTTAGTACCTCACATTAGATATAAATAAATTGTTCATAACATTGAATATATTCTCTATGATTTGTATGTAAGGGCCCCCAAGCAGTCGAAAACAATTTACATCAGTTAAAATTTAATGGAAAACAAATATCTGTCTTCTACATGTGTTTCTGTCTGGAGAGTGGAGAACAGGCATTTTTGTTAATATATTGCAAAGTTAAAACGTAACATACTTATAATGAGAAACCTATGTAAAATGCAATATGATTTTTTTTAAATTGGTAGTGCGTTTATCACAACATTGTTTGGTTCCAGTAGCAAATTATACCGATGATGTAAGACTATACACAGGTGTATTTATCGTGACTTTGAACTAACTGTGATTCTAGAAAGCCCCCTATTGTGGCCTCACCTTAGCTTGATGTGATTTCTCATGTTTCAGCTGCTTAATGTTCGACCGTTCCGCGTCAAGTTCGGCGCGAAGTTTGGAGTTTTGCATCCGTAAGTCATCCAGAGCCTGCTCCGCCGTGTGGTCGGAAAGAGAACTACTACTAGTGGTCATTTTCCCTTTCCTAGCCGCCATGTTCTTGGTTGCCATGACGATGATCACTACGACGACAACAGCTGTGTCGCTCGGAACAACCTAAGTCTGCCTACTTCGTAAATCGAAGTCGAAATTGGCACGTGATTGTATGCATAGCTGCAAAGAAATAGATAACAGTTTACTAGTAATAGTCTTTCCAAATACATGTATATATGTGTATATATATATATATATATATATATATATATATATATATTAATATCCATATATGTATATATATATATTTTTATATATATTAATATATATATTATAATACTATATAGAATATTATATATATATATATATATATATATACATTATATAGATAATCCCCAATACCACCACCCACACACATACCACCACATACCACACCACCACCACACACACACACACACACCACACACACACCACACACACACGCACGCACGCACGCACGCACGCACGCACACACACACACACACACTGTAAACTACATTACAATGTCTAGGAGGATATAGCAATTTACCATTCCTAGTCATTAAGTTAAAAATAGTCTTTCTGGTGACACATCATGGGCTGACATTAGTTGTAGCAAATATGAAACTGCTTTTCATCTGGTATGTAGCCTGTCCTGTTTGTAGTGTAGGAATTGTATTAATAAAATTTGACAAGTGGCTAAAACGGTATTTCCAAATGTACAATTTATACATTTATATGCACACATGTATACACTGCTGACACAGACATATCCATAGAAGCCTGGAGTAACTGAATAATACAGAATACGATATACAAACTAATATTTTCTTACACAAATACACACAAAATCCCCCAGTAATTCAACTCAACTGAAGTTAAGCAAAAATAGACTCCAACTTAATAACAACTACATTATATTATCCATTTCATGAGCTGGTTACATAGACAAATAGCTCAAAATAAATATTTATGAAATACTACAATTAGAGGATTGATTTAATATTTGTTTCTCATAGACAACATATCAAATTCATCTGGCTTTTGTTTCTCATGGGCAAAAAGCTAACATTAAGTTGTTTCACTTGGATAATATAATTTTAATACAACTTTAATAAGCATTTTATTTTAGTGGCTTTTTGATACACCAGATATTATATCACTTAACATTTCTTCTAGACATCTACAGATATAGTATAATTTATTGTTTCCTCTAGACAATTTATGGGTCGTAAAAGCGTTAGGGCATATACCTGACAAACAGTTACACCTCTCTTAGCCAGAGCGTCAGCACCAATTAGACATTTTATAGTAATTAATCCATTCACCAATTGGACTGTCCTAGATCTGATTAACATGGAGCTTGTGTGTGCATGAAGTGACCCATGTTTACATGATTGTACAAAATGTAGCCAGGAATGTAGTACCAGGAAAAGCTGCGCCCATGAAAGGGTTAACACGGTCACAATGGGAGGACAAGGGTTAACAAGAGAACATACAGATTGGGAGCGGCTCAGCTGCCAGCGAGTGTGACGTCAACCCCATCAATCGTCGCAGGCCCTAGAACCGCCTACCAGGAAAAACTTATCTTCCCAGAATAAATCTATCTCTAACGACTGCGCTGCTGATGGGTATAAGTTGTAATAGCTACACCTGCTGACAACTTGCGATAGCTAACAGATCTCAGATGCAGACCAACAGACAATCATTCGACCTGCAGTAGCCAGCAGGCATACTTGGAGTAGCCAAAAAACATAGCCAAAAGATCTGTGATTGCCAACAGACACATTGACACTCAGTGTCCCAGTACTGTGTCTCTGTGTCATAGTCTCAGTTAGACTTGCCAAACCACGCAGCCAACAGACACATTGACACTCAGTCTCCCAGTACTGTCTTCTCTGTGTCATAGTTTCAGTTAGACTTGGCAAACCACGCGTCCAACAGACACACTGACACTCAGTCTCCCAGTACTGTCTTCTCTGTGTCATAGTCTCAGTTAGACTTGGCAAACCACGCGGCCAACAGACACATTGACACTCAGTCTCCCAGTACTGTCTTCTCTGTGTCATAGTCTCAGTTAGACTTGCCAAACCACGCAGCCAACAGACACATTAACACTCAGTCTCCCAGTACTGTCTTCTCTGTGTCATAGTCTCAGTTAGACTTGCCAAACCACGCAGCCAACAGACACATTGACACTCAGTCTCCCAGTACTGTCTTCTCTGTGTCATAGTCTCAGTTAGACTTGTCAAACCACGCAGCCAACAGACACATTGACACTCAGTCTCCCAATACTGTCTTCTCTGTGTCATAGTCTCAGTTAGACTTGCCAAACCACGCAGCCAACAGACACATTTATACTCAGTCTCCCGGTACTGTCTTCTCTGCGTCATAGCCTCAGTTAGACTTGCCAAACCACGCAGCCAACAGACACATTGACACTCAGTCTCCCGGTACTGTCTTCTCTGTGTCATAATCTCAGTTAGACTTGCCAAACCACGCAGCCAAAAGACACATTTACACTCAGTCTCCCAGTACTGTCTTCTCTGTGACATAGTCTCAGTTAGACTTGCCAAACCACGCAGCCAACAGACATGTGATCGTCAACTCAAAATTTGCACTTCTAGTATTTACTAAGGAATGTTGTGCCTGCAAAGTGATATTTCTGTTTCCTTGCAAGAACCTCGCACATTGTGAAAGACTTGGTGAAGATTAAAGATATGTCAATCCATCTTGTACATATTGTTTACAGGTGTGTAAGTTTACAGATCAGATAGTAGGATATGAACTGCAATTTATTCCTCCTACCACACATCCATACCATGGAAAGTCACAGATCCTACAAAGGGAGATGAAAAACCTCTCCTGGGCTCACAGTGTGAATGGTGGCAACATTGAAAAAAACATACGGGCCCTGTTTTAGCTGCTGCCAAAATTCGTGCTCTGATAATGGAGTGCTTTGTCTGGGAGAATACGGGCGCTGTAGGAGACCACAGATTACAAAGACGATTCTCATGAGGGGGTTAGTGGCTAACAGCAGTTTACAAACTCGTGGCAAACATAGCATTTGGATGGGTAAAACCCGGGTAGAAATATCACTTGACAGGTGGTTGCGGGGTGTCTTCAAAAATAACATATTGTCCAGTTATGGTTTAAAAATGGGTGTCTCACACGTGTTTGTAGTTGACTTGCTTGTACAGTGTATGTATGTACGTCAGTTAACATGTAGGTGTCTACCAAAACATTTGTAACTGGCAAAAATGTTTTCCTGCATTCAACATGAACATCATTCAACTAATTACATAAATCATGTGGCATAATTGAGATGGCTACCAGAGAAGTATAACTTACCAAGCTGGTGGCCTGCTACATAAAACTCATTGTGTACTCATATTATAACATGGTGACATCCCATGAGTAATTGCTATATACATACAGCTATTGTAATAGCTTCAATTTTGTTACTTCCCAACATACCTGCTTGAAAATATTTGATTACATAATATATTAGACCCAAAAATTATTAAACAACAACACTGAAATCTAAAGCGAATTTTCCCTAAAAGAAACTATTAAAGCTAGGGGCTATGTTTGTTCATTTAATATTACATTCTCGTGACTACACTTTGCATGTTGTTGAAGGTTTATTGTCTGTCAATTTGTATTTAGATACTTTATTAAACCCAGAACAATGTTGGCAATTGGAAAGATTCCACCTGCAATATGTCAAATGGTAAACAAAACATCCAGGAGCAAACTAAAATTGATTGGCAATAATGTCGAGGTGCAAGCTGAGTTAAAAGCAATACCCTTTGATGTTTAACTTTCCCACGTTCTAGACAGCAGACTTTCCGTTACAAATTACTGCTCAGCCAACTCTGGGCAGTGGAGCTGGGATGGTCTCTTTAGGACAACATATTAAGAAGACTTCTCTCACCACAGCATTGGTAGCTACAGCAGATTACAAAACATTGCACATCGTTGGAACTCATTATGCGTCTGGTGCCAAGTAAACAATGAAAGACACCTGCAGTTGGCCATGTGGAATCAAATGAAATAAATGTTGACACCACAATGTCATACTGTCTATAAAACACACCCATGGGTGTTTACTCACTAAACTTGACAAGATCGCTCAGCTGAAGACTGTTATCACGGAGTCAGTGATGACCAGAGAAGAATGCTGACTGTCTCTAGACCAGAGAAGAACGCTGACTGTCTCTAGACAAGAGAAGAACGCTGACTGTCTCTAGACCAGAGAAGAACGCTGACTGTCTCTAGACCAGAGAAGAACGCTGACTGTCTCTAGACAAGAGAAGAACGCTGACTGTCTCTAGACCAGAGAAGAACGCTGACTGTCTCTAGACCAGAGAAGAACGCTGACTGTCTCTAGACCAGAGAAGAAAGCTGACTGTCTCTAGACAAGAGAAGAACGCTGACTGTCTCTAGACCAGAGAAGAACGCTGACTGTCTCTAGACCAGAGAAGAACGCTGACTGTCTCTAGACCAGAGAAGAACGCTGACTGTCTCTAGACCAGAGAAGAACGCTGACTGTCTCTAGACCAGAGAAGAACGCTGACTGTCTCTAGACCAGAGAAGAACGCTGACTGTCTCTAGACCAGAGAAGAACGCTGACTGTCTCTAGACCAGAGAAGAACGCTGACTGTCTCTAGACCAGAGAAGAATGCTGACTGTCTCTAGACCAGAGAAGAACGCTGACTGTCTCTAGACCAGAGAAGAACGCTGACTGTCTCTAGACCAGAGAAGAATGCTGACTGTCTCTAGACCAGAGAAGAACGCTGACTGTCTCTAGACCAGAGAAGAACGCTGACTGTCTCTAGACCAGAGAAGAATGCTGACTGTCTCTAGACCAGAGAAGAACGCTGACTGTCTTTAGACCAGAGAAGAATGCTGACTGTCTCTAGACCAGAGAAGAATGCTGACTGTCTCTAGACCAGAGAAGAATGCTGACTGTCTCTAGACCAGAGAAGAACGCTGACTGTCTCTAGACCAGAGAAGAACGCTGACTGTCTCGAGACCAGTGAAGAACGCTGACTGTCTCTAGACCAGAGAAGAATGCTGACTGTCTCTAGACCAGAGAATAACGCTGACTGTCTCTAGACCAGAGAAGAACGCTGACTGTCTCTAAAGATGAGATGCTGATTCAGGGGTAACATTTAAGACACTGCTAAAGACTCTTCCGCTTAGCTTTAGAACACTGTGTGGCTAGTTGAAATGAGGTTGACTTGTCTTCTTAATCTTTATGCGTGTCTAATTTTACAAAAGCAGTTTAGTACTATATTTAACTTATTTATTTGATTGAATTAATTTACGTGTCTAACTTATTTTTTAACCTATTTATTTAACCTATTTATTTAATCATTTAACTTAAATGTCTATATATGTATTTACTTATTTTATATTGTTAGCATCTTTGAGCAGGTTATAACCTAGATACATAGTGCTTTAATAAATGTTTCCAAATAAATAAAAATAATAAATCACCTTTCACAGTGACCAGACAGAAACACTGACTGTCTGTGAAGCAACTTTCACAGTGAGAAAGAAATCTGGAATAAGTCCAGGTATGTCTGGAGAAAACCACTGTTAATGCCACTCAGTCCTAATTTAATAGCTTCCCCCCAGATATTCTGCTAAAATACTTGGGTTTGTGTTTCAGGAGAAAAGTTATCCTGACAAAATTGCACTGCGAAAGGGAGATGCTCCTTTTTGCTGATGTATGCACTACACATATCACTGAACTTAGTCCATTCTCAGGTAACAAAGAGACACTGTTTAGTTATCCACACCAAACAGTAGATTCCATACAGTCCACTGCAGAAAGTCAGCTAGCCACCTAGCCTTTATTCTTGTTGAATCTGGTGGCTACTTCACCAGTCCACTAATCTGAAATAACTCTCCTTCTGTATCTACCCTATCAACCCTCCTGTATCAACCCTGCCACCCTCCAGCATCCATTATGTACCCACCACCATCACCTCTTGTCATCTACCTGCATTTAATCTATTAAATCTTCTCACTTGGTTTGGTGCAAAAGTTCATTTCCAGTCTGACTCCACGGTAATTTATCAAAATAGCTCAAACTGCAAAAAGACCTCACAATTGCCGTTCATGAATTATTGTCGCCATTCACAAATTACCCCCATCCAGGGTATACTTAACCTGCCCCGATTACACTACCATTAACAGTTCACCCCATTCATCACAATCTTTCACCCCTCCCAGCAGGAATGTATCTATCAGTTGACACCATCACAGCAATTTGAAGGGAAACCGTAGTGTATATTAATAAGGTGTCATCATGTGGTTGTCTGGGTGACATTCTTTATTGCCAAACACCTGTCAACCAGGCTCTGTGTAAACACACGAAGTGTGACACCTTGACAAGTTCAACCCCTTCAATGGTTGGTGAGACAGTGCTACTGTCTAATGACAACTTGTGCTACTTTGTATTCCGAATGCAATCATTGTCTGCACATTGAACAACTTCAACAGTGGAGGTGTTGCTCAGAAAACATGAGGAATGTTCACCTATCTGCCCATTTACACACCCTCACAGGCCACACCACTGTGAACACCAGTACAACTAAAAACCAGCTGCAACTAAGGCCAACCTTATCTTTAACCCAATGCACTCAGAATCACACCCATATTAAAGTCAAACACATTTTGCATATTGTATACATTCATCAAGGGTTAGACATCACCCTAAGCCAATTTCCTAATTAATGTGATTGATAGATATACATTTCAAAGTAATTTTATGTTATTAATTTACTATCGGAATTCTGCCCAAATTGTTCCCCCTTCTAAATCAAATTGCACAATTATTATTAGCACTTGTTAATTCCTAAATGGGTCTACAAAAAGCATTTCCTTTTACACTCTCCCTTAACTACATCCTGTAAAAGACAAAGCCAACTCCCAGTCATAGTGACTGATGGATGTACTGATGCAATGACTGAAGGAATGAATGACTAAAGGATTGTCAGAAGGAATGACTAAATAAATGACTGAAGGAATTACTGAAGGAATGACTAAATGAATGACTGAAGGAATGACTGAAGGAATGATTAAAGGAATGACTGGAGGAATGACTGAAGGAATGACTAAATGAATGACTGGAGGAATGACTGAAGGAATGACTAAATAAATGACTGGAGGAAAGACTGAAGGAATGATTAAAGGAATGACTGGAGGAATGACTGAAGGAATGACTAAATGAATGACGGAAGGATTGTCTGAAGGAATGACTAAAGGAATGATTGAAGAAATTACTGAAGGCGTGACTAAATGAATGACAGAAGGATTGTCTGAAGGAATGACTAAAGGAATGATTGAAGAAATTACTGAAGGCGTGACTAAATGAATGACAGAAGGATTGTTTGAAGGAATGACTAAATGAATGATTGATGGATTGTCTGAAGGAATTACTAAAGGAATGACTAAAGGTTTGTCTGAAGGAATGACTAAAGGAATGATTGAAGGTTTGTCTGAAGGAATGACTAAATGAATGATGGAAGGATTGTCTGAAGGAATGACTAAATGAGGCTTAACTCAATAAATGATTTCACAACTGACCCACTGAGTGACCAGAGGAGTGACTCTAGGTAGACCAGCCCGTTCCTGCCACATCATCTGCAAGTTCTGGTCAGTTAGTGTAATGATTCATAGTTTGGCAGGAGTGAACGTAAACACCAGCCAGTGCCAACTCTGGTAGTTGTAGCTCACAGTCTGAGTTATCTCAACACGACTCTCTTCCGGACTGGTCAGTTAATCCAGTGTGCAATCAGTGTCGCTGGGTTCCATGTGAAAACTGTTATTTACTGCATTAACTGAACCCATTTATGGGGAAATATACCAAACACAGCTCACCTGTCTGTATTGCCATTGCATATTATGTTTATATTAAACTGACTTACTGTTGTACCACAGAGTTATGCGGCCCCCAAAGTTAGCCTATTACTATAGGCATAGCTCTATACAGAGATCTGCCCACCCATCATTTGGCGGGTAAACCTTGTTATAGACGGGCAGAAATTGCACTGGGTGGGTGGTGGATGGGTGGGTGGGTGGTGGATGGGTGGGTGGTGGATGGGTAAAAAAATGAAGGAACAAAAGGTCTTAAAAAGTAATTTAAATTGAGTGTAAATTTGTAGTTAATTTCAGGTTATAAAACACATCACAACTGGCTTGTATGAGTTTACATCGACGTCTCCAACAAAACGTGTGACTGGCAAAAATGTTATCCAAAATAAACAAAATATCCATTTATTCAAAGCTAACAGACACCACACTTCATGTAGACAGCACAGTTGGTGTCTAACTCAAGTCTACTATTGATTTATAAGTACATATATAACCTTCTCCTTACACCCAAGTACCCAGTACATCTGGGGACCATTTCATAAACACACTTAAATTAGCCCATTTGTCCAATATTGGATCGATTTCGCTGCATGTATCAGTGAAATTGGTCAAAATAACTAGATCAGCTCTATCACAGAATTAGTTTTCTCAGTAGGTGTTTATCAATTTAAAATATATCTAAAAATAAAAAGAAACTGCTGAATCATGGCATATTTTCTTCATGAACTTACTTTTTCAGTGAAACAATCCACAGATCTAAAGTAGTGTGACATTTGATGTGACATGTTCTTTGCTGGTGTAATTTATAAGGTTGTTCACCCAGGCTCGTGGAATGACTATATACAGGGCCAGGGTTGATCAAAGCTTGTAGAATGACTAGCCGGTATGTTGACTCAAGCTTGTTGGCACAGGTTTGTTGACTCGACCCTGGGTTGTCCACCCTCGGTCACAGGTGAAAACCCAGGAGTGTGCAGCCAGTGTTATAAGCATAGGGTTGTCAACCCTGGTTTGTGGGCCCATGGTTGTCAAAGAATGACTGAGAGATGGAAACACTGCTTTGTCGACTCAGGGTTGCAGACCCAGGTTTCCAGTTCACATTAAGTCGGGATAACTGAACCCTCAAGTCTGCTCTGGGCCCTGTGGCTGTTGTACAGTGCCCTGGCTGTATGGTGCTTTTGGCCGAATGTGTGTAATGTTATTGTCTCAGCAATCCTAAGCTGGTATCGTTGACTTCATAGTGATCCTATCAGAGCAGTTATCTCGCTCTCTATGTACACTACATTCTTGCTCTATCTCATGCATCAGGGCTGTCAAACAGTCATTGCAACACAATTGTTTGCTAGGAGTTCTTTACACAGATAAAAGCGAAAACAAGACATTTCATTAATGCATCAACAGACAAGGCTTGTTTGAAATCAACACTCGCACTGGGGTTAACTTCAATTTCTGATTACTGATTGATTAATTATGAGATTTTATCAGACCACATCCAATATATGGATGTGAAACTTTATAGAAGATTGGTTGAATAGGAAAATAGAATACAGTACGTCACCTGCGATATTCAAGAATAGAATATATTAAGTTACCAGTGACATTTGACAATCACATTAGACATGTTCTCCATGATGTTTAACAAGGTGGATGCGTGCTTGAAGATACTGTGCAAGAAGAAAATGACCAGGAAAAGGCTGGCGTATGTTGGATGGCAGTTTTTAAAACTACAAGTAATACAACTGCTTGACCTAAACTAGGTCTGTGAGAACATATGCATGACGTTCTCTCAGACACAGGCCTGGGTTCTTTGTCTCACTCTGATGTCTGGCTACATTGCTACAGGGACAACAAACAATCTTGCACTCCCTGGATTCAGAGAAGGCATTTTTTTCTGGCTGGAGGGTACCACACCAGAGGGAGGCCAGCCCTATCAGTGCGAGAACAACTGTTCTGCCAACTTACTTGAGCTCTGCCTGAAGCTGTTATTTTCAGGTCCACAGTTTAACATACAGCCACAAAGTAAACAACTTCTGCACGGACAGTGCTGCTTACATGAAGCAAATACGTAATATGAACTTCCTCCAACATTGGAAACAATTACACAGTGATGTAATTAATCACAACTACGCCTGTAACTAACTAGGATGACAGCCAACTGCCATTGTTGGGTTCAGTTACAACTTACCTGGTGAGCAACTAATACATTTATTCAGAGACCCATCCGCCAGTTGTATCTATGGATGGGTAAAGTTTGTTTTAGACGGGTGCAAATTAGAATGGATGGGTAAACTGATGGGCAGAAATGTGAAGGGTGGAAAAAGATTTACAATATTCACCCTGTGCTCGTTTAGACTGCATCGCATGTGTAGAGCTTTATGTAGAGACGTGTCCACCTGTCATTTGGACAGGTAAAAACGAATATGGACGGGTAGAAATATGGGTGGACGGGTGGAGGACAGATAAAAAATTAAGGATCAAAAGTGAAAAAAAAGGTCTTCCAAAACCATAGCTTCGTTAGTTATGCCTTGAAAGTGAGTGAAAGTGGTGTCACGTGTGTGTTTGTAGCCCATTTAAGTTCATCAGACACATTTAAAAGTTTGTAAACTGGCTTAACAGTTAACATCCATGTGTCCACCAAAACATGTGTGACTGGCAATAAGTTTATCCTGCATAAAGCCTTGGCTATAGGTTAATGGGCCCATAGCCAGTTTGTCTAACATGTACAACTAGTGGATACTTTGTGAACACATGTGCAAATTATGAACCAGTCTGCAAGGATGTAGTTATAGGAATTCCTTTGTAACAAGAAATGCCCACAACTAAGTCACATGCTGCAATCAAGTTTTTGGCAGCAAAGTCTCCTGTATTTCTGGCATAGCTTTATGTAGAGACCCGTCCACCTGTCATTTGGATGGGTAAAAACAAATATGGATGGGTAGAAATATGGGTGGACGGCAAGAAAAAAAGGTCTTCCAAAACCATAGATACTGTTAGTTATGCCTTGAAAGCGAGTGAAAATGGTGTCACATGTGTGTTTGTAGTCCATTTCAGGTCAACATTTCAAAGTTAACATCCATGTGTCCACCAAAACATGTGTGACATGACTGGCAATAATTTTATCCTGCATAAAGGCCCTGATTTCTGGTCAGGTCTTTATGTAGGAACACATTTTTCCAGTAAAACATTTTGTGGACAACACGTGCAAATTAACAGAATTAACACACATGCCAGTTGGTATGTCTACAATGTACTGATATAAACAATAAACACACACGTGACACTGACACCCATTTTAAAGCAAGAACTGACAATATATATATATATATATATATATATATATATATATATATATATATATAAATTAAGATAATTTTGCTCTATATTGTTTTTACACATCCAGTGAAATTTTTGCCCATCCAAACTGGGTTTTATCCATCCAAATGACAGTTGGGTGGGTCTCTGCATAAAGCTATGTTTCAGATATATGCCATGCCCCTTTCCCCTCTGTCAACAGAGTCTAGTCTCACTCTACACTAACTTAAATGCACCACTGTCTCATTGTTCCACTATTGTGTCAAACTGAGGAAGATTCAAAGTGGCTTAACTCTAATGTCTCCCTGTGAGAACTCAGGGACCCAACTATCACAGGAAACGTAAATACCCTGACAAGAATCACCCACATTGAATACACAATCGCCCCAGGGTGAATACACAATCAATTACAACTGACCTAGTGTTTGTTTGTGTAACCCCAGTGATCTTAAGAGCACACAATAGAGCCCTGTTCTAGTCTGTTTCCTCAGGGTGTGGCACTGTGCAGCCAGAGCAGGTGAGATATTCAGTGGCAACAAGACAGCTCTAACACAACTACTGAAGTCTTTGGAGGATGTGGTCCTCAGTCAAACACCTAGCAATTACTCCTGACAAGTCACACAGCACAGACAGTGAGATAAGAACATGGCTTCTGAGGTTTCATCATTTCTATATAGAACATCCTAGATGTGTGCTACTGGGTACTTCAGTGGCAGGTGACAGACACAAACAAACCCACAAAGGATTGTTTCATTGGAAAATTCTCTCTCTCTCTCTCTCTCTCTCTCTCTCTCTCTCTCTCTCTCTCTCTCTCTCTCTCTCTCTCTCTCTCTCTCTCTCTCTCTCTCTCTCTCTCTCTCTCTCTCTCTCTCTCTCTCTCTCTCTCTCTCTCTCTCTCTCTCTCTTCTCTCTCTCTCTCTCTCTCTCTCTCTCTCTCTCTCTCTCTCTCTCTCTCTCTCTCTCTCTCTCTCTCTCTCTCTCTCTCTCTCTCTCTCTCTCTCTCTCTCTCTCTCTCTCTCTCTCTCTCTCTCTCTCTCTCTCTCGATCTCTCTCTCTCTCTCTCTCTCTCTCTCTCTCTCTCTCACATTTCTTCTCGCTGTTTGTAAACAAGTGACACCTCCACTGTTAGATTAATCAAGACATTGACAACACAGTTTTGGCTATGCAGCAGAACTGATGGACTGATTTGTTCAGCAGTTACAAGAATCTAAAGCACAGTGTATGCACTGACCTCCACCAACAATATTATTTTGTTACACACTTACAAGTCAATATACTCAAAATATGTTGTTGACATGGAAGAATATAGCTTATCATCTCGACCTGCGATGTCTTCCGTTATACCTATTAATTAACCATTATAAGCAGTATTAGAACAATTTCAAGTGATTTCTATAATGGACATTTTTTAATGCAGAAGTGCTGTGCAGTTGAAACACACTGTATAATCTTAAGATGTCAACAATATCAATGTCACGATCTTGTTGTAGTTGTTGACGCGTACCATTATTTATTCATTTAGCTGTCTAATGTCTATAAGTAACTGCGCCATGAATCAATATTTCTGTACACTCGACCTGTACTGCAGTGAGTCTGCAGTCAATTAAAACACTGTGTATGGTACACTTAACATGTTAGTGTCAACATAGTTATGGCCATATTCATCATTGTTCGTTATGTGACAATTGTTCTGTGTCATACTCAAACTATTATATATATTTTGTCAACATCTCATTTCGTAGTCACAGAAAGTTTGTGGACAGGTAATACTTTGAATTATGATATTCATACCTTACTACTATTTATATGAAACTGAGCTCATGAGCTGTCAAAACTCTGTAACACTCCCCCCCCCATAATTTTACGTCACCGTCACCGGAATTGGTTGGGTCCCTGCTTCTATAATCTATACTAGTCCAAGCCACAACATGATCTACCCCTACCCCCGTAGGCTAAACCGGACATGGTTATATTTCAGCTTGCTGACAATACATGTTAACGCCGGGTATAGACTGGTTTGGTAAACTATTGCTTGACATGCGTTCGTGTGTTGGTGATTGCGCGCGAAGCCTACGTCTACGAAGGCTATAACTGACGGATCGAGCTAGGCGATCCCATCGGAGTTGCACTGCCGTAGGCGTAGCCGTAGGGTTACGATTGCAGCGGTATTCGGGAGCGGCCGTTTCCCGAAACAAGTGTCGTCGAAGTTTGGCTATACAACACCAACCCGAGCGTAAAATCGCGCGATATAAGTGCAGTAGGTTGCCACTGCGACACAGTTACTTACCTTGTCAGTTAACTTCGACTTTTACCCCATACTACGCCAAACCGAAGCGCAATGTCGCTTCCCCGGCGAATCTCGAAGTCCTTTTGGCTTTGCTGCGGTCTTTCCTCCTGCGTGCCGCACCTCGCACCCGTGGCTGATCTCTCCGCGCGGATTAACACAGAAAAATAGTCCAGAAGAGGTCGACTCCGTAAACTACTCGTTTTCGTTTTGGGGAAACGGGACGCGGGTTTTAGCCGGCTCGTCTGCCCAAAGTTAGACCGCCGCGTCTACTCCGCGAGCTGACATACTCTGAGAGGCGCCGGCCGCCAACTACAAAAGCCACTGGACGGGCGTGTTCAGTCATGCGTAGCCGATCTTTTGTGCGCTGACTTTCGGTGTAAATTATCAATGATCACGGCAGAGACTTACTGAAACTGTAGGCACTTGTACGTGTATCGCATATGTATGGCACGGGTTTTATATTTGCGAAAAAGATTTGTTTCATATGGATAATGTTCGCATCGAAGCGAAACATTATCCTATATAATATGCATAGCTGAATAAAATACAGTCTGCGGTATCATGCAATGAACAATTCAATTATAGATTTCCTGTTGACTCCAATCTTAGTCCCGTGGACGTATATGCTCGATGGTTGACCATGTATTCAATAGGCTATTTTATTCCACTTCGATCCGCACTTACAGACCCGGCCCTGAGTATAACAGTTAATTATTACATTAATTTAAGCTATATACACTTCAAGGATATACACAGACCGGGTTTAGGCGGCATATACTTAAAACGGAGGGTACGCACATGTTAGGGTGAAAGGGTAATGTTTATGAAGAACATATGCGACAACGATTATTGAGGAATTATTTAGTCGCCATCGCCGCAGACCATTTTTTACTCGCCAATAAAGATAAAACAGGCCCCGACAGTATTAACTAGAAACCCTAATCCTTTCACAACACCCCCCCCCCCCCCCCCCCCCCCCCACAATAAAGATAAAACAGGCCCCGACAGTATTAACTAGAAACCCTAATCCTTTCACAACACCCCAAGCTGTGCATTGTAGAAATGTGTGTCCAATGTTGTGTATATGTGTGTATATATATAAATATATATATATATATATATATATATATATATATATATGAATATATATATATATATATATATATCATCATTATCATCATCATCATTATCATCATCATCATAAGCGGTCCCCAAACGAGGATGACGTCTTCCAATGGTCGGTCATGGTCCTACTAGTGACTCAAGAGCCCGATCTTGATCTGCAAATTTGCTAGTGTGGACAGGAGGTGCCAGATGGAAGGAGACGTGAAAATGTTGAGACATTTCCCACTACTTTCCTCTGCCGTTTCTCCGCCCTGTGAAGTAGACGGTTTGTCTCAAATTTGGCCGTTGCCTGGTATATGCGGGCGGGCGGGCGGGCGGGCGGCGGGCGGGCGGGCGGGCGGGCGGGCGGGCGGGCGGGCGGGCGGGCGGGCGGGCGGGCGGGCGGGCGGGCGGGCGGGCGCGGCGGGCGGGCGGGCGGGCGGGCGGGCGGGCGGGCGGGCGGGCGGGCGGGCGGGCGGGCGGGCGGCGGGCGGGCGGGCGGGCGGGCGGGCGGGCGGGCGGGCGGGCGGGCGGGCGGGCGGGCGGGCGGGCGGGCGGGCGGGCGGGCGGGCGGGCGGGCGGCGGGCGGGCGGGCGGGCGGGCGGGCGGGCGGGCGGCGGACGGACGGACGGACGGACGGACGGACGGACGGACGGACGGACGGACGGACGGACGGACGGACGGACGGACGGACGGACGGACGGACGGACGGACGGACGGACGGACGGACGGACGGACAGGACGGACGGACGGACGGACGGACGGACGGACGGACGGACGGACGGACGGACGGACGGACGGACGGACGGACGGACGGACGGACGGACGGACGGACGGACGGACGGACGGACGGACGGACGGACGGATCGAGACGGATCGAGACGGATCGAGACGGATCGAGACGGATCGAGACGGATCGAGACGGATCGAGACGGATCGAGACGGATCCGTGACAGAGGACGAGAGGACCGGACAGAGGACAGAGGACACAGGACACAGGACACAGGACACAGGACACAGGACACAGGACACAGGACACAGGACACAGGACACAGGACACAGGACACAGGACACAGGACACAGGACACAGGACACACGGACACAGGACACAGGACACAGGACACAGGACACAGGACAGAGAATAGAAGACAGAGGACAGAGACCCGTGACAGAGGACAGAGGATAGAAGACAGAGGACACAGGACACATGACAGAGGACAGAGGACAGAGGACACAGGACACAGGACACAGGACACAGGACACAGGACACAGGACACAGGACAGAGACAGGATAGAGAGATCGCAAGTCCAATATATATTATGTTTTTATTTTACATGTATGATTGCAAATACGGGATCGCCCAGCGAACATTATAGACCCCTCTACTGCCACGTGGTCTGATAGGTGTAATACTATTACCATCAAACATTCCTTCATATACGTAAGTAATGTTTAGGGGTATCGATAGTCCGGTAATTCCCTACCTACTTCTACGTCCATTTCGGACATTAGCTAATTACTCTAATGGTATAGTTTAGAAGAGATCTCAGCTCAGTGAGTCCATAGCAAAACATGACTATGTTCTGTTCTTGATCATGCATTCACAATTCTTAGTGATCGAGGCAGCGGGGGCAAATTGGAAACCGCCCGCGGGGCAAAGCCAGGGTAATTAAAGCCTGGAAGAGAGGAAAAACAACCGCCTTAGTCTCCTTCACAGAATCAACATCGATCATGTTAATATCACCATATACCAATACCTCCAACGGAATTCCCCCAGAAGTCGGGGAGCCCAGCGTATTCATCACGAGAGGACAGACCACCCAACCCTTTACCATTCCCTTTTCCCTGCCACACTCGGAGAGTCGAATAGGCTCCCACAAGCCTTTCGGCCAAGAAGCTGTCAAGGCTGGCATTGGTGCATCAACATCTGCCAGCAGATATTGTCTTCATGACACCTCTGTGTACATCATATAATATAGAGTGTTTGTTATGTCGCCAGTTGTCTATACAATAATTTTATTAACGTTTTAACATAGACTTTTTTTTATAAACATATTGACTGTTTGTGTTAAAAGAGCACACATCTCTCCCGCCACCATCCGCGTAGGCTTCGTTGGGCTTTTATCGCTTTGCAAGGGCCACTGCAGGCCAATATCTGGAAGAAGAAGACTCGCGTACAAGTGTCAGGAACGGTGTGTGCCTTTTTTGGCAAATTGGGACGACATTAGGATCAGGTCAGCGACACCCCCACTTTGAGATAGGATTAACCCCGAACGTTTAACGGCGTGCTGATTTCAGTTTGGCCGTGCCAGTCATGGCGCTCATAACTGGATGATTGCGCGTTAGAAATGTGTCATGATATCCAGTGCAAGGTCGAATCTCCCGAGCTCTCTCAAGAAGAACAAATGTTGTGCCTTTTTGTGACGCGCAGTGTGTTTGCGTCCCAGCTGCTTCAAGGAACTGTCCCCACCTTCTACTACGTTCTGCTACTACGTCCATTTCGGATATTATTGCTAATTGCGCTAATGGTATGGTTTAGATAATGAGATCTCAGCTCAGTGAGTTCATAGCAGAACATGACTATTTTCTGTTCTTGATCATGCAATCATAATTCTTACTGGAGGCCACGGAAGCCAATTGGAAACCGCCCGCGGGGCAAAGCCAGAGTAAAGCATGGACGAGAGAAGGAAGAACAACCGGCTTAGTCTCCTTCACAAGACCAACACCGGTCACATTGGTATCACCATAGTCCAACACCTCCAACCGAATGACCCCAGAACTCAGGGAGCCCAGCGTTTTCGTCATGCAGGGGCAGACCATCTAGCCATTTACCATTCCGTTTTCCCTCCGACATTCAGAGACTATAGAATAGTCTCCCCAGAAGCCTATCGGCCACCTCATGCCAATAGGCTTTCAGAGCTGGCTTTGGTGCATCAACATCTGCCAGCAGATATTTTCTTCATGAGACATCTGTGTAAATCCAATTAGAGTTTTTGTTAATTCGCCGGTGGTCTATACAATAACTTTACGTTTTAACATAGACTTTTGTTTAACATATTAACTGTTTAAGTTAAGAGAACACACGCCTCCCCCTCCATCTTGGGCGTAAGCTTCGTTGGACTTTTAACGCTCTGCAAGGGTTAAATCCAATATCTGGAAAAAGAAGAAGTATGGCTTGCGGGCAAGTGTTTGGAACGGTGTGTGCCGAAGTTTGTTGTTGTTGTAATTTGGGACGACATTTGCATCAAGTCAGTCCCCAATGTTTAGAGGTGTGCTGATTTTTGAATATACTTTAATATGTGTTATCGTTTCAAGAGATGCTTTGGCGAATCTCACGGTGGTATGGGATGGTGAGCAGTTTTGGTGCAACTTGACGTTTTTGTTGAACCCAAGCCTCGTAGTTGGGATTATGGCGCGCATCAGGTTGTAAAAGCCGCAAGCATGGAGGCGCGTACAGTAACAGTAATTTAATCTCAGGATTGTTTCTTGTCGCAACACAGAGGGGCTTCTGGTGAGCTTCTCAGCTACCCCGCCAAGTGTCTGACCAAGAAGTCAGCTTTCTCATTATTATGTTGTGACTACATGCACGCACGCACGCAAGCACGCACGCACGCACGCACGCACGCACGCACGCACGCACAATGGTGAATATTCAGTCATACAGCTAAAAAAAAATGCCTCCAATCACAAATTCCAGTTTTTAAACAATAATATACGCAAATTGTGCAACTGTAAAGTCCCGTGGTTGGGCGAAGGCATCAGCATGCCATTTCCAGATCGTCGCAGCGTCTGCCCGCGTTCTTCCAGTTAGGTGGCGCCCTTCAAGTAATCGTCTCTCCAAAATCTCGGCCGTCTTCTAAAGGTGTCCAGGTGGTCATGCTTGAATGTTCATTGGTTGACCGGATTAATTAATGGGTTAATGAAAGCCTATTCGATAACAATTAATTTATTTTATTTAGTCTTCCACAGTCTAGCTGTGCCTGTGGTTGGTGCTCTTTTGACCATGATTCCAGTCTTTTGAGGAAAACATTGATCGATACATGTATATTGTAGAAAAACACTATACATTCCCTGCTAAAAATGTACTACAGTTTACTATGGTAAACTATGGTAAATTCATAGTAAATCATAGTAAATCATAGTAAACCATAGTAAACCATAGTAAACCATAGTATATTATATTTTACCATGCTTTCACCATAGTAAATATGTACGTGGACATAGTAAACCAAAGTAAGTTATAGTAAAACCATAGTAATTCATAGTAAACTGCAGTATACTACGTTTTACTGTGCTTTTACCATAGTAAATTCACATGAAGATGTAGTAAACTGTAGTAAATCCATAGTAAGCTATAGTCAACCATAGTTTACTAATTTTTTACATATACTGTGGTTACTGGTAAAGTCATGGTAATTGCATGATAAACCATGATATCGCTGATATAAATGAGTATATTTAACTACATTTTGATAAATGAACATTAAACCATATAGTAAACCATAATACAACAAATGTAAATTAATTATGACATAAGCAGTTTTTGTTTATGGCCTTATTTTAAATTGTTTATGCAAAACTGTCAGATGCATCTACCACGGATCTGTTATGGTTTATAGCACAGACAACTAATAGAAAACATAGTAAGTCATTAACATTCGCATAGCCTACTCTATTTTTATCATCCCTGCTAAAAATTTACTATGGTTTACTACAGTAAATTTACTATGGTTTACTACAGTAAAACGCAGTGTGTTTTTCGGAATATTTACTACGCTTTACCATAGTAAATACTATGGTTTATCATAGTATATACTATGGTTTACTACAGTAAATACTATGTTTTACTACAGTGAATACCACATTTTACTATGGTTTACTATGGTGAATACCACATTTTACTATGGTTTACTATGGTGAATATCACAATTTACTATGGTTTACTATAGTAAATACTATGTTTTACTATGGTTTACTACAGTGAATACCATATTTTACTATGGTTTACTATGGTGAATATCACAATTTACTATGGTTTACTATAGTAAATACTATGCTTTACTATAGTAAATACTACGTTTTACTATGGTTTACTACAGTGAATACCACATTTTACTATGGTTTACTATGGTGAATATCACAATTTACTATGGTTTACTATAGTAAATACTACGTTTTACTATGGTTTACTACAGTGAATACCATCATATTTTACTATGGTTTACTATAGTGAATATCACAACTTAGTATGGTTTACTATAGTAAATACTATGTTTTACTATGGTTTACTACAGTAAATACCACATATTACTATGGTTTACTATGGTAAACTACGCTAAACTGTTATGTTCACAGTTAATATTAACCACCGGTTGTCCATAATAAAAAATACTATATCACATTGATGGTGCCATCTGCAATCATAATACAAATCATAATTACTTTTGATGTGTCATGGTTTAATAAATCATGACACATCAAAAGTAAGTTAATTAATTATGGCATAAGTTGTCTTTGTTTAATGCCTTTAAATTACATATTTGCATGCATATATATATTATATATATATATATATATTGAGCTATTACACACATGTATTATATAAATACATATGGATGTATATAATTAATGTTATTCACAAATAGTCTACTGTATGTATGTATATATATGTACATACACACACACACACACACACACACACACACACACACACACACACACACACACACACCACACACACACACACACACACACACACACACACACACACACACACACACACACACACACACACACACACACACACACACACACAGTTTGTGAAAATAAAAGCTAGGAATTTGCCTAGACCTTATCTATTAGTTGTCCCTTGGGTCTGCTGTCAGAATCCTAAGTAGCCACTCAACTTACTCAAGCCAGCCCTTATCAGATCAGTTGGTTCCCATTTATTGCCTGGCAGGCAAGCTTGGAGACAGAATACAGTAGCTCAGTGCAACCCCATGTGTCCAGCAAGCATGCCGTGCATAGTTACCCTAACAGTGCTAGTGACATGTTGACTTTGAAGTGCTGTGGTAACAAGTATACAAGTCGGCTGCACATCTCAGGACATTTGGTTTATCAATGCTGTACTGGACATGGACAAGAATGAAGCCATGTTGTTGCAAATATTCAGGCGGATTGGCAACAAGCACTATATGAAATTGTGGATCTGGTTTCAAATCTGGATGTACATGCTCTACACCTGTACATTTTATGAGACAAAGGTAAGAATCCTAGCTTATATTACATTACTGTTTTACAGTAGCATTAAATTGTTCCGAGCATTTTTTTCATCTTCAAGAATAATAACCTAATTAACAGACGCACGTTAATCATGTAATTTGTCTCACTTTTCGTTATAAGTATAATTAACACTGAAATTTAATAGAGTGAAATGTTATTGATTGATTGATTGATTGATAGAGTGAAATGTTATTCAGTGTTGTAAATTTTAATTTATTATAATATAATTTTAGTGAATGTTGTAAATGTGTATTGAGCAAGCATGTTAATTTAAATTGAAGTTCAATAATACCTTACGCATGAGTAATTTAAATTATTGACTACATCGTGATTATATTATATTTTTCATGATGCTTAAAAGATGCATTACAAAGGTAAGCTTGATAATTATCAAATGACTATAATGCAAGTGTATAATACATTGACATTTGGATGCTAAGTGGAATAACGTACAATGTAATTTAGGGTTCACTTTTGGCATCATTCTTCACAATTTCTCACAATGAAGTGCCTTTGAATGTCCAGAAATGTATACTGTTATCTTCCTTATCATGACTTTCTAACAGCCAAGGAATCAGTACAGACATCTGCACTGAGTTATAGTTGCCCTCTCTAAGGGCTGCTTAATTGGGGGACCTCAGTAATTGGGTGATTCCACTAATTACTGCCACTTTTATGACTAGAGGCCAGTTAATACCTCTGACCCATTATGCTGGCAAGTAATGATAACCAGAGTTTCAGACATAAGAAATAAAAAAATTATATTACACAGGTGCAGTGGGACACATCTTTGAGGAGTGATATCTATGAAACTACATGGATACGGACATCATGGAATACCACTTGACAGAAATCAACCACAATTATATTATTTCTGCCATGTAATTCATGAATTTTTAACATGTTAATAAAGCATTTCATTATATTATAAACACATTGTTTGATTATTTTAGTTACATGGCATGTGTAGAAGTGACCCACTATGCATAATATTCACTGTGGTACAACATAGTAAATTATGATGAAATGTGGTATTCACTAGCTGTAGTAAACCATGGTAATGCATGATATTCACTGTAGTAAAGCATAGTAAAATGTGGTATTCACTGTAGTACACCATAGTAAAGCATAGTATTTACTATATAGTAAACCATAGTAAATTGTGATATTCACCATAGTAAACCGTAGTAAAATACAGTATGCACTGTAGTAAACCATAGTAAAGCATAGTATTTACTATAGTAAACCATAGTAATTTGTGATATTCACCATAGTTAACCATAGTAAAATATGGTATTCACTGTAGTAAACCATAGTAAAATATAGTATTTACTATAGTAAGCCATAGTAAATTGTGTTATAAACCATAGTAAAATATGTAGTAAACCATAGTAAAATGTAGTAAACCATAGTAAAATGTAGTATTTACTATAGTAAACCATAGTAAATTGTGTTATAAACCATAGTAAAATATGGTATTCACTGTAGTAAACCATAGTAAAATGTAGTATTTACTATAGTAAACCATAGTAAATTGTGCTATAAACCATAGTAAACCATAGTAATATGTGGTATTCACTGTAGTAAATCATAGTAAAACGTAGTATTTATTATAGTAAACCATAGTAAATTGTGATATTTACCATAGTAAACCATAGTAAAATGTGGTATTCACTGTAGTAAACCATAGTAACACGTAGTATTTACTATAGTAAACCATAGTAAATTGTGATATTCACCATAGTAAACTGTGGTATTCACTGTAGTAAACCATAGTAAAATGTAGTATTTACTGTAGTAAACCATAGTATATACTATGGTAAACCATAGTATTTACTATGGTAAAGCGTAGTAAATATTCCGCAAAAACACTGCGTTTTACTGTAGTAAACCATAGTAAATTTACTGTAGTAAACCATAGTAAATTTTTAGCAGGGTTATGTGCACTATTTTAATTGTCACCTCTTTTACGGATTGTGTGAAACGCAGACGCGTGCGCACAGTCCGAACAAAAGTTAAAAGAAAGACCTGGCACAAGAGGCAGGATTGCCTAACCAAGCAAGAGATGGATTTGTAATTAAGGCCTGTAACATATCAATTGTGCATTGCTGTAGTGTAGCTGCGGCTTGAATTTAGCTGTCACACGAAGTATATGGGCTCTGAAACAGCAGTGCCACCTATAGGATATAATATTAAAACAAGTCGCCACCTGGCGAATAGCGTGTAATAATTGTAAATGGCTCTGCTTTCTGCGCGCACTTGATTGGCCGACACCGTAGCGTAAAGATAGAATGACAGCGCTTTTTACACAGAGACAAACTTTGGTAATGTGCTAAATGTGTCGAAATTTTAGGTACATTTTTGTCTCACAATGGCGAGATACGAAAACATGACGTCGTGGGATCTTGGCTAGATATGTGAGTCGTGACTGCGAATGAAAAACGACTGCCGATAAGCGCGTAATATCGACCGCAAATCGCTTGTTTATTTTGGAAACGGCAGAAACTCGGCCGTAGCCGCTCGGTTGCTATGTGAGAAGACGCCGCTGGCATGGCTGGCCTCACGTCGGATGTTGGCGACTTTACGGAGCGACCTGTCGCCAATGCCGCCAACTCGTCGCAGACGGAAGTCTGGACGGGCGATCTGGCGACGAAAACGTCGTTTCTCGTGCTGTACATTATTGCGGGCTTCGTCGGCAATTGCGTACTGGTGACGACGCTCGGACAGTGCCATCGCCTGAAAGGTAGCGCTCTCAATAAGCTGCTCATATGCATGGCCGTCATCAATCTGCTCGACTGCATTATCAACATTCCGCTCATACTTGGGTCGGTGATCACGGCCAAGTGGGACTACGGCAGCCTGACGTGTCAGATGAATTCCGCCTTCCTGCAGTTGACGAACATCGCGACGATCGTGGCACTGCTCGCTATCACGTTCGAGCGGCTGCTTGCGGTGAGGAGCCCGACGACAACGACGCACAAACGGCTGAGTTCCGTCAAGACTGGCTTGCTCGTAGGCTACATCTGGGTGCATTCCATCACACTGTGTATCCCCCTGTTCATTGGTGTCGTGTCGTCGGCAGCGTTTCCATCACGTTATCTGTGCTCAATCACACAAGGGGCGCCTCTGCTGTACGTGTGCGTCTTATCCCTCTTGGGCTACCTCATCCCATTCACCCTCATTGTCGCCTTCTACATATTCATCATATACGTATGCGTTAAAGAAAAGCTCAACGAGAAATGCCAGACAGCAAACGGACCAGAAGCTCGCCTTGCTCTGCAGGATTACTGTCTTTGTGCTGAAATTGACATGTCGAAATATGTCGGCGTGTTGTTCACCTTCTGGTGCATTCTCTGCGGACCGTACCTGGTTCTCAGCAGCATAGAGCAGTACCGCAACAGTGCCGAATTGAAATCGTCGACAGTCTCTTTTTCGTTTGAGTATCCATGGAAACTGGATCTCATCTTCACGTGGCTGTATCTCAGCTATCCGATCTTCCTGCCGGTGATCACGCTGTGCTGGAGGAAGAAGGTGTGGCAGAAGTTTAAGAACTTCCTGCTGTGTCGCAAGAGTAACCTCATCAATGACGCCCTGCCCATCTCAGACCTCGGCCAACGCAGCAATGAGGTACTGAGCAACGGAGAGACTCTCGCTACCAGCATCCCGGTGTTGTTTGCAACGGAGAACGGTCTGCACTTCCAGACGTACGGCAGACGGAGTGAGGACGAGGGGCTGAGTGACTCGCGTCTTGAACTCTGTCCTGAGCTGGACTCGAGTGGGGGCAGCGGGTCGATGGTGGTGACGTCACGCAAGTGTGACGTCTACAGCTCCCAGATGCTTCAACTTGACGAGGACACGAGTGATTATGACTCAAGTGACGAGCCTGTGATGACAGTTGGCACGTTGTCGGTGAACATAGCGCCACCCTCACCCTCTACCCCCTCCTCTCTACCCTCTACCAACTTTTCTAATCCGTCATGTCCACCCTCACCACCTACATCTGTAATGCAGCTACCAGGTGACTGCAGCGAGGTACGTTTAGACAGTTGTGAGAAAGTTAAAGACGCCCAGGATAAACGAAATGATATTGTGATGCATGAAGACACAAGTAACCAGACAGAAGCAGGGGCACCGTTCAGAGGAGACCACAGCAGCAATGATTCTGGAAGGGGATCCGCAGACGATTTCACTTTGAACCAAACTCAGATATCACACAGTATGAAAGAAACCACTGTTGAAATGGAACCGACAGCAGCTGAGCCGAACCGAAGCGGTAATGACGCCTGCATTGAGTGTAACCGAGAAGCAATCTGTGATGAGGCAAAGAAGAAGAAACACAGGAAAAAGAAACACAAATCTAAACATATTCTCCCCACCGAAGTCGTTTCAGTTGGTAGTGATGGCAACACAAACACTAGCGAATTTGTTCGACCGCCCCCCAGACTGGAGCCCATCACGACTAAGATCGAGACTTTGGAGTCTCCGCCTAGTGACAAACCACCTGAACCACCAAGGAAACAGGTAGAGTTGGCGACTCCATCGCAAGGCAGGAAATCAGCCAAGGGCAAACCAACCACCGTGCGGCATATAAACAGTGCACACGGCCGTCGATTGAACACTTCTGGGAGTAGCAGTGCACACGCAGTCAAGTCTGTGCGGACCAATGGTCAGAAGAAACGTATCGAAAGTGGGAAATCTGTTCGTCGTCACCTGTCGAGCAATGGCGACAGTGTAAGTGACGTATTGGAGAGTTCCGGCGGGTCCACTGTGTCTGCCTCAGTAAAGCTAATGGCGTCATCCAAAGCGCCACCTGTGGCTGCAAGGAGGACTACAAAGACAAAGAAATCTGGCATGTCACTATCGACACCATGCAGTGACGTGTCACTGTCGACACAACGTGGTGACATGCAATTGGTGGAGATACAGCCAGCCACTTCCTCCAGGAGCTGATACAAGGAGGCAGCACCATTCAGGTAACAATCATCTTCTCCGTCATAATCGTTACGGTTAAATATATTTTCTTATTATTAATGCCTGTTTGGGGAATCACCCTCGTATGCCATAAATGGTAATTATTTGCATGGTTTTTAGCTGCTTACTTCAAATGATAACATAGCGAATGATTTTATTTTTATTTCCAAGTAATATATATTTTTAAAGTGTCTGGAAAGCTGTGCAATATAGTAATAATGTGCAAGTCAGGACATGTAACAAAATGTGTATGCAGGTGTGTTTTGAAAATCTATTCATTATTTATGATAATTGTTCATAACACAATCTTACAAGTGTTTTTGCATTCCTGATCAGTGACCAGTATTTAATTTTTAAGGTCTGTACCATTGCTTATCGGGCACTTTCATGGTTTACATTGCTTACTTCTGTAAGAAAACCTGTCCAGCTTCGATCATCTAACCTAGTGCTGATTTACCTTTTGTTCCTAGAGTCAATGCTAACACAGGAACTAGGGTCTTTTCTGTAGCTGCCCCTACTCTTCGGAACATGCTACGTCATTCTTAGTGTTAAATGACATTTAAGACAGCCATGAGGGGTTTGTCGGTCATTCCCTGATGAAAGAGTTCCCAATAGATATTACATTATGCAGGTTGTTTGAATTTATGTAAGGACTTGTAATAGCATTGAATAAGCATACATTATGTATTTGTGCAGCGTGGTATCAGAGAGCTGTCAAATTCTGACAGATGTAAGTCAGTGTTTTTCTGCATATAGATACTATTAGATACAGGTGTCATTTTGATTGGTGATGCCAGCCATCCAGGCAAATCAGTGTTCGATTGTAGCAGAAATGAAGGGCTGTCAGGTTAGAGATTGGATTGTGGGGAAATGAGGTATTGGAATGTCACACATTTTATACAGCATGTATGTGAATGAAGGCTAATTAATGTCTGAAAGTGTGAATACCCTAGTGTAAACAACCTCTAGAGCAGGGAATGAAGGAAATGTCATGTGGTCGTCCTCTTACTTAGATCAAGCAGACAACTGAAACTATTGCACAATTCCACCACCGGTGAAAACGTTTATAACCTTTCTATCCACCATGGCTCCCTGGCATATCATCTGTCTGTGGACAACTTGTATTCTGCTTATAAATTGACTTTGAGGTAGACTAATTCTATTGTCTTAAATGGGCATCTGAGCTTGGTTTTAAGCATTTAGCATAATAAAAAATTACATGATTACTTATAAACTACTTGTCATATTTTTTATTCAAGTTTACTTTACGGATCCAAAATATGTAGACGTATTTAATTGAAATGGTTGATGCATGTTTTGCCTGTACATTCCAATACCATGTTTATTTTTTTATTGGTTTTAACGCTTATACTAGATAATTAAGTATGTCCACAAGATTGGGCAAGTTTTCTGACAGTATTACCCAGAGATGGTCTAAAACATCACAGAATTAATTTTAAAACATTGTGTCTGTTTGTATTATTTTTACATTGTAAAAGTACAGGGACTTAGCCAGAGACCAGTGGAACTGATGTATGACCGATCAGCCCAGCAATCTGATAAGACACGCAGAATTTAAGGGGCATGAGTTGACCAGTAAATTTACTAAGTTCCAAGTGTATGTCCCATATTACTGACTGACACCAGTTGCCCAACTTGTAAGGAAACAAGTCGAATGTTGTCAACTGGTATTAGTTAATTAAATTAAATGGTCAAATTATTTTTTGTCATTAAAAACAAACTGGCTAATGACTGGCTTAATGGTTGTGATTGATATGGATGGCTGACTCATAAAATTGGAAGATGTCAAATACTAGTAAATATTTAGTTTCATCCATGAAGTGGAAGGCCTACTATTTCCAGTTACTAGCTCCAGTGTGTCAGTTCCTCCAGTAGGATTTAATATCTAATGGACATAGTTAACATGTCATAGATTTGAAAGCTGCCTGAATGAGTTTACAGGTGATTTATGAATGCGCAAACATTGTAATTTATCAGGTCTACGGATTTGCAACAGTCAAAACAGTGTTCACACAACTAACTTAGTATGAATTCTAGGACAGAGCACTTGCCATTCAGCTAGACAAACACAGGCCTGAGAGTTACCAGTAATTGGAGGCTATGAGTGTTCTGTTGACAAACCCCAGCCTTAGATTAACTTATTGCTGACCCAGCATTGTCTGTGTTCACCCAAGCAGCTAAATTGTTTAGCAAAGGCAGCATGTGTAAATAAGATTGTGTAAATGCTGAACATTATACATCTTAATTCTGTTGTGCATTCACTGGTCTGTGTGTCTTGTTGACTTGCTGGACAGGACATTGACCCCGTTGACCTCACTGACCTAGAGAATTACCAGTATGGGTGTGACAGATCCTGGGCAGTGTGACTTATAATAAAAATAAACAGTTTGATATTGAATGTATCTCTTCTTGGCATATTCACTTATTTAATTAGTTTGATGCTTTATATGTATACACAGTTATGATATCCTCATTTTGGAGAAACGACAGTAAAAAAAAAAAGTTTCAGTTCCTTTATCAGTTATGCCAAGTAAAACGGAAACTAGTTTCTCGTGATGTTCCCGTCTGCATTTTAAATGTCAAGGACGAGAACTCGAGCGGTCACCGTTCACAATGTCTTTATTCACATGCAGAAGCAAAACAAAACCCTGTAACAACCATAAATCACAGTGAGCACAGGCATCATTACATACAGTACAATATACAACAACATCATGTAAGAAGATCCATCTCTGCACACACTACTTAAGTTCAATACTTAAGCCAACATATGCCAACACTGGCAATTAACTGAATAAATAACGCAATACCTACGTATTGCATTAAGTAATTAATACTGCATGACTTTGGTGGCCATAATCAAACTCTTACTTAGTTTAAGACAAGTACCTATTTACGCACACCCCTAATGGCAAATATAATATAGAAATACAAGACTAAATCACGATATGTACCTGCCCACAGTCAGATGTCAGGACTATAATCTCAGGCTTCTTGCTTCCAAAGCATTCATGAAGCAATCACGCTGCAGAACAAAAATATGTTTCTACATCGTTCATAATAAAAACCAGCAACATCTACCATGTACACATTAATTACATCAGTGCTGACCCCTAGTGCCAAACACCCAGACTAGTACTACAAGTCAACAGTTTGCAAACTCATTAATGTTAAACCACTGTCTTAATTTGTGATCCATCACCAACAACCATGCTGTGACACTAAACACGTTCTCTCACAATACATATATCGGCAAATACTAGCACATAACAATACTGGTTACCATTTCTCGATCGACCCACGTGGATAGTGACGATTTGACTTAAAACATTTGATGAATACATTAATACAACGATTTGTCGCTTCTTCCATAGAAAAACAACCTCAGTGTTCAACGTACTCTCTACACGGCATGCTGCTGCACAGTTCAATATAAATGGCAACCTTAATGGTTAGCTGTGGCATCATTACCCGGTAGTTAATTTACCAGCCCATATCAGAGGATTTTACACGTGGGAATACGACGGGAAATAAACTACTGCAATATCTATGTAAGTATTAATAACTGTCCACAATTACCAAGGAGCAATAATGGCTCACATGTTACATCACTCATGGCTCAAACGTTATTATACAATTGCAGTAATTAAACTCACCAAAGCAACTTCTCACTTCCCACTGGAAACACAGCCTTGTGGCTCAGCTCTTTGCTTGCTCTCCACTCTCCCCGAAATCCCGCTACTTCCCGCTGATCAAACTGCAGTGACACCTATTGTCACTGCTAATTAACACTAAACATTAATCACCAGGTGGAGTCACCAATTACTGAACCAAATAAATACACAAAATACATACAATATGATAGCGTCATGGCGGTCCATGACATAAATATTTACCAAATTTGAAAAAGTAATTGCGACTAAATGCTTTCTGTGAAGAAATCTCTTGACTAGCGAGCGTCCTGTGCATCTGACTTGTCATGTGAATAGGGTAAAATATTTTTATTCATATTTTACACATCATACATAGTTTAGGGATATGTGTGTCACATGTGTTTCTGCCAGTTCAAAAAAATCCTGGTAGATGTGTGTGCATGCTCACGTGTATGCAGGTGTGGTGGTCCAGAACGTTGAGCGGTCCAGAATGTCGAAGGTTAGCGGTTAATGTCAAAGGTTAGCGGTTAATGTCAAAGGTTAACGGTTCAGGGCAAAGGTTAGTGCGACGTTACGTCCCCGCAGCTAGCCAGGTTGGCATGTATATCCGGTCTAGGATGTCGTTCCACCTCGTTTTGGGTGTTGTTTATGAACTTCTTACATGCGTGACAAAGGTTAACGTCTACTGTGACCAGCATAAACATAGTGATTGCCGAATTAACATATGAGTGAACCATGCATATTATAGTTTATGTTAATCATTTATTGATGCACTACGTGCGCAGAAATGATTTATTATTTAAAACAATCGCTGCAGGGGTCATGAACTCAGTCTCGACATTCTGACATGGGGTCAAAGTTGATCGGCCACCTGAGGTTACGCCAGTTCAGCGCGCATGTGCATACGTGGAACGATGTTCTGGACTGCTCGACGTTGCAGACCATCGGGCTGTAACATCGCGCTAACCTTTGCCATGAACCGCAAACCTTTGACACGAACCGCTAACCTTCGACGTTCTGGACCGCTCGACGTTCTGGACCGCCACACCTGCATGCAAACCTTGGCTTGACATATTAATCTAAATTATTCGTATTATCTACCTACTAGCTATTCCCTGCGGCGAGAGAGAGGGTTGGGTTTGAACAGTGAGAGAATAACACATTTAGGTAATGCAAGTTGAAAGATTATCAGGCAGTGGCCCTACTCTTTTAAGACAACCACAGTACAGGACAGGGCAGCCTCTATCAGCTGAACTAAACACATCAAGTATGTATGTACATGGGTTGACCCTCATACTCCCTTGTCACACTTGTGAGGAATATGAGATGAAAGACAAACATGGCCAAGAAGGAAGTGGGGAGACGTCATATTTTCTGTTTGTAATAAATGGAAAAATGTTGAAGTAAAACTACATGTATTGCAATTTTTTTAAGTGCACATACAATGTAATTATATCCAATTATTGCAAATGCATTGATTAACAACATTGTTTTTAGGAAAGTGATATCCATATTACTCTGGTGTTTGCTGTATCGGCTAATGAATGGTCCCTGGCTGGAAACTCAGGCTTTATGTAGGATAACATTTTCGCTAGTCACACATGTGGATGTTAACTATACATTTTATTACCTGTGCACCACCCGTCCAGTGGTATTTATACCTGTCCACAATGGGTATTACCTGTCCAAATGATGGGTGGACGGGTATCTGCACAAACCTATGGCCAGCTGTGAGTCGAGCAATGTGTCAGTCCGCTGGCGCCTGGTGCAGTTACTCTCGAACTTAATACACAATTGTTCCTGCATATGATTAATGTTCCTGTATATGCTTAAAGTAGTTTCAGAACACTTCAATAGTTATTCATCTTCTGATGGTGTTGTGGACATCACAGAGTGTCCATTCTCTTGCATGGCTCTCTCTAATGGCTAAGTTTGCATTACAGATGTACATGTATTTGTAATGACAGGCTTCTGCCGAGCATAGGTTTTGACCCAAAGTGTTAAACCATCACACTTCTGTTATCTGAATAGGTTAATTGGTCAAAATCCATAGGTCGTCGGAGCTCAGTATGCTATGATTATTAGTTAGCATTATTACTGTTATATGTGCTGACTGTAAATATATCTGCCATGTGTGGCGCCACAAAGTCAACTTTGCAGCCAGTTGCGACTGGCTGCAGTAGTTTCTCTTTGTTTATGCTATTATACGGCACTATATAATTATTATAGTTGACTAATTTGGCCCCCCAGGAATACTTTATGTATAGGTATGATTTATAATATGGCATTGTGCTTATTAATCTGCAATAACTGTATAATTATGTAAACAGCATATTACACTATTTACTAATTCAAATGATTGGTTTGAAGAGCACCTTTACATGGAAATTATAATCTTGTAATTATTTTTGTGTGTGGCATATATACACTTTAGACAGAACGTCTGAACGTCTTATTCATACAAATTTAACAAATGGTCTAGTTAGTAGCTTTTAACAATGATCAGCTGGGGTAGTTGGCCTTAGGCTAAGACAGCTTGTGATCACGTCACTGGATGGTAGCAAAAGAGTCAGGTCTTATAATCAAGTAATTGTTTCTTGGAATAGTAATAAGTTCACACCTAAATCCTTATAATATCATCATGGTATTTGAGCTAGAAGTGAAATTGTAAATTAATTATTACTAGAAGGAATAGGAACTGAAAAAAATGAATTAAGAAAAATGAATTGTAATTGAATCAGGAGGAATTGGAAGAAATTTGAATGGATGAAAAGGAACTGACCCTAGCCCACACATTTGGGTACTCAGACTGAAATAGTCCAAATGGAGATATCAGTCGTGACCTTCGCTTACAGCCTGTGCCTGTCAAAGACCTGTACATGAATTGTGTAGGTGTTTGTTTGTCAGTCGTGACAACTGAACAAAGGCAGCACACTGAATGACAGGCTTATCCACATTGACACACGTCTCTTGTGTTCTGCATGCAAATAACTGTCTACTGGTATGAAATATTAATTGTTGGTGACATAATCATGTTTTTGTCCGTTTAAAATTATTGTGCATCTGGATGGCCAGTCACAATGATAAAGTTCCTTTATTTGAGGTCAATTTGCCTTATTCGCAAAACGAACGTCACAGACATTGTATTGCCAAGAATCGTTATGTGGTTATTGAAATAGCCAATGTTTGCAAAATAAGATATAGGTAACTTCTTATATGACGCAGCTCGAAGTGCTTTATGCTTGACTTCCATGGCAGACCTGTTCAATCAAACACTCTCAACTTCAAGCCAGGCTGCAATTAATTAATTAATTAATTAAAGCTGCTCGTACAAATATCCACAACTGTCAATGGCCAGGTAATTGCTGCAATTCTGTATCATATGAGTTTGTGAATATGTAATTTTTTGGTTTAATTTGCAGGGTAACAAATTGATTGAATACAAATGGCCAGATGTACAGTGTAGTTGACAGCAGGCATTGATTGTATTTAGCAAATGTTACTTTAACAAGTACACAAAACAGACTACAGTTTGCTTTGTGTGATGCACCTGTTTGCGTGGTTATGTTCTATGACGTGTTTGATTGGAATCTAGACAAATGTGTATCAAGCCATCAAAGTTGAGCTGGCATGTAGTGAACTGGTAAAATACGATGCCAATTCCGCACGGTGAACATACATTATGTAGGCTCTCTGTCAATGGTATATGAACATGACACTGTTGAAAATGCCAAGATTGCTGCATAATGTTGATCATTAATAAAGCCACTGGCACATTTGCAACTTGCTGAACTGCGGCGTTATTGATTTCACCTGGAATGCCGCAATATGAACCTGGCCATATATAATAAATGCGTGTGCATTGGAGCGTGATCCAGACAGGTTCTATAATGTTAACAATGGACTATTAGTAAGGTCACTCAGCTGTCCCCAGTGACCTGTAGAAGTCAGTCTCCATTCCAGGCTTGAAGAAGTCAGATCAGTCTCCATAATGGCCTGAAGAAGTTAGTCAACAGTCCCCACTCCCCAGTGACCTGAAGAAATTAGTCAACAGGCCCCACCCCCAGTGACCTGAAGAAGTTAGTCAACAGTCCCCACCCCCCAGTGACCTGAAGAAGTTAGTCAACAGTCCCCACTCCCCAGTGACCTGAAGAAATTAGTCAACAGTCCCCACTCCCCAGTGACCTGAAGAAATTAGTCAACAGACCCCACCCCCAGTGACCTGAAGAAGTTAGTCAACAGTCCCCACCCCCCAGTGACCTGAAGAAATTAGTCAACAGTCCCCACCCCCAGTGACCTGAAGAAGTTAGTCAACAGTCCCCACCCCCAGTGACCTGAAGAAATTAGTCAACAGTCCCCACCCCCCAGTGACCTGAAGAAATTAGTCAACAGTCCCCACTCCCCAGTGACCTGAAGAAGTTAGTCAACAGTCCCCACTCCCCAGTGACCTGAAGAAGTTAGTCAACAGTCCCCACTCCCCAGTGACCTGAAAAAATTAGTCAACAGTCCCCACTCCCCAGTGACCTGAAGAAGTTAGTCAACAGTCCCCACTCCCCAGTGACCTGAAGAAGTTAGTCAACAGTCCCCACCCCCCAGTGACCTGAAGAAATTAGTCAACAGTCCCCACCCCCAGTGACCTGAAGAAGTTAGTCAACAGTCCCCACCCCCAGTGACCTGAAGAAATTAGTCAACAGTCCCCACCCCCCAGTGACCTGAAGAAGTTAGTCAACAGTCCCCACCCCCAGTGACCTGAAGAAAATTAGTCAACAGTCCCCACCCCCAGTGACCTGAAGAAGTTAGTCAACAGTCCCCACCCCCCAGTGACCTGAAGAAGTTAGTCAACAGTCCCCACTCCCCAGTGACCTGAAGAAATTAGTCAACAGTCCCCACTCCCCAGTGACCTGAAGAAGTTAGTCAACAGTCCCCACTCCCCAGTGACCTGAAGAAATTAGTCAACAGTCCCCACCCCCAGTGACCTGAAGAAATTAGTCAACAGTCCCCACCCCCAGTGACCTGAAGAAGTTAGTCAACAGTCCCCACTCCCCAGTGACCTGAAGAAGTTAGTCAACAGTCCCCACCCCCCAGTGACCTGAAGAAGTTAGTCAACAGTCCCCACCCCCAGTGACCTGAAGAAATTAGTCAACAGTCACCACCCCCCAGTGACCTGAAGAAGTTAGTCAACAGTCCCCACCCCCAGTGACCTGAAGAAATTAGTCAACAGTCCCACCCCCCAGTGACCTGAAGAAATTAGTCAACAGTCCCCACTCCCCAGTGACCTGAAGAACTTAGTCAACAGTCCCCCCCAGTGACCTGAAGAAATTAGTCAACAGTCCCCACCCCCAGTGACCTGAAGAAATTAGTCAACAGTCACCACCCCCCAGTGACCTGAAGAAGTTAGTCAACAGTCCCCACTCCCCAGTGACCTGAAGAAATTAGTCAACAGTCACCACCCCCCAGTGACCTGAAGAAATTAGTCAACAGTCCCCACCCCCAGTGACCTGAAGAAATTAGTCAACAGTCCCCACCCCCCAGTGACCTGAAGAAATTAGTCAACAGTCCCCACCCCCAGTGACCTGAAGAAATTAGTCAACAGTCCCCACCCCCCAGTGACCTGAAGAAATTAGTCAACAGTCACCACCCCCAGTGACCTGAAGAAATTAGTCAACAGTCACCACCCCCAGTGACCTGAAGAAATTAGTCAACAGTCCCCACCCCCAGTGACCTGAAGAAATTAGTCAACAGTCCCCACCCCCCAGTGACCTGAAGAAGTTAGTCAACAGTCCCCACTCCCCAGTGACCTGAAGAAATTAGTCAACAGTCACCACCCCCCAGTGACCTGAAGAAATTAGTCAACAGTCCCCACCCCCAGTGACCTGAAGAAATTAGTCAACAGTCACCACCCCCCAGTGACCTGAAGAAATTAGTCAACAGTCCCCACCCCCAGTGACCTGAAGAAATTAGTCAACAGTCCCCACTCCCCAGTGACCTGAAGAAGTTAGTCAACAGTCCCCACCCCAGTGACCTGAAGAAGTTAGTCAACAGTCCCCCCGTGACCTGAAGAAATTAGTCAACAGTCACCACCCCCAGTGACCTGAAGAAGTTAGTCAACAGTCCCCACTCCCCAGTGACCTGAAGAAATTAGTCAACAGTCACCACCCCCCAGTGACCTGAAGAAATTAGTCAACAGTCCCCACCCCCAGTGACCTGAAGAAATTAGTCAACAGTCACCACCCCCCAGTGACCTGAAGAAGTTAGTCAACAGTCCCCACTCCCCAGTGACCTGAAGAAGTTAGTCAACAGTCCCCAGTGACCTGAAGAAGTTAGTCAACAGTCTAATGTGCACCAAGCAGTTTTACAGTTGTGTAATGTGCACTAAGCAGTTTTACAGTTGTGTAATGTGCACCAAGCAGTTTTAGAGTTGTATAATGTGTCTCAAGCAGTTTTACAGTTGTGTAATGTGCACCAAGCAGTTTTAGAGTTGTATAATGTGCCTCAAGCAGTTTTACAGTTGTGTAATGTGCACTAAGCAGTTTTACAGTTATGTAATGTGCACCAAGCAGTTTTAGAGTTGTATAATGTGTCTCAAGCAGTTTTACAGTTATGTAATGTGCCTCAAGCAGTTTTACAGTTGTGTAATGTGCACCAAGCAGTTTGAGTTGTGTAATGTGCACCAAACAGTTTTAGAATTCTGTGTGTGTGCACTGAGTGGTTGTGTAAGCATATGTTTGACAGTCAATGCACCTCTTTCAGAATATGCTTGCATGTGACATGTCGTGACACAAGTTATTTAATTTAAGCATTACGCTTAAATTAAAAGCCAATAATTTAGCCTCCAATACAAGTTGTTTGCTCTTATTGCATCAGTGTGTTGCATTATCTCTCCTGGTTGTACCGCATAAGTTGGCTGGAGCTAATTGCCTTAATGTGATACTTTTCGTAAATGCTAAGGTCACAGTCTCGTCTTTGGAATGCCCAAGTGCCAACAAGTGCAGTTGTTTCACGTTACGGTCACATGATTTACCACTTGGCAGACTGAAATACTCATTAACAATTTGAACCAGTGAAATGAGTGAATGCGTATTGGACAACTCGTACTAAACATGGAATATACCTGTACAGACACTGATCCCATAGGCACTTTCCTGATGGTGCAGATACTTATCTGACTGTACTGTCACTTCTCTGGCTGTACAGATACTTCTCTGACTGTATTGACACTTCTCTGACTGTGTAGATAATTCTCTGACTGTACATACACTTCTCTGACTGTACAGACACTTCTCTGACTGTAAATACACTTCTCTGACTGTACAGACACGTCTCTGACTGTACAGACACTTCTCTGACTGTACATACACTTCTCTGACTGTACAGACACTTCTATGACAGCGCAGACACTTCTCAAACTGTACATACACTCCTCTGACTGTACAGACACTTCTCTGACTGTACAGACACTTCTCTGACTGTACAGACACTTCTCTGACTGTACAGACACTCCTCTGACTGTACAGACACTTCTCTGACTGTACAGACACTTCTCTAACTGTACAGACACTTCTCTGACTGTACATACACTTCTCTGACTGTATAGACACTTCTTTGACTGTACAGACACTTCTCTGACTGTATAGACACTTCTCTGATTCTGTTCAACTTCAAAACTCACCCTGATCCCTTCTTACACTATCCTATGACTGTGAATTTCTCCTTAAGTTGTAATGTCCTTTGAGGTACCCTGGATACTTCCTGCCATTAGTGTTCTTTGCATTCCGTCCTGTTAATGGTGTCCTGTCACTAGTGTCCTATGCATTCTGTCCTATCAATTGCATTCTGTGTTATTTCCTGTTGCTAGTGTCCTAAACACTTCGTCCTGTCAATGGCATCCTGAGTGTTATTTCTTGTCACTAATGTCCTGCGTGTACCTTCCTGTCATTGTAGTATCCTGTGTGTTCTGTCCTGTCACTGTAGTGTCCTGAAAGTTCCTCACTATCCAAAGTTATGCATCTCCAAATGGCCCTAGGGATCACCTCAGAATGTCCATTTTTGAAGTTAGATAAAACTACCTTTGTTTTGGAACGGGTGGTCAGAAACAAACTTTCCTGGCATCAGACATTGGCATTGGTACTTTTGTCAGACGATAGAGCCCCAGTCACTGTTTATAATGCCAATATTTACAGACTTTAGTTAAGAGGACTGAGGTCATATAGAAGTTACTCTATCTGTAGAATATTGTTGTTCTGAGATGGTCCCTTACACCAGCTTAATAAAAGGTAAGGTTTTCTAATAGGCAATGTGTGAGTAGAGTAGAGAGGGGCAAAGAGCACCCCTTATGAGGCAAACATGTCTTGATCTCTATTTATTTATGTCCTATGGGGAAATGCTTAACATAGCTACATGTATTATATGCTATCTAAATATCATCATAATTGCAGAAACGTAGCAGCGTCACATCAGAGGAAAATTATCTTTTAATGAACGCCCACGACATCTCAGATTTTTTCATGTGGGACAAATCGCACCCCATCATGTAAGAAATTGGGTTGCTAGTTAATTATGTTGGGGGTCGTGTTGCTCCCCAGTAGTGGGCCGTTTTACATTTAGTGTTTGATACAACGCCCCCTGGTGACAATAATTTAGTTTTTGTGATAACTTTTTATTTTTCTTCAAGAAAGTTCGTCATCAAATATAACATTCATAATGATCAAGTTTTTAACGGAAAACATTATTTGGTTCATTATAAGTGCATTGTCTTGTGGGCCGTCTTACTCCAACTTCAATTATTCAGAATCGCACTTGTGTTATTGTAGCACCAGAGGTACAGTCCCTGTGTGCTTCTGCAGTCTTGACACTGTCCATGTCTCCCTGCTCCAACTGAAAGCGTCGCAACATATGATACACATCCACTGTTCGTCATCTTCATCATCCATTCCCCCCCCCCAGTTTTATCTGTGACCATCTTCTTATATGGCGATGAGGTCAACTTGTTGGCTGTGTGATATATAGTACTGGTCATCGTGCATGCTTTCCTTGGCTGCGGTGGGCTCAGTGTCAGCGTGGCTTCTGTGACTATAGTCACTACACCAAGCAGGATGTTTTCTGTCCAGGTTAAGTTATGTCGGTGTTTTTTGGAATGCTGTAGGCCATAATTTGTAACGGTGCCCTCACAAATCTGTCCCCTTTTACCACAGCGAATGCATCGTGCAGCCCCTGGTCAGAATAGGATGCCATTGTTGTTTTTCATATATATTTCCAAAACCTGTCTGCAAGTCACCAAAGTTAAATGAATATAATACTGTTATACCATGCTGTAATGATCAATAAATGACATTATATTATGTTACTGCATCATTTAACATTATCAGGGTAATACTTAATAAGCAATTTCTAGGAGTCAATTAGTCGTGAAGATAATAAACGGGGCAAAGCGCACCGGGTGCATTTTGCCCTACATAGGAGGGGTGTGCTTTACCCCAAAGTCATTGCATCATCATAATTTTTAAATGACCTATATATGGCATTATCGCCGGTGAAAACACTTTGCGTCTTTACTAGTATACGATACTATACTTTCATGTAGCTAATTCGCATAATTGGTTACTAAACAAGTATAGTCGCTGAGAACGCCTGAAGCTGTACACCTTTTGTTTACAATAATATTGAAGAAAAATGCCAATTTGTGTAACTTACTTCAATTTATGTATTTCCTTAAATAATTGCCACCAAGATGATTGGGCGGCATAGTGCTTCCACATATCGGTTGATAGGGCCACTAAAATGTATACCTTACAAATCAGGTGGGGGTGCGCTTTGCCCCATGGGGTTCACTTTGCCCCTCTCTTCTCTAAATGTGTAGGGATATTAGTGGTTCTTAATTTTTTGTCCACATGGATCCCCTGTGTCAACTACAAACATCCGGGGCCCCCCCGACATTAGATCTGTAAGGCATTTCTTCCATTGACTTTTTTGAGCCACAATGTAAGACAAAACTAAGATATCTTATTTAGCAATGAACCAGTTACGTATCCACAGCAGAAGTGGCTTTTACCCTGATAGCATCATACCTGGTAGTCAGTTCTTTTGTATTACACTCAGTTCTTGTGCTTGTACTAGCCATGGTTCCTATGGAAATGCATATATTTATGCAGAGACCCATCCATCCACCATTTGAATGAGTAAAACTCGCTTTGGAGGGGTAAAAATATCACTGGACAGGCACAAAATTATATAAATAGTCTCACTAGCATCATACTAGCAATTCTGCCTTTTGCTGACAGTCGCTGTGGCTTCTGATATTTGCATTACATTTGTCTTCACTAGGTCTTGTTTTGAAACAAAACTAGTAATACCTATGTCGATTGGTCACTTTTGAAATTTGACACAGCAATGTTCCACTATGAATCCGCCAGGAGGCGCTGCTTATGCTGTAGTACACTATGAATCCGCCAGGAGGCGCTGCTTATGCTGTAGTACACCTAGCTAGCAGATTGTGCACTGTGTGAACTGTGGAGCTTTGCATTGGATTTGTTTGTTGTTTTACAGCAGCAAACTTGTTGTGTTAACATGATGTGTACGCGGTGGTGTGTATTTTAGTTACATATTTTGTTTATTACTTTTTCTTCGTTTTGCAGGTCGGAGAATGCATCTGTTGCTGCCTGACTGGTGGTGACATCTGCAGTGGCCTGACAGCTGATGACGTCTGGTGTTGCCTGACAGCTGATGACGTCTGGTGTAGCCTGACAGCTGATGACGTCTGGTGTTGCCTGACAGCTGATGACGTCTGGTGTTGCCTGACAGCTGATGACGTCTGGTGTTGCCTGACAGCTGATGACGTCTGGTGTTGCCTGACAGCTGATGACGTCTGGTGTTGCCTGACAGCTGATGACGTCTGGTGTTGCCTGACAGCTGATGACGTCTGGTGTTGCCTGACAGCTGATGACGTCTGGTGTTGCCTGACAGCTGATGACGTCTGGTGTTGCCTGAGCTGATGACGTCTGTGTTGCCTGACAGCTGATGACGTCTGGTGTTGCCTGACAGCTGATGACGTCTGGTGTTGCCTGACAGCTGATGACGTCTGGTGTTGCCTGACAGCTGATGACGTCTGGTGTTGCCTGACGGCTGATGACGTCTGGTGTTGCCTGACAGCTGATGACGTCTGGTGTTGCCTGACAGCTGATGACGTCTGGTGTTGCCTGACAGCTGACGACGTCTGGTGTTGCCTGACAGCTGACGACGTCTGGTGTTGCCTGACAGCTGATGACGTCTGGTGTTGCCTGACAGCTGATGACGTCTGGTGTTGCCTGACAGCTGATGACGTCTGGTGTTGCCTGATGGCTGATGACGTCTGGTGTAGCCTGACAGCTGACGACGTCTGGTGTTGCCTGACAGCTGATGACGTCTGGTGTTGCCTGACAACTGATGACGTCTGGTGTTGCCTGACAGCTGATGACGTCTGGTGTTGCCTGACAGCTGATGACGTCTGGTGTTGCCTGACAGCTGATGACATCTGATGTTGCCTGACAGCTGATGACGTCAGGTGTTGCCTGACAGCTGACGACGTCTGGTGTTGCCTGACAGCTGACGACATCTGATGTTGCCTGACAGCTGATGACGTCTGGTGTTGCCTGACAGCTGATGACGTCTGGTGTTGCCTGACAGCTGATGACGTCTGGTGTTGCCTGACAGCTGACGACGTCTGATGTTGCCTGACAGCTGATGACGTCTGGTGTTGCCTGACAGCTGACGACGTCTGATGTTGCCTGACAGCTGATGACGTCTGGTGTTGCCAGACAGCTGATGACGTCTGGTGTTGCCTGATAGCTGATGACGCCTGGTGTTGCCTGACAGCTGATGACGTCTGGTGTTGCCTGACAGCTGACGACATCTGATGTTGCCTGACAGCTGATGACGTCTGGTGTTGCCTGACAGCTGATGATGTCTGGTGTTGCCTGACAGCTGACGACGTCTGGTGTTGCCTGACAGCTGACGACGTCTGGTGTTGCCTGACAGCTGATGACGTCTGGTGTTGCCTGACAGCTGACGACGTCTGATGTTGCCTGACAGCTGATGACGTCTGGTGTTGCCAGACAGCTGATGACGTCTGGTGTTGCCTGATAGCTGATGACGCCTGGTGTTGCCTGACAGCTGATGACGTCTGGTGTTGCCTGACAGCTGACGACATCTGATGTTGCCTGACAGCTGATGACGTCTGGTGTTGCCTGACAGCTGATGATGTCTGGTGTTGCCTGACAGCTGATGACGTCTGGTGTGGCCTGACAGCTGCTGCTCCCTGGCTGCTGATGATTTGCTGACATCTGTTGCTGCCTGGCTGCAGATGATGTCTACAGCTGCTGATAGCTGATAACGTCCAATGCTCCCTGACTGCTGATGACATGTGTTGCTTCAGTGCATTATGGGACTGCACCGACAGTGGATTACTTGCTCAACTACTGACAATTTCTTCTGGAGTTATTATGTACAAACTGTGCTGTGTGAAAGAAAAATAACTTGTAAATAAGACACAGTATTTATATTTGTTTCTGTACAACACAGTCAACTGTTGCTGGTGGTTTTTAGTATTGAATTTATTAATCCAGATTGCTTTTGCGTGTGTAGGGTTTGTAACGAAACACTGCAATCATGTGGAATTTGTTTGTCACGTGTGACGCCTCTAGTCGTAGATGGACCATCATCTGGGTGCACGGATTTAGACACGTGCACAGCAGACGCTCTGGTGGACATATGGAGATCACAGTGACATTGAGGACATGTGTAGGTCACAGTGACCTTGAGGTCATAGTGATGTGTCATAGTCCACTAGGAAAAGGAATGACACCTGAAATCAGCTGAGACCTCCAAAGAAACCGACACCAATGACGCTGGCCGTCACTGATATTAATGTTGTCTACACTTAAAAATTGCACTACTGTCAATCATTTGGCCATTATTAAACTGACATCGACTCTATAAAATGCTCACCCGTAACTGTTCGTTGTGTTCCTTTCCTCCCACATTTATAATGATTTAATTAAGATTGCTGAACAAAACTGAGGGCTAGTTATGGTGGAGTCAGTGATGAGAGTTGTACTAGAACAGGCACAGACATCTTTGAGGAAGGTAGGATATACTGAGTCACTTCGCAAGTTTTTAGTGGGTCTGCCAAAAAAGGTCAAACATATCAACTAACCCTGCAGGTAGGGTTACTTGATACATCCCATATAGAGCTAGTTGATACACATTAAGACTATTTGATACACATTCAAATGTCCCTGTCAAGAACAACTTTTCATGATATTAAAATTGTATATTTTAATTATTAAAAAACATGATTTTATGGCCATTGTGGCGTAGTTATTTGATGTCACATTGTAGCTGTAAATTACGAACTGAACTTTTCAACATTATGATTATATTCTGTTCAACGAATTTGCACCAAATCCCGCTGTAATTCCAGCGTTATAAAATGTCAGCTAGTTCATTGAATAATAGTCTACATGGTTATAGGTAATAACAGACATTAGGTAAGGACATCTTCCTTTAAACCTTTTCTCTGTATCAATCACATAAATAATAGATGAAGGAACATCTTGCTGTGTCTGTACCAATCAGAATGGTAATATCACGCATAGGGAACACCACAAAGTTTTCATATTTAAAGCGGTTGTTTTTATCGTTAAAATCACTAAGCTAGCGTCATATGTATGTCAAACAATCAATCGAAAAACCATACGAGGTCAGAACCATAGCATCAAATCAGCTGTACTAGCTGTACGCCTTTTATTTGTGAGAAATTAGTAAAATATAATAACGTATAGAACAATTAAGACCTAAAACTTGATATTGAGGGCAGGGTTGGGTTCAAATACACATTTTGGGATCAAATACAAATATAACTCGGCCAAGTCAAATACAAATACATTGCCTTTCTAGATTTCAATTCAAATAAAAATATTCAAATAACACTACCTAAGAATACATTTTCGTAACTGATCTATTTAAAGGTTAAAGAATGTTCATGGCGGAACGTCTAGATGTGGTGGGCACACTTCACCTTATAAGCGTACAGGGGATACGTTATTCTAATAAAAACCTTCCACTCAAGTCTGCCTGGGAAATTAATGGGCTGCAGTTTAGCCGCCAGGGCGGCCTTACCCCAGTTTAGGATAGAAATTCTTATTGGAAAATTTGAAATGACAAATTAAATAAGTATACCTTTTTATAAGATAATGCTGTATTATAAAAGCAAATTCAAAATTAAGCTTACATTAACACACACACACACACACACACACACACACACACACACACACACACACACACACACACACACACACACACACACACACACACACACACACACACACACACACACACACACACACACACACACACACACACACACACACACACACACACACACACACACACACACACACACACACACACACACACACACACACACACACAAAATGTGTAGTTGTTTATCAAATCGAAAATACGGCAGGATTAGTCACCATCCGTGAGGTGGTAGCATTGCTTAGCTCATATGGGTAGCATTAAAACGCCGGTAAAATCACAAGACTGTCTTCTCTGCGTAGTTCCGCAGCCGACCGACAGTCGATCAACTGAGACTAATCCGTCCAAAGATGCATAACCATAGTCCAACCAGTCATGCTCGTTATTCTGTCCAGCGTATATCTTTGCTGCACCAGTCACAAGTAACTGCCGGCGTCGTTCTTTGAACTTGATTGATCCGCTTGTTCTCTCACGCATCCCCGAAATATTGTATTACTAGCAGAACTGGTGTTTCCTCAGACTTTGCGGTGCTAACTATAACGACTGAATAAGGATTCACGGTGAGCTATCATACTGCTTAATACGTACATACGTCTCAACGGGTCGAATTTGAACAAAACTCAATATAGGTCGAGTGAAGATCTACACCTGTATAATATTTTCAGGGTGCCTTTTTGGGAGTCATCATTTCGCTCGTGTCTAGTACCTGTAGGTCTATATATAGGCTCCGTTCGACTGAACAACGCTTCGAAAGAAACAATAGGTATACCACTTGTTACATTTCTTTTCTGTTTTATTACTTAACAAAATGATACATCGAATGACGAAAAAGACACCGTCAACAATCAACCAGTCATTTAGATTAGATATGAAACATATCTGCTTAAATAACTGACAGTTGAAGACGCCATGGAAGGAATCTGGAAGCCGGCGAACCTCCAACCGCTTTCGGGGAGGAGGAAGTCTGATTTCCCAATGCTTCAACAGCGAAAGGAGTTTACTCTCCTCCCGACCATGGTTACCGAAAATAAATTACACCGATCTACTCCCCATAAATCCCTACATTCAACGTCCGATAATTGTGAATAAAATCACTGTAACGTCAGTTCGGCAGCAGCTTCAATAACTTGAATTGAATCCGACGTCTCTTCCCTTGCGACCGACGTTCAATATGAAAGCCTCTTCGTGTTCCAATGCGATGGCCGTATCGCGCGCGTCGTATAGTTTGCAGGGCCTATAGTCCACATCTCGATGTCGTCGTGGCCGTTTACTACAACATTGAGGCGATTTAATAGTAAGGGTATCAGTAACGAGCAGCTATAGACGGCGAGTAAGATAACGACAAAAGAATTGAGAAAACTGACCTGGAATCGATCCTCTTCGCCTTCGTATACATCTTACGCCCTCCTCGTTCCCAGATAGCATGGAAACGTTAATGTAACGTTAATGTAACGTATGCAGAAACGTTTGATTAACGTTTAATATAAACGTTAGTTTACGGTTATTTTGCTCGTTTTTTTAACGTCGATCTACGTTTCACCTTTAACCGAAATTTGACGTTAGACTAACGTTAATGTAACCGTTACCGTAACGTTAGTTTAACCTGTAATGCAAACGTTAGTTTATCGTTATTTTGCTCGTTTTTTAAATGTTATTCTAACGTTTAACTTCTAACCAAAATGTAACGTTAGAATAACGTAAATGAAACTGTTACAAAACATATTATTAACGTTTAATGTTAACGTTAGTCTATGGTTATTTTGCTCGTTTTTTAATGTTAATGTAACGTTTAGCCTCTAACCAAAATCTAACGTTAGAATAACATCTATGAAACTGTTATAGAAACGTTTGATTAACGTTTAATGTAAACGTTAGTTTACGGTTATTTTGCTCGTTTTTGTAACGTTAATCTACGGTTAATTTTAACCGAAATGTAACGTTAGACTAACGTTAATGTAACCGTTACAGTAACGTTAGTTTAACCTGTAATGCGAACGTTAGTTTATCGTTATTTTGCTCGTTTTTTTAATGTTAATGTAACGTTTAGCCTCTAACCAAAATCTAACGTTAGAATAACATCTATGAAACTGTTATAGAAACGTTTGATTAACGTTAGTTTACGGTTATTTTGCTCGTTTTTGTATCGTTAATCTACGGTTCATTTTAACCGAAATATAACGTTAGACTAACGTTAATGTAACCGTTACAGTAACGTTAGTGTAACCTGTAATGCGAACGTTAGTTTATCGTTATTTTGCTCGTTTTTTTAATGTTAATGTAACGTTTAGCGTCTAACCAAAATCTAACGTTAGAATAACATCTATGAAACTGTTATAGAAACGTTTGAATAACGTTTATTGTAAACGTTAGTTTACGGTTATTTTGCTAGTTTTTGTAACGTTAATCTACGGTTAATTTTAACCGAAATGTAACGTTAGACTAACGTTAAAGTAGTCGTTACAGTAACGTTAGTTTAACCTGTAATGCAAACGTTAGCTTATCGTTATTTTGTTCGTTGTTTTAATGTTAATCTAACGTTTAACTTCTAACCAAACTGTAACGTTAGAATAACGTCAATAAAACTGTTACAGAAACGTATTATTAACGTTTAATGTAAACGTTAGTCTACGGTTATTTTGCTCGTTTTTTAACGTTAATCTACGTTTCATTTTAACCGAAATGTAACGTTAGACTAACGTTAATGTAACCGTTACAGTAACGTTAGCTTATCGTTATTTTGGTCATAAATTCAAAATGGACTAATATTACGATTCTTGACTAATTTGGTGAATAAGACCAGACAAGTGGTTTTACGTAGCAGCTTGTTCACAAAGCAGCATTTAATGAACAGCGAAGACACTAGAGTACAGTCCAATGTAGCTGTGTCACTGGCTTTCACGGCATAGCGGTTACTTCGGATCGCTTCCTCTCCTCTCTTTCCTTCCTGCCCACGTCCCTCTCCGTAGCGAATTTCAACCACATCTTCAACTCCTGCTCCACCTCCTTGTCTGTTGCCTTGGACGTCAGTGGGTTTTTTCGCACAGCTCCTGTGTGTTTAATAATAATATTATTATTACAAACGTAGCCTGTCTGCCTATCTCTCTCCCTCTATCGTCTGTCTGTCTGTCTGTCTGTCTGTCTGTCTGTCTGTCTGTCTGTCTGTCTGTCTATCGATCTATTGAGCTATCTACCTATCTATCGAGCTATCTACCTATCTATCGAGCTATCTACCTGTCCGTCCGTCCGTCCGTCCGTCCGTCCGTCCGTCCGTCCGTCCGTCCGTCCGTCCGTCCGTCCGTCCGTCCGTCCGTCCGTCCGTCCGTCCGTCCGTCCGTCCGTCCGTCCGTCCGTCCGTCCGTCCGTCCGTCCGTCCGTCCGCCCGCCCAGAATATCCAAAATGCTGGTGATCCTGATTCAAACCCAATTCAGAATTCACATCAACATTAACAAAATCGTTATTTTCCTGCGACAAGGTTGAAGATGCTTCTGCATGGTATTGTGCAATTTGTTCAAGATTTTTTTCAACACTGGCCTGAAGCCGTCTACGTTTCGTCCAGTAAGATGTCATACTGTTAGTGTCACAAAAATTAAAGCTTACTTAATAATTATAGGAACACCAACTATATATCGTCTTAGAACTTCCAGAACACAATAAATCACACATACAGCTGTCAAAACAACCCAGCACATTCAACTGTTAAACTTACAATCAATCACGAAGGGATTCGTCACGGCTGAGTAGCAGTTACTTTGATGTGCATAGACGTCTACGTCAAGGACAGGAATCAATGTAGGATATATCAGTATCTGAATAACAAAATAGAAACATTATTATAATACAAATGTGCTTCTGGACCGGTTACTATATATATATATATATATATATATATATATATATATATATATATATATATATATATGGCGCTGACTACGTTAATTAAAATTAGGCCTTCGTTAAAAGTAACTTCTGCGACGATCGGCATACCAAATGATGCTCACATGTAACAAATCAGCCCCTATATCTGGTATCAGTTAGGTCAAATTTAGTGCGACATGGCTAAACCTTCTCAAGTACGTCGATTGCGTTTAACCGGTTTAAACTACTGAGCATGTTTAGATTTTGTAGTGTGAATGCTCCTCGGGAATTAAGCAGGCGTCGTTACAGATAAAAACTATCAATTCACTTGATTTGCCTTAAAACTACGTTCACACTTCCAGTTTGAATTCGGTGCAAAGCTGGTTTCGATCCCATTATTCAGTGTACACGCTACAGAATCTATGTGGTATGAACCTCTGTGTGTGATTAATCATGATAACATCCAAAGAAGGGAGTTGGCAGTCTGAAGCTGGCTTAACAAGTCATGATGTAACCAGATATACCTACGTGCTCAAACCAAATGTAATGCAACCATTCAATGTTATCATACTATAACTAGTATATATGCATTACATTTTACAAAACTAATCCCGATTAAACCAAATCTACCGTAGTATAATTCAAACAACTACTCTCAGAGATCAGCTTCCAGAACCTAATTATACCCCGCGCAACCACTGGCCAGACGTACACTCTTCCCTGAATTTCCATTTTCCAAAAAAGTCACTATAGCCAAACATATAATTCAGTTTACATTTAAGGATGCACAATTATACCATGCCTCGTCACAGTGTAATAATAAATTGAAAATGTTACTCTAACATGCATAAAATATAGCTTGAAACTTACCCAAACAGCATGTGGTGTTACTGTAATGGTGAACGTTGGGACACTGACTGTGGGCCTGTGGCAGTTGGAAACAGTTCCCGCCAACGGATCACACGTGACCACTGTGACTTGAGTAGATTGTGTATGTTTTAAACAAATCAGTAATTACTAATTTGACAAGCAGCATTTAAAGTAACTACAATACAAATGTACAAATAATATATTTTAATTGAATTACGTCACGTCACGTCACGTCACGTCACGTCACGTCACGTCACGCCACACACACCCACACACCCACACACACACACACACACACACACACATGTGGTAACTTATGGGAAGTAACATAGATGACCACCAAAAAATCCTTTTCATAATATTCATATTCACAGGGTGTTGATCATTCCGGGATAAGATTGACGCGTCGCCCACTTTTCACGAGCAAAGATCCCCTTCCCCACAACAAGATAAATTACTTCGGCGGCCATAGTGTGCAACCTGATTGAGCCCAGTAATAAATCATCATTCTGGACTCTCTCAGTTTGCATCCGTGTGTTGATATATTTAGGCACCACATCAAGCACGTTGTAAATGATGACTTATTTGTTGCCTGGTCACTCCTTGGACTGTGGTCTGCATGGAGGCTTATCGGCCACGGCCCAAGCGGCGGATCCCTGTGCTTAGTGTAATTTAATCCCATTTCAGTCATGAAAAATTTCATTGCCAGAGGGTGGGACTGGGAAGTCCAGACATCCCTGTAACCTATCTAGATGAAAGACAACTTTATCACTGTCACTGCTTTGGCGCTTCATCCATTCTTCCCGCCAAAACTCACCAGATTTTAGTTCTGATTCTCAATTTGCCAAACAGTAAAATATAATATATATATATATATAATATATATATATATATACACCACAAAGCCTAACCTCAAATTATAAAATAGTTGTACTGGATCAAAACTAGCATTGTCTCATCACTGAACACGAGTGTCCCGTTTATATATATATATATAATTACATATATTTTTATATATATATACATATATATATATAATTATGTATATATATATATATATATTATAAATGCTTACACACTTACATAAATACTGAGTACATACACATGCACACACATGCACACACACACACACACACATACAGAACAAAAGTAGTGACACTAGCCCTGATCATAACCCATACAACATGCATGTTTGTGTGTGTGTGTGTGTGTGTGTGTGTGTGTGTGTGTGTGTGTGTGTGTGTGTGTGTGTGTGTCGGGGGGGTGTGTGTGTGTGTGTGTGTGTGTGTGTGTGTGTGTGTGTGTGTGTGTGTGTGTGCCCGTGTACGTGTCTGTGTGCGCCCATGTATTGCACTAACACTTTACACAATACATAATTGTTTATAAATTATTACACAAACACATACAGTACACAGGTCCAGACACGGGTAGACATACGTGTATACACACACAAACACACACACAAACACACACACACAGTGAAAGTGAATGCGTATGTATAAGTGTGTATGTGTGCGTGGGTTCGCCTTGCGTGTACCCGGGTGTATACTCGTTTGTGTGTACCCATGTGTGTATGTGTCGTGCCCCCTTGTATGAGTACCCGCACACACACACACACGCACATACGCACACACACACACGCACACACGCACAGACACACAGACACACACAGACACACACACACACACATACATATACACAAACACATACAGAACAAAAGTAGTGATCATAACCCTGACAACATGCACGTTTGTGTGTGTGTGTGTTTGTGTGTGTGTGTGAGTGTGTGTGTTTGTGTGTGTGATTGTGTGTGTGTGTGTGTGTGTGTCTTTTCTTGTGTGTGTGTGTGCGCGCGTGTGTGTCCGTGCGTCCGTGCGTGAATGCGTCCGCCGTGCGTGTACCCGTGTGTATACTCGTTTGTGTGTACCCATGTGTCTATGTGTCGTGCCCACTTGTATGAGTACCCACAGGCACACACACACACACACACACACGCACAGACACAGACATACAAACACAAATACATACATACAAACACACACACGCACGAACACATGCATAAACGTGCATGTTGTGTGGGTTATGACCAGGGCTAGTGTCACTGATTGCGTACTGTATGTGCTTGTGTATGTGTGTGCACCTGTGTGTGTTGTGTGTGTGTGTGTGTGCGTGTGTGTCCGTGCGTCCGTGCGTGAATGCGTCCGCCGTGCGTGTACCCGTGTGTATACTCGTTTGTGTGTACCCACACGCACGCACGAACACACGCACACATGCATAAACGTGCATGTTGTGTGGGTTATGATCAGGGCTAGTGTCACTGATTGCGTACTGTATGTGCTTGTGTATGTGTGTGCACCTGTGTGTGTGAACGCGTGTTAGTATACCCGCACACACACGTACATATATATATATATATATATAACATAATATAATATATATATGCATATATACATATACATATATGTTAGACTGTTTGGCAAATTGAGAATCAGGACTAAACTCTGGTGAGTTTTGGCGGGAAGAACGGATGAAGCAGTGACAGTGATAAAGTTGTTACGTCTTTCATCTAGATAAGGGTAGTATAGGTTACAAGGATGTCTGTGGACTTCCCAGTCTTAGTCTCTGGCAATGAAATTTGTCATCATTGAAATGGGATTAAATTACACTAAGTGCCGGAATCCGCCGCTTCGGCCGTGGCCGATAAGTCTACAGGCAGACCACAGTCCAAGGAGTGCCCGGGCCACAAATATGTCATCATTTACAACACACACGCACGCGCACACTCACTCGCACGCATGCAGCTAGGCACGCACGCACGCACGCACGCACGCACGCACGCACGCACGCACGCACGCACACACACACACACACAGTCACATGAACCGTAATTAACCCGTGGTGCCGCACAATTTGAAAATTGGCGACTCTGTTGTTAAAGCAATGACGATTGTGCCTGCATGTGTGTGTGTGCCCGTGTACATGTCTGTGTGCGCCCATGTATGTGCAATAATATTGTTATCAAGACATAATTATTATAAATGATTACACACACATACAGCTAGTACACAGGTACATGCAGACACGGGTATAGATGCGGGTACACATACACAAACAAGCAGTAAATATGCGTGCGTATGTATGTGTCCGTATATATATATATATTAAAATATATATATATATATATATATATATATATATATTCAACCCGTTTCAAATTAAATCAAAACGTCGTTCAGAGGACTGAATAAGTTGTTTGTAATCAATAAAAAATAAACGTTCCTATTATGTTACAGATAAAACACATTTAAAAGGAACGAAGACATGATATTTCGACAACGTTACAAAGGAAACGGTTAAAAATGAAACCGGAAACTATCGTTCCGCTAACGATAGAGATCAAAACGTTAAAAACCAAACCAACAACTAACGTTCCGGCAACGTTAGATGTGAAGCATTTTAAAATCAAAGTAAAACGTTCTGGCAATATTACATAGAAAACGGTTCACATAAAACCCGAATCTAAAGTTCCGGGAACGCTAGACATCAACAAGTTTAAAATCAAATAAACAAGTAACATTTTAGTAATTTTAAATGAAAAACATTTGAATTCAAACGAATACATAACGTTCACGTAACATTAGAGGATCAAACCGTTTACACCCAAACAAAAATGTGCAAACGTTTAAACTCAAACCACAAATGAACGTTCCAACAACGCTACAGATCAAAAGTTTTACATCAAACCAGAAACTACCGTTCCGGTAACGTTGGCGATCGAAACGTTTACAACCCAACCAAAAATAAACCTTCTTACAACGTTTGAGATCCAAACGTTTAAAATCAAACCAGAAACTAATGTTCCGGTAACGTTACAGATACAAACGTTTAAACTCAAACCAAAAATCAACGTTCCGACAACGTTACGTATCAAAACGTTTCAAATAAACCCAGAAACAACCGTTGCGACAACGTTACACATCAAAACGTTTCACATCAAACCAGAAACTACCGTTCCGGTAACGTTAGCGATCGAAACGTTTACAACCCAACCAAAAACAAACCTTCTTACGACGTTGGAGAATCAAACGTTTAAAATTAAACGAGAAACTAATGTTACGGTAACGTTACAGATTCAAACGTTTAAAGTCAAACCAAAAGTCAACGTTCCGACAACGTTACATATCAAAACGTTTCAAACCAACCCAAAAACTACCGTTCCGACAACGTTACACATCAAACGTTTCACACCAAACCAGAAACTACCGTTCCGGTAACGTTACAGCTCAAAACGTTTACAATCCAACCAAAAATAAACCTTCTTACAACGTTCGAAATGCAAACGTTAAAATGAAACCAGAAACTAATGTTCCGGTAACGTTACAGATCCAAACGTTTAAACTCAAACCAAAAATCAACATTCCGGTAACGTTAGAGATGAAAACGTTTCTAATCAAACCAGGAACTAACGTTCCGAAAACGTTACACATCAAAACGTTTCACATTAAACCAGAAACTACCGTTCCGGTAACGTTACAGATCAAAACGTTTCAAATCAAACAAGAAACTACCGTTCCGAAAACGTTACACATCAAAACGTTTCACATCAAACCAGAAATTACCGTTACGGTAACGTTAGATATCAAAACGTTTCAATTCAAACCAAAAACCAACGTTCCGACAACGTTACATATCAAAACGTTTCACATTAAACCAGAAACTAGCGTTCCGGTAACGTTAGAGATCAAAACGTTTCATATCAAACCAAAAACTAGCGTTCCGGCAACGTTAAAAATCTAACAGTAACCATAATCTAACTGTTCTAACCAAATGCTAACGTTACACTAACGTTTGCATGTTATCTGGGTTGTTGGGGGAAAACGCAATCACGTGACCACTAATTGTGAGAATCCGCAGTTGCGCAACTTCCTGAGGAGTGACCTTTTTCTCGTGCGCCAATTCTTGTATTTCCAGTGCGTGGACGTTCGCGTATTTCTGTATTGATTCGTGTCATTTTAAAACGTTAGACTTTACCGTTGAAGGAGGATTTTTGGGACACTATTCGCCAGGGAAAATACTGAACACAAATTGAGAATGTACGTGCTTTTGTTAGATAGTGCACGTGAATGTGCATATGCCCGCAAGTGTGTGCACGTGTACATTCGAATAAAGAGTTAACGGGAGAAAACACTTGCTTTCGTCACAAGCGTCTATTACATTAATGATATCTTCAATAACAATTACATCTGTGTCACTACGCCGAATAACCGCATTGTCCTTCGGACTTACACTAGTTTGACAGCTGAAATACCGCAGTGGCTGAACAAAAACCTAACTTCTAGTGACATAACACAAAACAAGATATCACGAGTCCTCACAGACGTTCAAACAACCTGTACATTACTGCATTATACAACACCTGGCTCTGTTGAAGTTGCCTAAACTTTCGCACATCCAACTGACCCAATTAACCAGTCAGCGTAACGTGACCCGCTGTGTAAACAATAGGTCGCTAATCCCTCCATTTAACCATGCTCACAGACAATATTATTAATTATTATTATTAGTTTATTCAGGCTCCATTGCCGGAGAAGAAACATTAAAGAAATTTTCATACGTACATTCTCATATAAAAGACACACGGAAGAATAAAAACCTGATAAAATATGATAAATAGCAACAATACATACAGTGGCATGACATAATATATAAAACTCAGTGTATATTGTGTATATCAGTTAAAATAAAGAGACGCGTAATATATTAGAGTGCAGTGGTTAACAGATGAACTAAAAGATGTTCATGTGAATATGGGTTGGTAAAATTATCAGTAAATAAAAGGTGTCTAATCGAGTCAACAAGACCATCAGTGTTTGTCACACTAGTTTTGGGTACATGTTGAGAATTATAGGCTCGTTTAGTTGGTGAGTCACCCATAGATACCAACCTATCCAGCAGGGTTCCAGGTACCGTTTTACCATAAAATATAAAACGAGACAATAAATGCTGCATCAGTCGACGCACTGGACTTTCAACTTTAACCCGTTTTATCCTGAAGTTAGTGCATACGAGTTGCAGCCAGTTCCTGATCATTTCCTCAAATCAATCTGTCAGCATTAAAAAATGACAGGCTTTCATTTAAAATGGACATAACTTGATTATTTCTCAATCACTTTTTAAATGTGATATACCTTTAGAAAGTAGATAAAATAAACTATCAAGTCGCATCGACAAACTCATAGTTTTATAATATATATTTTATGTGGCATATGGCAAAACATGCCCAATAAATTAAAACCTAGGACTATGTTGAGGTTTGTCACATTAGTTTTCACCTGACATTTTCGCCATGAAGGAGGCAACATGTCAAAGAGCAAGTTGAGTTTATTTTATGCATTAGTCTCTGCTGAAAATAAAGGTACACAACTTGTCCACACACCTTGGATAATAATCTCATTATGTAATTTATTTGTAATACCCCCATGTCAGTTGATTTAATTGCCAACGTGTGGCGCCGCTGAGGGGAATTATGCAAATTTGTTAAATATTTTCTGTCAACGATGTATAATTGTGTGGCTCATTTCTTATAACTAATAAAGAAGTACTCTAAAGTAACAACTTTGGTCAACATTTCAACGTCACTTTATTTATGAAGTAGTTACCGTCATTTGAAATAATCTGAACTTTGTTGGCGCCAAAAATACGGCGTGGTGCGAGGTGGGCAAAAATGGATGCCATTGTCGGTTGACCCAACTTCGATGGCTTCAAAGTATGTCTTCACAGACAACTGTCGCATCAAATACCATAACCGTCCTTTCTTATATCGTCTAACCACTTGTCTGCCTTCTTGTCATCACCATTATGAAGTAAATTAGCAGAGTTATCCTTAAAAATACGTCAACACTTAATGGTCTTTGCGACTAGACGCCATCTTTGATTTCACTTTAGCTTGGGGATACCCGCTTTGTACTGCAAATACCCAAAGAACGGCACTGATTAGTTGAAAAATGTGGGTGCCTTCCTCACAACATCCTAGCAATGATTAGCAGTGTCTCTTCTGAGGGCAACATAGGCATTTTATTATGGACCTCCTGGCTTAACATACAAACAATATATTTTGGCCTTTACCTCTTTTAGTCAGTTGTCACTGTGATGCAGTTAGCAATAACAATACTCCCTATTCACTGGTCTGTCTGTCATCATATGAGCAAAACACTAATTATGCCTATAAACTAGATGTCTCAATATATGTGTTGCTTTTCGTTTACCTACATAGTAATACAAAATTAAAAAAAGTATTTGAAATACTTTTCAATGTATTCATATTTAAATACATTTATATTTAAAAAGTATTTGTAATTGTATTTTAATCCCCTCAAGAATATTTGTATTTAAATACATTTCAAAGTATTTGACCCCATGTCTGGATGGGACAAACACACAATGGTTGTGGATTTAGACAGGTTTACAGTTTGCACTTAATTGAACATAATAGACAGGAATTTAGCAGCTAACCGCCCAGACCCAGTCAGGATTCTGGATGTTGGAAACATGACCAGTCATTCACACCACACTGACAGAGCAAACAAGGCATGTGGGGCTGTGACCTGGCTTCTAAAATTACAAAGCAAGATGTTAGGGGATGCTTATCTCCTCTTCTCCTGCAGTGCTTCCCAGGGACTGTCACAATATAACTTGTATGTGATGTGGCTTCTCTGGGAAGAGAAGGTATTAATTAGGGAAATCTGACTGAATATTTTGAATACCTCGATTATTATTACATTTATTAGATTGCTTCTAATATTGCCATTTTTATCTGTCTAATATATTTGCTTGCAACTGTTCATATGAAAAAAATGTAATCGTGAGTACAATTATTTTGGTAATTTATTCGAGTACGAGTACGATTACTTTGCTTCGTACTCGAGTACGAGTACTCAAAATACTTTTGTCTTGAGTACGAACAGATCGATTACTCCATCTCTGCTGGATGCTGATACAAATATTTATAAAAGTAACTCTTTTTTACATTTACCTAACACGTTTTCAATTTTTTTTATTGCTGGTTTGCTTGTTATCTGATGAAATAAATACATTATATCAAGTGCAGTGATTGTACCTGTAGTTATACTTATATTGTGCTTGCCATTATTTTTTAGTCAATTTAATGAAATAGTTTTGGTAAAAAGTTTTTACTTTATGATGTCTTTACTTATGTACAATTTAACAAGTACACCCACCCATTAATACAGACAAATAAAATATCACATAGAGGGTCAGATTCAGAAATCGTCTTGAGGGCACAAAAACCTCTACTGGCCTTTGAACCAAATTGTGTAGTCTACATTTTTATTGATACCGCATAGCTTCAGCTTCCACTGTGTCATCTGGAGTGGTGATATCGGAAAATGCCACATCTTATTATTATCACTTAAACTGGGTCATATTTCAAACAATATTGAGGCACATTAGCATTGACCTATTATAAAAAGTTTGCAGGCATACCAAATTCCTACAATGTAGGAAGCACATCCACAGGGCCCCAGCCCCCTTGGATTCACAAATGACATACATCTGTACAATTTTTTTTTAAAGTTTGTTGAGAGAGTAAATTAATGTATATTACAACACTCATTTACCTGAGTTGATGAGCTTTTCCGCATGCCCTATGGTGATGATACCTCAAGTTATGAAAATGTGACACATTTGAATTTTAATGTACTTGAAAAAATTGCAATGTTATGAACGATCACATCATCATCATTGCTTAATATATTAAATTATTATTATAACTATAATATTATAATATTGTCATTATGAATAAGTATAACGAAGGCCTAAGTACAACTGTTACGGATCACTTATAATGCATTTACATTATATACCTATAGCTACTATTAGGCTAATTAAGCCTAGTTAATATTAGCCTTAGAATATTAACCTGCTACATACCATGTGACATAAACATTACATAGTTACAGTATTATAATCAATCACTGACATGTCGTAGTCATCTAAGTATAGGCCATAGTCTATGCCTGGCGTAGTCATACTCGTAGCATAGCCATACCTTGGACTTGGTATTTTGGCATTGGCTGAATAAGCGCTAAGGTTGAAGGTAAACAATAACATAAATTTAATAAAAACAACAGGAATACCAATGACGTATACTCATACGCCTAAATATATATACGTGATTATAGCTGAGCAATTCGTAATTACTAACCTATCTGGAAGAACATCTGTGCGAACGCTGCATGTTGACTGTGTAGTCAGTGACAGTTCGCCGGCCCACGGCACGGTGTCCGTAGCGTGGGGCATACTAAAAGGCGGGCCACATTTGGCAGACCGCGCGGAAATGGCAGACCAGATTCACCACATTCACAAAGATGCCACCGATCGGTACGCTCCATGTTTACGTGGGGGGCCCTTTACGTGCGTTGTTTGTGTGTGTGTGTGTGTGTGTGTGTGTGTGTGTGTGTGTGTGTGTGTGTGTGTGTGTGTGTGTATAATACAATGTATATACCATCATGTACTGCATATATAACATTTATATAATACATCTTAACATGCATATGACTGTATATGGCCTACATTCATATTTTTTATGTTATTAAATTTATTTAAATATGTTGTATTTTATTAAAGTTTTATTATTATTTTTGTTATTAAATGCTTTAGTTATATAGTTATTAGTCATACTTTAGTTTTTTATATGGATGTAATGTTCCGGAATTAAGTTATTTAATTGAATTGAATTCAGATGTCCTCACCAAATGCCTTACTTTTTATATATTTTTATTTTATGTTATAATTTTTAAAAATGAATATACCTATATGTCATATCAGTGTTATACTTTTAATGGGGGTGATAAAATGAGTGTGATTGTAATAAGTAGCGTAAATACTAATGAGTCTCAGTGACAGTAATAACTAGACCTACAATTAACGTACACTTGTGAAGAGATAATGTCCATCAACATTCAGATGTCCTCACCAAATGCCGGCATCCAATAACAAATGTATAATGTCCTATGAAAACATGTACCGTTAGGCGAGTTGTTACATCAAAAGACAGCTAGCATCAGATATAACGTCCATGATCTTAGTGAAGTACATTCTATTAAATAACCCTCAATATGAATATGCAGCTATCAGTGCAATCCGAGATCAATCAACATATATGCCCTTTCACAGTAGATCAAAGAACATCAAAAGATGGCTGGAGCCTCAGAATTCCTCACCTGCCAGGTGACTGTTTCGGTATTCAATAGCGGGAATTAGTGCCCTATGAACACATGTACCCTTAGGCGAGTCATTACATGAAACGATTTAAATAAACCGATAGTATGCAGCTGCCGTCTATCATCTATGACAATGTGGGACTTCTGTTTTTGACTGAGCGAATACTCGTAGAGTTAATTAGTAAGGCCTAACATTTATTATTCAGTGTTCTATCAATCAGTTCATGTTCTTGTCTGGTTAATTTGCCGTGTTGGTGGCATATAAAAATCATGTTTGTGCCTAAACTCGCTGTTCCTAAACGTAAACAACTCGACAGGATGAAGGTCAATCTCGCCCTCCAAGTCTCGTTCGCGTGAAGACTAAAGCGTATTCCGCTCAAATCTCCATTTCCATAGTTAGGTTTCGTACAGAGTTTCGACCGGGTTCTATCGAAACGAAAATCGAAATAATTCCTATTTATTTTATTAATTTCAGAAAGAAAGTAACATGTATGCATAAACCAACAAAGCAATCATTAGGGAGTATTTTATACCTCCGCTGTTTGTAAAATTACTAAAAATCGCTAGGAGCAAACGATTTTTACGCGAATGAGTGGAGGGAGCAGCAATAAAAAGCCATGAACTGATATATCATGTCACTTTAAAGCATGAATCACATGCCATAGGGGTGTAGCTGCTATCAAGTGAGTCATCAGCCCCCTGCCTGGCCACCAGAGGGCGTGCCTGCAGCGGCTGGGGTGCCATGACCGGACTGAGAGGGGGGTGGGGGAATGTCATCGTCATCATCTGGGTCTATGGACAGCATGAGCTGTTTGAACTGAAATAAGAGAGTGGGCATTCATTAGGGGTGGTCTTATCAGTTCTTTACCATCAATGTATTAAAACATTTCCATTCAAATATCATATTTACCTTGCATGCTAAATGCCCATTTCATACAGATAGCAGAGTAATTGTATTTTCAAAATTGTGCTTAATGATATGTCAGAAGAGAAACTGTTTATATAATATTACATGACTAACACAATGTCCATTTAGTCAGGATGATCCTTGTGTCACATTTATGGTAATATTTTCTATTACAACATTTTCACCTCCAGTTGTGTCATTAATAAACACCCAGTTTACACAATAATAACATATTTAAAACACAACTAGTTCGTAGACATTTTCCAGATCACAGTTTTTAGATTGTGAACGAGAAATCATATCCAGCCAATTTATTCAAATAGAACACTAACAAAGTGCACTCACATCTAAGTTTTGGTGTCATCATCTTGTGGCAAGTCTTGGGTGTCTCTCTATCCAGATCCATTGCTTGGCTTGGGTTAAAGGTCATCTTTGCTTTGCCGGTCAGAGGTTTGTCCCACACCTTTGCCTGTTCTGTTGGCGAGTAGCGGTGAATTTTGCTGGAAGGAACAACACAAATGTCAACAAACTTCACAGAGGCTAATAAGAGAACTTGTTTCTTGGTATAAAGTTATCCACTGTTTCTGTAATAAATCCTACAGGTGATCTGATCTAAAATCAAGAGGATTTATTAATTTGTCTATTTTTGAAGGTCTACCAAATCATTACAGAAAAACATCCGATGTGGGATATCACAACTGGCTAAACTCTTGATCTTTGTTTCCTTATCATTAGTATTTTAAATAATTATTAGTCTGTTATTATATACAACACTCAGCAGAAATGGAATTCTAATTATATTTTTCGTAATTGTAGATTAATTGTTAATGTTGGACCTGACACTATTGACTATATGAAACTAATACATATTACAATTACAGCCGATGAAAGGTCAATGTTGATAGCTGACCTGTCCGTGAAGCGATAGAGTTCTTTCAGATGTTATTTGAGCATCAGTAGAAGTATGCAACCCTGTGACATCATGAACAGGTTCGGCACTGCCGTCGTGTCTTCTGGCATGCGCTCTGCAATACCAGATTATAAACATACAGATATCTCACAACTGCTGCAGGAAGATCCAAGCAAATCAATGACAATTTGATAATACCAACATTACATCAACGCCCAAAAACATGTCCATCACAAAGCATGTAGTAACTTCCTGAACAATCAATAATAGTTTGGTAATACCAACATTTCCTCAAGGCCCAAACTAGATCAAAAACAGTTCATGTTACAGTTATTTACTTGTAAACTGAGCGAGTGATGACAGCAGATTTTAAATTGTACCCTGCAGAAAGTTAATTACTAATGTAAAGTATGGATTGTTCTTTTTCGGCAAGTACAATAATGTGCAACAAATGAATAAATTATATTGGTTATTGCAATGGATATGTTGCGATTACTTTACCAACCTAATAATGTGTTCAACCCCTTGTCATCATCGTCTTCAAGCTTAGCTCTGTCATCATCAGCTGCTCCAGGAAAAAAGACCTGAAGAAACAGCAACAGATTCATTCTCCTGTGACTACAGAAAATGAACATCACAACTCCAAGTGTCATTGCTACAAAACAAACTTGTTTTACTAAAGTATGACATTTTGTAGTACATTATTTAATATGAGAAAACAGAATTTTATCTCTGTGATTATCCATGCGTGAATGAATACAAAGTTTGAAAATATCAAAAGGAGGAATGTGACTTCTAGCAGAATACGTGCCAAATAAGAGACTGAACTCTTAACACATCCAACAAGTTGTCATAGAAAGCACCAAGTGTACACAGAACAGGAGATGCTGCAGACTGCAAAGAAATGCACCATCAGCAGTGCCAGTGCACATCTGTTTCTGCCACTGACACTCAGAAATATTTAAAAGTACTTTTTATGTAACTAGAACATGGAAAACAGAAAAACATACTAAATACAGACAGAAATAAGATAGTACTGAGAGGTTTTATAAAAGGGTCGGAGGGACCAGCCGTGTATGGGAGAGAATGGTATATTATCTGTTAACCCTTTAGACCTCAAGTCGGCCGTAGCCGGCCGGCTGTTTACTCCTCAAGTCGGCTGTACCCGGCCGTACATATTAGCATCCGAGTTTGATCTATTCCAGAGGCGCTCTCTGGAGGATACTTTTGAAACACATTTAACTTGAAGGGTTAACATATCGGCAATGCATTGTGGGTAGTTATGGCTACCGGTGCTATTCAAGTTTACGGAGTTTCATGCATTTTTTCGAAGTGCCCTATTTTTTGAGTTAGCAAAATGGCGTCGGCTGGTCCGATTCATTTGACTGCAGAAGAAGTCTGCCAAAGTGTTTGCTATTCAAGCCGTTTCACGCATCGAATATTGACTTTAGTCGATGATTCATTTCGAAGATCGGGTTTTTGTCGGGGAAGTTCGTCGGTCGAGCTCATTTTATAAACACACTACGTCTATGTGAGACGAGTCCCATACTCGGTGTCCTATATTCTTGCACAAAGACAGTATGCTCAACTAGGATATAATTCAATGATCGGGTAGTTGTATTATAATTATTGTAGTATTTATAAATGGTGTAACTTGCGGGACTGTTCTGTTGTTTATTTGCTGAGGTTTCGACCGAGGCTGGCCGGGGTGGTAGCTGAAACACTTGGCCGCTGTACTGTGACTGGGCACTAGCTTCTCATGTTGTTGAGTATGCTTCCATTATATTCGAGTATATGCAACATTACTATATAAGGTATTATAATAATATTGGTACCAATGTGTAGGTAATTACACTATCTTTCAAATAAACACAACTTGTAGCAGTAAGAAATGAAGCCTTAAAAAGTTAGTTACGTAATATATCATGTTATAGTAAAACATTGATATACTGGCACACCTGTTGTATTATGGTCAACTTTTTTAATTAATGAGAAAGCATATCTACATCCAATGTGAAGGTATTTTTTTATGCCTTTAAAATAATGTTAACTTGGAAATTCAATAATAAAAACCTACGCCCCAAAAACGGACACCCCTGTCATTTTTCTGAATCTGACCTACTTTTCTGAGGAACCAGGGGGTTTACACAAAAAAGGCTGAGGTCTAAAGGGTTAATACAATAGGTAACAAAACAGAACAAATGTGACCCAGCACAGCAAAATCAGGAATAAGTAGGAAAATCACTTTTTGAGTTAAAGGTACCATGTGAAAGGTAAAT
>JAODUO010000853.1:0-213582 GCA_025642075.2 Ridgeia piscesae | reverse complement strand
TATGAACCGTATACGCACACGTAGGGAGTGTAGTTTGTGTGCGAGCTGGAAGACGGAAGAGAGAGAGATTTCAAGCACCCGACACCATTCTATTTTTATTGAATGATGAGTATTTATATTTAACTGAATGATGGTTAGTAAACAGCCTGCACACAGTCTCTTCTGCTAGGTCTGAGAGGTGTATGGGGTTGCGCATTGCGAAGAGTGCGTGAGACATATATAGAGAGAGAATTTGGTAAATAATAAGACAAAGGAAAAGTTAAGCAACTAATTGCGTAAACATGCAAGTGTATAATGTATCCAGATTTAAAAAAAAAACAGTTAGTGTTCAGCCAAGTGGGCTGGAGCGACAAAAACGAATGATACTCATAAAATATTGGGGGGGTAAAAACCCATGCACACACAAACAAACAACAAACAACAAACACACACACACAAACAACACACACACACAAAAAAAAAAAAAAAAAAAAAAAAAAAAAAAGAAATTTTTGTAAAAATAAAAAATTTAATTTTTTTTTTTTTTTTTAAAAAAAAAAAAAAAAAAAAACTTTTTTTTTTAAAAAATATCCCCTTTTAGTGGCACTACTTACCCTTTTTTATCAACATTACATGGCTGTTCCATTCAGCAATGTGTCGATTGTAAATAAGAAAATAGTCATACGTCTGATGCACATTCAAAGAATGTCGAACATGTTTGATTGGAGGTAAACCATAAAACACAAACCACAATCAGTATATAGGTTGTTCACTTAAATTGAGGGCAGTCGGCGTTCATTTTAACCTAACCTAACTCAGGACAATTAGTTTTCATGAGTGAGTTAACAGGTGTGTATAGAGGATCTACTTCACCTCTTAGAACGGTGAGCTTTCCGCACCACATAATTGACGTGTGAAAGTCACATATGGAGCCTTAACTGATTAATTCCACTTTTACACTTAGAGTGATCCTTACTCAAAGAGGGGTGTGAGTTAAACTAAAAAAAACACCACACTGAACGGGGGGCTACTGCGGCACTCAATTAATTGTCACAACTCGAGACCAACTAGAACGAGGGCTAGAGACCCGGGGTTTAGTGGGAATGTGACTATGCACCCAGGCAGCTAGCTGTTTCCATAGGCTGATGCCAACTGGATAGAAGGAGACGTACATTCTGCAGTAGGGGATGTGATATCGTAAATTGTGACCTAGCTCTTGCTGTCAGTGTGGAATGATGAAGGAAAGTAGCGGAAGGTGTATATTTTAATTAAAGGTTTTGTTATTTACGTACACCATGGTTTGTTTGGCGATGGTCCTTCATTGTTGGAGGGATTTCCGGCCAAGATCCTGGATCATTGTGGTTTGACTACTGATGGTCTTGTAATCTCCAGTTACAAATCTTGCAGCCCGCCGAATATCCCCGGGATTTGAACCATATGCTGGCATATATAATTAATAATAACAACAATAAAAATATTAAATAAATGCAAAAAAAAAAAGCGCCATATTAATGAAAGCGCAAGTAGTTACAGTGATTGGTGGTTTGGTTTCAGTCTCTAGACAACATAGCCCACAGTTCGAGTTATTATAGAACTAGTCTCGTTTAACCGACTGTCGGTCGGCTGCGTAATTTCCCCCGGGGAGTTGGGGGGTTTAAAAGTGCTGCCCCCTCACGGGGGCTGGGTAACCGAGGCTATGATAAAAGTTTTAGGGTCCTAAAAAGTGCAACCCCAGCTGGGTGGCGCAGATATGTAAACTTACATTTAACCCACCAGGTTGATCTAAAATCATGTATAACTTCACAGACACATTATTTTTTGGTGTGGCAGTGATACGTTGAATGAAGTTTATTTCCAAGTGGACAATACAAAGTTATTCACACTGTGTCATAATTAGCGACAATTGCTGTACATATGTACAGCTGTTAGTCGTAGTATATGATATATCTTATTTTATTTGTATGTCATATGTAGGAAGCATGGAATGCAGTACAAACTGCACGAACAGTAATATTTGGCAGTGTAATTGTTAATGTAAAATATGCACGACTTTATTTTATTTGCGTCAGACACACTTTTATATTTTAACTCAAGTTATTAAAGTGTAAGCATATCTGTGTTTTAATTACTCTTGCTGTACTGCTAGATCACGTACTGTGCGTGCCACACACCAGTCGTATACCGTTAACCACCGGTTGACGTCTTTGAGGTTTAAATGCAACTAACATACATTTTACTGGCAGGAGAATTTGTTCTGAAATGTTTATTCCTCGACGTAAAGTAGTTCCAGATATAGTTCGCCTTTACTTTGAATTTTGACATTTCTGTTTAAACTATCATTTTTCAATTATGTTACATATTTATAGAAAAACAATTAATAAATTGTACGATTACATTAAAACACTCTTGCCCACTTATTACTGCTTGAATCACGTACGATCACCAGTTCCAAACGAATGATGGTTAAATACCTACAGCGATATTCATATGGTTATGCCATCCGTTATATAATTATTTGGGTACAATATAAATTAATCCTTATATAAATCGCATCTTGGATTCTTTAAATCATTTAGATGTAGGTAATTTTATTAGAAAACGCGCACTTCCGCGCATAAATACAAGTAAACGTTATTGAAAGGTTTCCAAAATGGCGGACATAACTGCACGGAATGAGTGAAGTCCGTCTGCCGGTGAAATTTTATTTCGTTGCAAGGCCATGAAACGTTTACAGGAGAGGGATACCCCTCCTAAAAATAAACGATCACGTACTAGTTACAATGATCCAGACGACAGGGACCGTGACCGCCCTAGTCCGGATTTAGAACGCCGAGAAGGTAGGCCTCCTAGTAAACATGGCCCTAGCCGAGATCAAAACTGCCAGAAAAGTCGTCGTGATCGAAGTGTGCACAGCGGCCGCGAATATGAACTGGACTTGCCAAAGCGTCGTAAAGATGATAGGGCATGTTTGTCTGAACCCTATACAGATTTACCCCCACGTGAAAGGCCGATGTATTCTAACGAATATCGAACGTTGTGTTTAAGCAACTTGCATCCTCGCGTCGGTGACACCGCAGTTAGGGACGCACTGTACAAAGAATTCGAGAAATTTGGCGACTTCAACGTGAAAGTTGTGCATAATGGAGATTTTCCAATATAAAACCTTTCTGAGAATGCACGGAAAAAACTGGTAGTAAGATTCCCAAATTACAAATAAAAAAGGGGGACCGCTTTGGGGTTTACCAATTTTAAAATTCCCCCCCTTGAAAAATAATTGGTGATAAAATATTTCCAACCCAACCCTTTGATGATGCAAACGGGAAGGGCGAACCCGAAAAATTTTAACCAAAATTTCCCAAACCATTTAAATCATATACCCAAAAACGATGAGGGCCAGGACGCTTTTTTGTTGGAAACCTTTTCGACATTAAAAAAAACTGGATGACAAAATTTTGTCGAAGGGACACGGGAAAGATTTTTTCGCGCCCATGCTTTGGAACGGGGAATGCATCCCGCATTTGTTGCCCTTGGCTTTACCGGGCGTTAGAAATGCCCGGCCCAAAGGAAATTGGAAATTAAGGGTAAAAATCCAGGGTTTTCGTGGTTTTCCTACCCCATGGGCTTTCGTATCAAGAGCTTGATCGCGGGGGATTCGCCAGATTAAATTTCCCCTTGAAAAGATTTTGTTTGGGTTCTGTTTGAAAAGTATTGAGAGCACAGGCTGCTTGTAAAGGCCCGCGTTGGTGTTGCATTTGGGAGGTCGAAACCACCGCCCCCGGTTTGATTTTGCTGTTTAAACCCCCACATCAAAAACCTCCCCCTTTCCCAACCCGGGAACAGCAATTTCGGGTATTGATATTTGAGGGCCCCCTTTTGGAATTCAATGAAGGGGGAGGCCCGGGGTCGGGGGTATGGCCAAGGGAAATAAGCGCAAAATGGCCCGGGGGAACTTACGGGAAAAGACTGGCCCCGAAAAAAAACGCAACAGGGGATAATGCCCCACGCAAGACGGGTCGGGAGAATCAGGTTTAAAGAAACACCAGACCAAATAACCGATATGAAGAAATCTTTTACCACTTTACGAAATGGGGCCCATCTGGGGGACAGAGACAAAACCCCCAAAAGGGGTGTTTTGCCACCCCGGGGGGTTCAGGCGATGAGACCCTCATCAAGTCAAACGTGGGACCATGTTAACTAGATGGGGACAAACCCTTTCTTCCCTTGGGGTGATTTTGGGTGGGTGAAACAATTCATTTGAAAAGTGTCCCCCGGGGTTTTTGGGGAAGGGTGTTGGCTGAAAAACAGCGCATTTGCAGCGCGCATGCACTTAGTCAGTGGTGATGTGCACATTGTCGACACCTTGATGCGCGACCCAACAACTACTGAGATGCCCGAGCTGCGGATCACTCAGAGATTACGCCTGGACCAGTCAAAGCTTGGTGAAGTTGGTCGTAGAATTACACAGTCCGGTTCAAATGGTCACAGCATCCTGCTTGCAATGCCGGGATCACCTCATGCATTGGACGACCAAATGAACACAACCGTGCAGAGGCCACTGCGTAACATAGTGTCATATCTGAAGCAGAAGGAGGCAGCAGGGGTGATTACACTGCCCCCCAACCCCAGCAAAGACAGGGCCAATGTTGGTGTGCTCCACGCGTTCCCACCTTGTCAGTTTGGCAATGAGTACCTGTCGGCATGCGCCCAGAAACTCAACTTTGAATTGGCAAAAGAAGACTATCTGGTCGTCGTCGTTGTGCGTGGAGCTACCTAAGTGATCGCTGTGGTTATCACACTGTTGTCAAGTCGCTTGTGACGTGGACTGCAAGTTATGATTTGATTGAGGAAGTGTTCTAGTTAACGTCATTGTGGTGTCGTCAATGGCCAGTGTGTCAAGTAGTGTTTCTTATTCAAAGTTGTGTAGTTGTAGTCAAGTCGATCGCCTATTCAAAGTGTCGTTCTCAATGTGGATATTGCAGTGCAGCATGGAACTGGACTGACAAAACAGTCAACTGTCGAGTCCTGCTTCATTGATTTGGTTCAGCAGTCAGTGTCTTATGTTGTTTTATGGAAATTGTGGACAATTTAATAGTTTCCAGTGCTCTGTGGAATGAAATATGTGTTTAAATATGCCTATTGCTTAGTGAGCAATCTTCAATGTGCTACAAGAAAGTGCTACTGCTGTGTTGCTGAAGGAATACAAAGAAATTACACTCTAAGACTTTATCCTGTTGCATAGTTTCGGCTTGGAAGAATTGATTTGTCATCATGGCAGTGCAGTGTTGTCAACATATTATCTCTATTTGATGTTCAAGGCTGTGCTAGTTCCGTTTACAAGATGTGTCTGTTGTGAAGTGGTGATAGAAAGATAACGTCCATCTTGTCTACACCAATTCTGTTATTCTAAATATAAAAAGTTTAAAATAAATAAAACAATGGAACAATTGGATTAAATGGTGTAAAAAGGGAATTAAAAAATGGATTTAGGGTAAAACTAATTGGCAAAAGGGTTTGTTGAGAACGCGGTCAAGTTATGCAAGGTGGAAAAGCAGTGTTTTTTTAAAAATTTGGGGAAAAATAATTAAAGACCTTGGTATCTGAAGGTGTATTGTAATGGGTTGGGGAAAAATTTCGAATCCTTATTTTAACATTCAAAGTTCAAACAAATAATAGTGGTATTTTTCCAAAGGGTATTTCTTTAATTGTTTGCTTGAAAAGGTTAAGGTAAGAACTGCTAAAGAAGTTTTCAAATTAATGGGTTAAATTTAAATTCATTAAGGAAACCCCAAAAAGCTGTTAATAAAAAGCACCTCTTAAATTATTTAGTGAACTTGAAAAATTTGGGAATGGTTTTCAAAAACAAAATTTAATTGGGGTTCTTTAAGAGGAGTTAACTAAAAAAATTTCCAAAATGTTCCTTTGTCTAGAGGAAGTTAAATTATCGACAAAAGAATGTTACAGATTTAAATTTTGTAAAATGTACGTTATTACCAGGATGCCACAAAGGGGAGAGCGTAATTCCTTAAAATGGAAATTGCAGATTCCAAGGCATATTTAGCATTTCAAAAGTGAATTATCCCGGCCGTTATGATTTTTTTTTATTGGTGCTTGATTGGTGGTTTGGGGGGTGAGTTCGGGGCAAATTTTTGGAGGTCTGTCCAGTAAAGTTGGTTGTGGGGTGTTTTTAAAGGGGGGGGGGTTGTTTTTGGTTGTGTGCTCTTTAACCTTTACCCTCCCAAACTTAAGAGAAACATATGTAAAATTCAAGTTAAAAACTATAAACCACCAACCATTGATGTACAAATTTGGGGTAAATTTCTGTTTTAAATTTATTGTTGTGTTTAGGTTTTTTTTACTGCAAAGTCTGATTAAGAAGGACACAAAGTAAATTTTTAAAAATTAATTAAAATAATTTTATTTATTAAATAGATAGGGACGTTTTTAGGGTTTTTCTGTTGTGAAAATTACTTAGGTGATATATAATTTTGCTTTTACCCCTTAAAATCAAAAAAGGAAACCATATTTAAATTTTTGGGTGTGAGAGTGTGAGTTGATATTGTTCCCCGGTTAAATATTTGTTTGTAAATGTGTCAAATTTTTTTTGCTTTTTTTCCCAGTACATTTGGGAAAATTTTTGGTGACTATTGGGCGTTGGCAAATTGTTTCCAACACACTATTCCTTATCGGTAGCCCCCCTTTTCCCTCCCAGGTTCCCCATTAAAAGGGTTCCATCTGGGGTTAATAAAGAAATTTAATTTTTAAGTTTAATGACCTTTGGAAGGGGGCTTAGCAGGACCAAATTTGCCAAACACAATTTTTTTTTGCCAATTTTTTTTTCCCCCCTCCAAATGTTTACTGCATGACGGTGATGATGGACGGGAAATTCTATTTAATAATTTATTTGGTTACGTTTACCTTGTTAGCGTAATGTCAAAACGGTTCCAAATTTTAATTAATAAAATTAGGTTTTTGGGTTTTTCCCTTTGTTTTGTTTTATTTGAATTAAGACTCATCCTAGGTTATTTGAATTTAAATTTCAATGACACCCTAAAAACCCCAAACCCAAACCTTTCCGGCCCATAATCCCGTATAAATGTGTATTGCACCTTTGAACCCTATTTAAATTTAAAGGGTGAATCGACATACACTTTAAATTGTTTAAAATCGAAAATTTTGGAAAACCAGATTGACCCTTACATCATGGTGAAAAAGATTTTCAAAAAGGAAAATAAATATTTCCCTTTTTTTCAATTTCCCTAAACCCTTAATCATTTCTTAATTGAAGTTTTTCTTATTTTTCCCAAATGGCAAAGTATCCAATAATTTATGGGTTGCTTAAGCGCTAATGTTTTTTTTAATCTTCAATTTTAATTTTAACTTTGGTTTAAATTAAACTTTCATTCTTAAAGGGAAATTCAAACCCTTTAAAATACTTATTGAACAAAAATTAAATTCCCTTCCTTTTTAACATTTCCACCTTTTTTCTTTAAATAAAATGATTTAATTCAAAAAAACTAAAATTCACAGAAAAAACCCTTAATTACAATCAAGTCAGCCAATACATAACAATTTAATTTTTTCCATTTCATAATAAAGAAAATGCTTGATTTCACTGCCACAATAATGCAATTTTTTTCAATCAAATATTTTTAATTTATTTTATTGAAAAAGGGTTTAACTTGTTTTATATTATTGTTTAAAACCCAAAATTACAGCACCAAAAGTTTTTTCCCAAACCCTTTCTTAAATTTTAAAAATTTTGTAATTACCCCTAATTTTTTGCTAACAAAAAATAATTTTGGGGGGGCCAAAAAAACGGGCCCTGTTTGGGTGTTTCTTAATGTGGTTATTTTTGAAAATTGAAAAATGGGGGGAAAAAACAGTGTTTCCCAGTTTGTTTTTAAAAAACCAAATTTATGTTCAATTTTTTAAATTAAATTTTTAATTTTTTTTAAATGATTTTTCAAACTTTGAAATTCCCTTGTTTTGGTCCCCCCTTTTGGAAACTATGGGAAATGTTCTTAAAAATTTAAAACCCAAACATAGTACAGATTACTTCAAGAGTTTGGGGCCATCAGGGGAACTTGCATGTTGGGAATAAATCATTTGAGGGAGTGTCCAGCTGCAACCTGAATGAATCTGACCACATACACATTTGGTGTTGAAAAACTACATATCATGAAACTGACGTGATTACCCAGCATGCAATGCATATACCACATATAGAAACACCCAAACACGGCCAGTTTTGGGTTTCAGGCACCACTACACAATAATATTCTCCAATAAATGTTACGCAAATTTATCAGGGGTATACATTTTAAAATAAAATAGGTTTGGGAATAACTTTTGGTGCATGTCAATTTGGTGATTAATGACAAACGCTAATATAAAACAATGATTTACCGATTTGAAATACATAAAACTTGCAAATTAAAAAAGTGGCATACTTGAATATGGTACAACAAAGATTTGTCATTACTTATGACATGATGGACAGTCGCCAAAATAAGGCATTTCATTTATTATTGAAATAGGTTCAAAAACATTAATATCGTATACATGTATGTATGGCTCCGACTTGATTGTATCTGAAGGTTTGTATTTATCCTGTTGAATTTAATCAGTTTTAGTTTCTTGCCTATATCATAACAATCATTTCATTTCACTTCAGAACAGAAACAATAGATAGGTAATATGTGTACAAACTAACGTGTATGTGGTTTAATGTTTTGCATTCAAGATCAAGTACTTTTAAAGGGTTTGTTAGAAATTCTGCTCGTGCAAGAATGAAGATGTTTACATGTACCACCAAATGTTAGTGTTAATGTGTAACATTAACAAAAAATGCTATATCTTGCATCACAGTATCAGGCCCGTCTTGCAAACAGGCATCACCCAAACAAAGGCTACATCTGGCATACACATAATGTAGGACATTAAGTCAACGACATGAAGCAACAGCTGCAATAAGTGCAAGGGTAAACATAGAATTCAAGGGTGTCTGTTATTGAGGAAAGTGTCAACATGAACTACAGAAGCAGATCACTTATATTCTCGTAACATTGTTGACACAATGTTCTTTTTTGCAGTTAGTCATCATGTTGATTCATCTGCGAATTGCGATCACATCTGGTCTCGCCATAAATGTCTGTTCCTATCAGGGATGCCATCATATCATCATTGTAGTAGTCGTACATGTCACTGTAAACAGCTGTTACCACTGCAGTCATCAGTCGAGGTCATCCAGGTGTAGAAGCGTGACAACGATCCATGCCACAGGATTAGTGAGATGCCGTGTATGAAGATCTCGGCACTGAATCACAAGGACCGACACACTGCAGGCGACTGGTCTATGGGCTGACACTCCATCTGACACACAAAGTTACAGCAGTGATAACATGTGCATGCAGTAGAGTCTTTATAACTTGCAAATAAAACAGATGAACAACACGCTGAAACAGACAAACTGCAGCAGACACTTCTGTCATTCACAACATCTCTGGATAATAGCCGTTAACATTTGTAATTCACTCTCTCCAACTGGTGTTAACACAATTACCAGTACTGTCATCCACAACCTATCTAATTATTGCCAACATAGCTTTATGCAGAGATCCATCATCACCTGTCATTTGGACAGGTAAAACTCATTGTGGACGGGGGTAGAAATATGGGTGGGCGGGTAAAAAATTAAGCAGCAAAAAAATTGTGTGATTGGCAAAAATTTGGTCCTGCATAAAGCCCTGATTGCCAACGTGTCATTCACAATCATGATACCCAACACTTGCCAATATGTGCATAGCTTTATGTAGACCACCAGTCATTTGGATAGGTGAAACCCATTTTGAATGGGTAGAAATATCCCTGGTGGACGGGTGAAAAGGGGGCAAAAACTGTATCCTGCATACAGGCCTGAATAGGTGTGTTGGATACAATCACAATCTTGCCAACTGCCGTCTACATATGTGTCATCCATAATTTTCCAACTATTGCTACTGGTCATTAAATGGTAGCAATAACTGAAAATATTTTGACTGACATACAATTTATATCAAACTAAATATTTTTAACTGTTGTCAGCATTTACATATGTATCAACTCACACTCTCTACACAGTCACTGTACTATTCTCAGTAGAGTAGTGCAGGTTAGCTTTACTTGATGCCGTTTACAGCCAGGGTAATGAAGTGCAATCTGCAACATTGCTGATAATATCACTATGTAAACCTACCACAGTAAATTTTTCATCATACAGTCTGAAACAACTTCATATGTGAACAGTCCACTGAACTGTCATTTAACACTAAAATGAAACAAATGTATTTTAATATAATTTAATAAAAAAGTTTTACTTTTGTGTGCCTTCTCATATCAGTAACTCTTGGCAGTAAGTAACAAAGCACATAAACACAACACGTAAACTTTCCCGGAACACATTCAGTTAATATTCTTACCTCTACAGATCTTGGTTATTGCATACAATGCGATGCTGCTGTGTGATGTATCAGTGCTGTGTCATCTTCTATCTATCACTGCATCAACTTGCATCATTCTGTCGATGTTGCACTCATTCAGATTCAGCTGGTAGTGTCGCCATCATCGGTTGCACAGAGCACACAATCTCAGCAAACAACTCTATTGCACTCCACGGTGTACTTCCTGATACAACACACCTGGCACAGTCCAATCTGTTGTACATGGTACAGACTCTCCAAGTTAGGTATGATTTGCTGCACTGTGTACACTTGCGATCACTCCATATCCACGACTGATCAAAGCACCAATACAAGAAACACAAAAGTCATGGCAGTAGCCGGTCAGCATCATAGTTCACATCTGTATAATGAACTGCAGTAAATGGCATGCTCGTTGGTAACTCTGCAACATTTCCATGTTGTTGACATTGCACTGGTAACTCTGACATCTCCACTTTGCTGGCATTGCACTGGTAACTAACTCTGTGACATTTTCACTGTGTTGACACTGTATTTGAAACTCTGTAACATTTCTCCATTTTGGTCGATAAGTTTGCGCATCTTTCCGTTCTGCAGACAACATGGAAACATTTCTTGGCACAGCATTTTTTTCAGCTAACTCTGCTTGGAAATCGTACTTCAACCGAGAGAAATTAATTGGCATATGTTTCTTGTAAAACCACTTCTCCGAGGAAACTACTTGGCAGAAGTATCACTCAAATCAATTGAACATACAGTAGGTGCATTGCATCTATTTCACTTCACAGCGTGTTTTTCGATGCGGTGTGTACCTCTCAATGAACTATGAGATTTTGATACCACAGGTTAATTTCAGACATCTGAACTTCCTTTAAATGCTGCAGTGTGCCCATGGTTACATGGCTCTACTTTCAAGCAGAGACACACTATTATAACGACCTTACTCCTCTTGGAGATAATACATCACCACACTATTATTTAGACTTTGACACATTTTGAATGTTCATCACATCACAGTCGCATTCTTGCAAATCTCTGTGCTGCCAGCATCCCTGCCATTACAATCACACTGTTTCACCGATACACACACGATGTCTTTAACTTATTTCTTCAACCAACTGTTCATTATTGCACAAGCACAACACTGCGTGCCATTTCCACCACAGTTGACGACTACCTTGACCTCGGCAGGTCTGCTTGCAACAGCCACCAGTGATATTGCCACACTCGTAGTTTTAGCTGCCACTGAAGATTCCACTGTGCACTTTTCTCAATTCACTTCTATACTGCACTGAGTTTCACATTCCACACTTCAGTTGCCATTGTTGTCATCATGTGATGCTGTACAAACTTGTTTTGATGATTGATGTCATGACACAGAATTGGTGTAGACAAGATGGACGTTATCTTTCTATCACCACTTCACAACAGACACATCTTGTAAACGGAACTAGCACAGCCTTGAACATCAAATAGAGATAATATGTTGACAACACTGCACTGCCATGATGACAAATCAATTCTTCCAAGCCGAAACTATGCAACAGGATAAAGTCTTAGAGTGTAATTTCTTTGTATTCCTTCAGCAACACAGCAGTAGCACTTTCTTGTAGCACATTGAAGATTGCTCACTAAGCAATAGGCATATTTAAACACATATTTCATTCCACAGAGCACTGGAAACTATTAAATTGTCCACAATTTCCATAAAACAACATAAGACACTGACTGCTGAACCAAATCAATGAAGCAGGACTCGACAGTTGACTGTTTTGTCAGTCCAGTTCCATGCTGCACTGCAATATCCACATTGAGAACGACACTTTGAATAGGCGATCGACTTGACTACAACTACACAACTTCGAATAAGAAACACTACTTGACACACTGGCCATTGACGACACCACAATGACGTTAACTAGAACACTTCCTCAATCAAATCATAACTTGCAGTCCACGTCACAAGCGACTTGACAACAGTGTGATAACCACAGCGATCACTTAGGTAGCTCCACGCACAACGACGACGACCAGATAGTCTTCTTTTGCCAATTCAAAGTTGAGTTTCTGGGCGCATGCCGACAGGTACTCATTGCCAAACTGACAAGGTGGGAACGCGTGGAGCACACCAACATTGGCCCTGTCTTTGCTGGGGTTGGGGGGCAGTGTAATCACCCCTGCTGCCTCCTTCTGCTTCAGATATGACACTATGTTACGCAGTGGCCTCTGCACGGTTGTGTTCATTTGGTCGTCCAATGCATGAGGTGATCCCGGCATTGCAAGCAGGATGCTGTGACCATTTGAACCGGACTGTGTAATTCTACGACCAACTTCACCAAGCTTTGACTGGTCCAGGCGTAATCTCTGAGTGATCCGCAGCTCGGGCATCTCAGTAGTTGTTGGGTCGCGCATCAAGGTGTCGACAATGTGCACATCACCACTGACTAAGTGCATGCGCGCTGCAAATGCGCTGTTTTTCAGCACGAGGGCACCACTCCAAACAACCGGGAGACACTTTGCTAAGTCGCCAATTGTTGTCACACTACCAACATCACCAAGGGTTAGCAGACCACTTTTAGTCCTGTCGTCATGGTGATCCCCATCTGAGTTAGCATGGTCCTTATCGTATTGACTTGATGAGGAATGCTCATCGCCTGATGTCCTTCGGCGGCGACGTTTTGTGGTCGGCGAATAAGCACCCGCATTGCGTGGTTCTGTGTCTCTGTCCCTAGATGGCGATGCAGCATCACGAGGCTCCGATTGCGCCTGAGCATGTGTCCGATAACCATGATTTGCTTCATATCGGTTATTGCTGCGTCTACCGGTGTTGTCATTTCCCAAACCTGATTCATCACGATTCCAACGTCGGTTGCGTGGTGCATTATCCATGTTGCGATACTCATTTCTTTCTGATGGCTGCCAGTCGTTTCTCTGTGAAGTCCTCCCCCGGCCATTATAGCGCTTATTCCATTGGCCATACCCACGACCTTGACCTCCGCCTTCATTGAATTCAGGTGGCACATCAACTATATCAATACCAGACTTGCTGTTCGGTTGGTAACGGGGAGGCAATTCTATGATGTGGGTTGGATCAGCAAAATCAACACGGAGACGGTGGTTGCGACCTCCAAGTGCAACACCACGCAGACCTTGACAAGCAGCCTGTGCTGCATCAATACTATCAAACAGAACATAAGCATAGCTCTTGTCACGTGGCCATTCAATCTGGCGAATCACACCGAAACGATCAAGCTCTTGATGCAGCGTCTCAATACTGACCCATGGGCCTAGGCCACCAATCCACAGACACGTGGATGGTGTCGCCTTACCGTATCCAATCTTACACTGATACTTGCCGATGAAATGGCCAGACATTTCTAGCTTTGCCCGATGTGCCATGTCAAGGTTGATAAACTTAACAAATGCGTATGCATTCCCTGTTCCACGCATAGGACGCTTGATATCAATATCTTCCAGTGTGCCATAACGACAAAATATGTCATCCAGTTCTTCTTCGTTAATGTCGTAATCGAGATTTCCAACAAAGAGCGTCCGTGTCGCTTTCTCATCGTCTTCTGGTTGTATATGATGTAAGTGGTGTGGAAATTTTGGTTCATGTTGCTGCTGGTATGCAGCATTCCAGTTTGCATCATCAAAGTTTGGTTGGAAGTCTGGCTCTAGTGCATGTGGTGGTATCACCATATCTGGAGTGTGTCTTGACAAGCGTCGCCCTGGTGGCAATGGTGGTGGCGGTGAAACACTACCCCTTGGATACACATCCCGAGGTGGTGGGTAGAGATCTGGACTAGGACAGCGCTGTCGTTTACTGAATACTGCCTCAATGTGCACCGGCATTTCAAAGAGGATCATCTTACTACGGCTACGTTTTGCTTCACGTGCATTCTCAGCATAACGGAAATTTACGTAGGCTATCCGTGGAAAATCTCCATTATGCACAACTTTCACGTTGAAGTCGCCAAATTTCTCGAATTCTTTGTACAGTGCGTCCCTAACTGCGGTGTCACCGACGCGAGGATGCAAGTTGCTTAAACACAACGTTCGATATTCGTTAGAATACATCGGCCTTTCACGTGGGGGTAAATCTGTATAGGGTTCAGACAAACATGCCCTATCATCTTTACGACGCTTTGGCAAGTCCAGTTCATATTCGCGGCCGCTGTGCACACTTCGATCACGACGACTTTTCTGGCAGTTTTGATCTCGGCTAGGGCCATGTTTACTAGGAGGCCTACCTTCTCGGCGTTCTAAATCCGGACTAGGGCGGTCACGGTCCCTGTCGTCTGGATCATTGTAACTAGTACGTGATCGTTTATTTTTAGGAGGGGTATCCCTCTCCTGTAAACGTTTCATGGCCTTGCAACGAAATAAAATTTCACCGGCAGACGGACTTCACTCATTCCGTGCAGTTATGTCCGCCATTTTGGAAACCTTTCAATAACGTTTACTTGTATTTATGCGCGGAAGTGCGCGTTTTCTAATAAAATTACCTACATCTAAATGATTTAAAGAATCCAAGATGCGATTTATATAAGGATTAATTTATATTGTACCCAAATAATTATATAACGGATGGCATAACCATATGAATATCGCTGTAGGTATTTAACCATCATTCGTTTGGAACTGGTGATCGTACGTGATTCAAGCAGTAATAAGTGGGCAAGAGTGTTTTAATGTAATCGTACAATTTATTAATTGTTTTTCTATAAATATGTAACATAATTGAAAAATGATAGTTTAAACAGAAATGTCAAAATTCAAAGTAAAGGCGAACTATATCTGGAACTACTTTACGTCGAGGAATAAACATTTCAGAACAAATTCTCCTGCCAGTAAAATGTATGTTAGTTGCATTTAAACCTCAAAGACGTCAACCGGTGGTTAACGGTATACGACTGGTGTGTGGCACGCACAGTACGTGATCTAGCAGTACAGCAAGAGTAATTAAAACACAGATATGCTTACACTTTAATAACTTGAGTTAAAATATAAAAGTGTGTCTGACGCAAATAAAATAAAGTCGTGCATATTTTACATTAACAATTACACTGCCAAATATTACTGTTCGTGCAGTTTGTACTGCATTCCATGCTTCCTACATATGACATACAAATAAAATAAGATATATCATATACTACGACTAACAGCTGTACATATGTACAGCAATTGTCGCTAATTATGACACAGTGTGAATAACTTTGTATTGTCCACTTGGAAATAAACTTCATTCAACGTATCACTGCCACACCAAAAAATAATGTGTCTGTGAAGTTATACATGATTTTAGATCAACCTGGTGGGTTAAATGTAAGTTTACATATCTGCGCCACGACACAGCATGGTGAATCCAGCACAGTATCTGACGGCAGCGGGCTTTCGTATATCGTTCTATCATAGCCTCGGTTACCCAGTCTCCGTGAGGTGACAGCACTTTTCAGTCCCTCAACTCCCCGGCGGCGTAGTTACGCAGCCGACCGACAGTCGGTTAAACGAGACTAGTTCTATAATAACTCGAACTGTGGGCTATGTTGTCTAGAGACTGAAACCAAACCACCAATCACTGTAACTACTTGCGCTTTCATTAATATGGCGCTTTTTTTTTTGCATTTATTTAATATTTTTATTGTTGTTATTATTAATTATATATGCCAGCATATGGTTCAAATCCCGGGGATATTCGGCGGGCTGCAAGATTTGTAACTGGAGATTACAAGACCATCAGTAGTCAAACCACAATGATCCAGGATCTTGGCCGGAAATCCCTCCAACAATGAAGGACCATCGCCAAACAAACCATGGTGTACGTAAATAACAAAACCTTTAATTAACATATACACCTTCCGCTACTTTCCTTCATCATTCCACACTGACAGCAAGAGCTAGGTCACAATTTACGATATCACATCCCCTACTGCAGAATGTACGTCTCCTTCTATCCAGTTGGCATCAGCCTATGGAAACAGCTAGCTGCCTGGGTGCATAGTCACATTCCCACTAAACCCCGGGTCTCTAGCCCTCGTTCTAGTTGGTCTCGAGTTGTGACAATTAATTGAGTGCCGCAGTAGCCCCCCGTTCAGTGTGGTGTTTTTTTTAGTTTAACTCACACCCCTCTTTGAGTAAGGATCACTCTAAGTGTAAAAGTGGAATTAATCAGTTAAGGCTCCATATGTGACTTTCACACGTCAATTATGTGGTGCGGAAAGCTCACCGTTCTAAGAGGTGAAGTAGATCCTCTATACACACCTGTTAACTCACTCATGAAAACTAATTGTCCTGAGTTAGGTTAGGTTAAAATGAACGCCGACTGCCCTCAATTTAAGTGAACAACCTATATACTGATTGTGGTTTGTGTTTTATGGTTTACCTCCAATCAAACATGTTCGACATTCTTTGAATGTGCATCAGACGTATGACTATTTTCTTATTTACAATCGACACATTGCTGAATGGAACAGCCATGTAATGTTGATAAAAGGATAAGTAGTGCCACTAGCATATATACCACCGTCAGTAATAATCTTGTATATACATTAGCTTGTATCTGGTTGTGTGTGTGTGTGTGTGTGTGTGTGTGTGTGTGTGTGTGTGTGTGTGTGTGTGTGTGTGTGTGTGTGTGTGTGTGTGTGTGTGTGTGTGTGTGTGTGTGTGTGTGTGTGTGTGTGTGTGTGTGTGTCCTGTGTGTGTGTGTGTGTGTGTGTGTGTGTGTGTGTGTGTGTGTGTGTGTGTGTGTGTGTGTGTGTGTGTGTGTGTGTGTGTGTGTGTGTGTGTGTGTGTGTGTGTGTGTGTGTGTGTGTGTGTGTGTGTGTAGTGTGTGTGTGTGTGTGTGTACAGCATAGCTTTATACCTCCACCAACTATTCTGCATGAGTATCATTCGTTTTTGTCGCTCCAGCCCACTTGGCTGAACACTAACTGTTTTTTTTTTAAATCTGGATACATTATACACTTGCATGTTTACGCAATTAGTTGCTTAACTTTTCCTTTGTCTTATTATTTACCAAATTCTCTCTCTATATATGTCTCACGCACTCTTCGCAATGCGCACCTCATACACCTCTCAGACCTAGCAGAAGAGACTGTGTGCAGGCTGTTTACTAACCATCATTCAGTTAAATATAAATACTCATCATTCAATAAAAATAGAATGGTGTCGGGTGCTTGAAATCTCTCTCTCTTCCGTCTTCCAGCTCGCACACAAACTACACTCCCTACGTGTGCGTATACGGTTCATATACCTGCATCGTTAATGCCAACTATATATAATTAAATCAACTTAGTTGGTATGTAATGTGTGTGTGTGTGTGTGTGTGTGTGTGTGTGTGTGTGTGTGTGTGTGTGTGTGTGTGTGTGCGTGCGTGCGTGCGTGCGTGCGTGCGTGCGTGCGTGCGTGCGTGCGTGCTGCGTGCGTGCGTGCGTGCGTGCGTGCGTGCGATGCGTGCGTGCGTGCGTGCGTGCGTGCGTGCGTGCGTGCGTGCGTGCGCAAATTGTCCTCTGCTAGAAATCACTGCTTCTCTCCTTATCGCGCCTCGAGCGAATCCCGTGGTGATGTGCCGAGGTAGAGCTTCGGACTCTCAACTACGAGAACCCAGGTTCGAATCCTCTGCTGCGGTATTAAAACGATGGGCAAGCTTTTCACTCTACATTGCTCAAGTTCATTCAGCTATAAACAGTGGTGAATATGTACGAGCAGCCTTCGCGCATTAATTGTAGCATATGGCTGGATGCTTCCCAAAGAAGCCGAGATGGTGTCTGAGTGAACAGGTCTGTCAGGGAAGTGAAGTGTAAATCGCTTTGAACGGTCCATGGAGGACTGGGTATTGCGCTATATAAGAACTTTCCTTTACTCATCGTCAGCTAACTCTATTCCATCTTCTTCGATCATGGCTGTCCCACTGTCAACCAACGCTACGCCATTGTTAATATGCATAATCGTTACCTTGTTACGGTTCTATATTAGGCTCACTGCCCGTTCTGTCAACTATAGAGTTGACCCTCGCCACGCCCTCGATCGACTGAATCCTCAAAGCTAACATAATTAAAAGACTTAGCATAATATACAAAATGGAACATAACCTTAAAGATATCCCGCTAGCTCACTATATATCCAACACAACACTAGATCCTCACGTAAACATGACAGTCAGTTCTTGCAAATTAGATACTCTGCAAACATATTTGGAAACAGCTTCTTCCCAACAACAATTAAAGAATGGAATTCTCTCCCCCCAAACACTGTCTCAAGTGAATCACTAAACTCATTTCAGAATAATTTGGTCCAACATTTCAACAATTAAGTCAGACGACCCACCATGCGCACTGGCGTGATGTGTCCCTAGGACATTTTGCCAGTTACAGATACACAGATACAGATAATTTCACTTCGTTCTTATTCAAGGTGGCCGAGATATATCGTATATATGACAGTCGCTTAGATGCGGGAACAGGGGAATTTCAGTGGAGAACGCATATGGTTTTGCCGCCCCCAGCAAATGAGAAATATCAAGACACTATAAAACTGTCTAGTCGATAGCGTTAGTTCTGACTACTGCCACCGGACCGGTAAACGGCGCCCGGTATATCTGTATCTCGTGTGAAAATGGCTTAGGTGTTTGAAGCTGTGCATTCTATCGAGTGATACGTGGCTGTGCTGCAGATTACCATGTACTAAAAATAGAACATTCATCATCCGGTCGAGTAAGGGTTCCTTTGCCGATAGTTGTTCAAACAACCTGTTCTCATTCAACATGATGGGAGATACGCAGTCACGAACATTACATAATCTACAGCCAAAGAAAACATCAATAGAAGCTGATTATCGAATTTCGTCAAATGTTCTAGGATTGGGAGTAAACGGAAAAGTTTTGGAGTGTTTCTCTCGATCAAACGGTGACAAATGCGCGTTGAAGGTACGTATCCCAATCCAGGAAATGCAACGTTTTAAAATGTTTAAAAATAATAAACGGCTTATATTTGCAACTGTTTTATAGCGTTGAACATAACAGATGGTTCAAGCTTGTGCATTGTTACAAATATACTGTGTTAGCGGTACACGAACATAGCTTTCAAGTCATTAGTTTTATGTTGAGTTGAGAAAACGCCGAGTCTGAGATACCTAAGTCCTAACAACTAGGAAATCACCAGACCAGCAGGTCCTGGTGGTTTTCACCCCTGTGTATTAAGGTTCTTGCAAAAGAATTGACACTTCCATTATTTAGTATATTCCAAAAGTCCTTGGATACAGCCTTTTACAGGCATATTACTGGAAGTGTGGAAAATACAAATGTGTCATCCGTTAAAATAAACACATAAATAAATCCCATAATTTCAGCAACTTTGACACTTGAACCACTTAAAGTCCCCTGGTTTTGCATACACTGCCCTGTGGCTAAGTACCAACAGTACTACCTGGTGACCAGTGTCTGTGTCAGGGAAACTGATGTAATTTCATTAAATTTTCTTACTGGCACCTTCAGAACACTTGTTAGAGCATAGAAAGGGTAAATGATGCCTTCCCAACTGGATGCTCTTGTATTGGGTTAGGGCAGTTGTACTTGTGTTTACAAAGTATGTGTATTTTATTACAATTGTAATTAAATAAAATCATAACGCTAAGTCACTAGATCTTTGTATTTGAAACAAATTTATATTGTTGTAATTGAAACTGTTGACTTGACTCCAGACCATTGATCCACTTACAATTACAGCAGGCTTGTATTTATGGTGTTTTATAGTGTACCCAACCCTGTGAGGTATGTGGGTAAACTTGAAAATGTGCAATGATGTGACATATCTCTAGAGCCACCTGGTTTGGATACACTGCATGGATTATTGTTTACTTTTATAGGCAGCCTAGCATCAGCTTTTTGTCCTGCTGAGTTGGCATTTACAAGACACTCCTCATAAACCACTGTTGACACAACACAGGCCCATCTGTTTTTAGGATCAACCAAATCTAGAGCACAATCAGCAGTTTTCAGCTGTTGTTGTATCATGTCATGCTCTCAGCTCTTCTCTGCTTACCTGACCAGGTATAAATTACTAATTTGTACTATTGCTGGACTTTACGATTATTGCCTGAAGTTGTCCTACATTTTATACATTTGTCCCGAGCAGTGGCCATTAATTAATCATGTCTACTGACTAGGCATTGCAAGTGTGACATGCTTGTGTAAACATTAATGCAATGTAACCTTATCAGTTTACTACCGTATTGCAGCTATGCATCAGGTGTGCATGTTTGTTGATAGCATATTCATTAACAGAACATTATACAGGAATGTGATTTGATTTATTTCGCAAACTAGCTAAACCAAAAAATTTTATTAAACTGAAAGTTGAATGATTATATTTTTCTTGATATATTATTTCATCTGAAAATATAAATTTGTTTTATAAAGTAATAAAAGATGTATGTTTTTATTTAAATGTGTAAACAGATGAACCTGAGTACAAAGCTGATAGACTAGGTTATATGGCTGTGAAAATGCAAACAGCAATAAACTACTTTGATGATACTGATATGACACAACATGTCTTCTTGTTTACTCATCAACTAAACTTAGCCTCCAAAAAACATTCGTGACACTAAATTGGTTTACGTTTAACCTTGTGAGCATGAAGCGTTTTAAGAACTTGGTTGGGAAGCCTAGGATAGATGTTATGTTGGGCTTTTCAAGGAACGCAAGTTTTATGTTGGTTCATTATAGTGCTGCTCCTGATTACCATGTGACATTCCAAGTTTCTATTTCTGAGAAGTCTGTTGTGGTAGCTGTGGGTCGGCCCTGTTAGTGCACCAGTTGGCTGTTGCCAGGCAGTATGTCGATATATCCACTCATCAGTGCCAAACGTTAACCACATTGTGTTGAGTGTATTAATAGCACTCTATTATTGTCAACAAATCACTTACAGTTACAATGGTTTGGTGAAATGACATTTGACATTATTGTAGTACTGGTGTTTCAGTATTTGTTACTAGTATTGTTGGCTTTCTTGTTTAGATTAAGCCAGGAAGACTAGATGTCCTAGTCACGTCAGTGTATACTTTAGTATACATTTAATAAAACAATTCAAAATAGTAATCAGTATTTCCAAATATGCATTACATACTTGCAAAGCAACAACACACAGTACCTCCAAAAAAATATGTTGTCCAATTTGCTTTAACACTGACTGGATAAGGCATGAAAAGTGTGAATGACCCCGAACACTTTGGACATAAGTAGACCCAATTAACAGTGATCACAAGTGCCTTCCATGGTTGAGTGATCACAAGAACCTTCCATGGTTGAGTAACCCTACACTGCAGTGCCTCTGTGAACATTCCATTCAACCCGGCTTGAGTAATCACTTACAAGTCTTAATTTGTTGAACTGATTTCTCAAGCATTGTTAGTTTGACTAATGAGGTTTGATGAATTCACTTCCAAATATAAAATGAATACTTACATGCAAGTTTTACAATAACAATTTATATAATAATCATATCAACAAAACACAAAGCAAATTGGTATAGAATGGGAGATTCCACACTGAGACAAAAATGAGACAAAAATGTGTCACTATCTTGGGAGCCACACAAAATAAAATAATTTTGTTATACACTCTCCTTTCATATAAAGCATAGTTTTTTATATAATTAAAAACTCTTATATAATGTATGTGTTTTGTTTGTGGTATACCTATGTAGGCGTGAGAGTAAATAGATAAAATTAAATGTATCATTATTACAAAATGTGACACATTAATTCATCATTTGTCTATCACGATCTTGTCCTTATAACACATCTAATTTCCGTGTGTCGTTCACTGCTCTTTCATAGCCAATATTTTGTATAAGTTTCCCCTTTATATCATGATAATAGGGGAAATGTAGCTGGCAGGTGTTATGATACGAAGAAGTTATAATGGATTTAGCCGCTGTTATTGTGCTGGATCATCCCCCGATGCCAAATTCGTTGTGTTCATTGTTCACAAATCTGGGCTAAAGTAATGCTACGTGCATATAAACATTTAACATAAACATCTGAACACCATTTGGTGATCAAGTTTCCCAATTCAGTCCATTCTAATTGTCCTTTGTAAAAGGTGTGTTATTGTTACAAATATTGTAACATTCAGTGTTTCCCCTACTACATATAATTATGATGAGTGAGGTGGGCCACCTTGTTGTTTTTCTAAGCCACCTCGCTCAAAATATGCCAGAATTGCCACCTCGTACCTATTTCTTGCTATAAACATGTTTATATGCTGCTACGTCTCTACAAGCCAGGGAATAGGTTAAAACATCCTTCAGAATGCACCATTTTGAAGGTCGTTTTTAGAATAATTCTAGTTGCCATGCTCCCAGACCCACATAGTGCGGATCATACATTCGGAGCTCACTCAGCCCATCCTACCACCCCATCCTACCACATCATTTTACTCAGGGGAACACTGGGTTACACTTAGAGGTACTGTAAACTTTCATCATCAACTTGATACCCACCAATTGTGTGCGACAGTTCTATGGCCAGATATATATATATATATATATATATATATATATATATATATATATATATATACATATGTATTTAAAACTATAAAGTATTTGTTAAAAAAATTCTGATTCTCCAAATTCCCACACGATTAACCTGCCATCAGGAGGTAGATGTCTGCCATGCTGGCAGATGTCAAAGGACATGTTGTTGCTGTCATCAGTTTGCATGTGTCTGCATCAGGTGCTGCGTGATGTGCCAAAGGCGAGACGTGAGGTCACACACCACTGGAGGGCATCACAGTGCCGCAACATCGTCAAGATACTCGATATCTACGAGAATGTCTACAATGGAAACAAGTGTCTGCTTGTTGTCATGGAATGGTGAGTGTCTGCTTGTTGTCATGGAATGGTGAGTGTCTGCTTGTTGTCATGGAATGGTGAGTGTCTGCTTGTTGTCATGGAATGGTGAGTGCTTGTTGTCATGGAATGGTGAGTGTCTACTTGTTGTCATGGAAGGTGAGTGTCTGCTTGTTGTCATGGAATGGTGAGTGTCTGCTTGTTGTCATGGAATGGTGAGTGTCTGCTTGTTGTCATGGAATGGTGAGTGTCTGCTTGTTGTCATGGAATGGTGAGTGTCTGCTTGTTGTCATGGAATGGTGAATGTCTGGACCTTCTGAAGGTAGAGGTCCAGTTGTGACATCACAGTAGGGGTTTATGCAGGACCAAATTATTGCCAGTCACACATATTTTGGTGGACACATGGATGTTAACTGTTAAGCCAGTTCACAAACATAAAAATGTGTCTGATGACTACTTTTTGTGCTCCTTCATTTTTTACCCGTCCACCCATATTTATACCTGTCAGCTATGCATTACAGCATAGGTTTATGCAGCGATCTGTGCACCTGTCATCTGGACGGGTAAAATCTGTTTTGGACGGGTAAGAAAGCTCTTCAAAAATCATAAATATAAAATGTAAAGGTAAGTTCTTATATAGTGCAGTATCCAATCTGCAGGATTGCTCAAACCGCTTTACTTCCCTGGCAGACCTGTTCAATCAGATACCATCTTAAATCTTAAATTCTCTGGGAAGCATGCAGCCATAAGCTGCAGTTAATGCGTGAAGACTGCTCGTACACACATCCACCACTGTCTATAGCCAAGTACTCATTAATACAGCTGAGTGAACTGGAGCAGTGTAGAGTGAACACACTTGCCCCAGGTTTTAACACTGCAGCACAGGATTCGAACCCAGGTCCTCTTAGTCAAGAGTCCGAAGCTCTAGCCCTGAGCCACTGCGCTCTACATATTTTCAGTTGTGCCTTAGAAATGAGTGTAAATCAAATGTGTGTTTGTTGTCCATTTCAGGTCCAAAAACACATTTTTAAAGTTTGTAAACTGGCTTAACAGTTGACATCCATGTGTCCACCAAAAATGTGTGACTGTCAAAAAATTGATCCTGCATAAAGCCCTGCTTCACAGCATGACGTGTTTTTGCCACAAATATTATGACATTACCTCACCTGGAATATTATGACTTGTGGCATGACATTATGACATGGATATTGTGACTTCACTTGGAATGATGGAATGTTATAATTTATGATTAAATGGGATTATATCATGTTTGAAATTTGAATACAGTATCCATGCACAGAATAGTAACAACCAAAACACCAGATTGAAATTACTCAAATTGTCCCATTGTCAACACTTGAAAATAACTGAATGTGCCACTGTAAGACACATCAATTATCCTCACATCCTGTATGTTAATTAATGACTTCTGCACTGATGGCCCAAGTAACAATTGGTTGGTTGACAGACTCACAGACCTGTGAGACATTTGGTGTCCTAATAAACATGGGTCTTGTCATTGATTGTGCACAGCCTGGCATATTAGGCAAGGGTTATAAAAGAGTAAGTTGTGTTGTAAGCCGTAAACATGTATTTTGTGTATACAATGATGTATAAGATGCCATTTTTCAATGCAGTTGTACGTGTAGTGACCCATGCGACAAGCCACTTCATTATACATGATATAATATCTATCTTCTTTTACTGGTAAAACAATATTTTCAAAATTAATAAAATTATATTGTTCAGGTACAGTTTAATTTCCAGTTATACTACATATGCTGAAAGTTAGAACATTAAACTAAATGTAATTAATGTATTATCTGTACAAACTGCCATTGACCCAAAACGCAGATTGCATAGCCCAGAAATTCAGTAGTGGACAGCAGAAAATGGAACTAATTGCATTTACACTTTTTTTGCATATACGTATGTTATATTTTAGTAGCTACTTTAGAATATAATTACTTACGTAGATAAAAAACTAGATATTGACAATCATACACACATATATATATATATTATTAATAATTATTACATGCACACACATACATATTATTATTATTAATTATGACACATTTCAAACTATGCACTTCATTCTTATAAAGAATAGTATTTGCATAGATCTGTAAATGACTTGCAGTATGATTGCAAGTTTGCCATGCTTCATTAATTGCCACATAGCATAGGAGAGACCTATTGAGACCTCGGGCCAGGGAGCACTTTGACAGATTGAGGTCAGTCATTCCGACAAAGATATTTCAATCCATTGATTTGTGCATGACATGTTATGAATGGGAGAACGTTTCATTTCCGTCAGTGGTTTGCCTTTTGTTAGTCAGCTTTCATTGACACCGATAGTGATCGCCAGTGTGTTTATGCTGATAGAAGTATGTTTGTTAGTTGCTTATGTAAACAGTTACATCAAACATTATGATGATACATTTATGTATGCTGACAAAACTTACATGGATGTGGCGGTCTTGGATTTCCGGTTGAACTGAATCACTACACTACATTGGGGTGATGTATCTGCCTCACCCCAGCTATAGCATATCCGGGGTGATGTATCTGCCTTACCATAGCTATAACATACCCAGGGTGATGTATCTGCCTCATCCCAGGTATAACATACCCAGGGTGATGTATCTGCCTCATCCCAGGTATAACATGGGGATGTTTTCCTTTGATTTTTCCGGTTAATAACATACCCAGGGGGGATGTATCTGCCTCACCCCAGCTATAACATATCCGGGGTGATGTATCTGCCTCACCATAGGTATAACATACCCAGGGTGATGTATCTGCCTCATCCCAGGTATAACATACCCAGGGTGATGTATCTGCCTCATCCCAGGTATAACATACCCAGGGTGATGTATCTGCCTCATCCCAGGTATGCTCCACAGAGAGTTGTATGTTATTGTAACACCGTCAGCAGAGTCCCAAGTTTTTAAAGTCTCAGCCATCTCCCTGGTTTGTCAGCTGATACCCAAGTGTGTCAGTTGGCTCCCAACTCTAAGTATGACCAGACGCTGACATAATAGGACTTCGGTGAACTCCCAGTATATCCAAATGCTCGCCAAAGCTAATGTCAAATTTGTTCTTCTTGTTGGTAGTTTGGTTTGTTGACTTAGTCAGCGAGTCCAGTGTTCACATGTCATTAACTTGCAAGTAGACAAAGTCCATGTGGTTAGATTACAGGCGGGAGTCCTGTCTTTTTTCTTGTTATTAACCTAGATACGTTGTTTTGTTTTTGAGAGCAGTTTGTTACATCAGACGTGTTACCATGTAGGTTGGTTGGCCCTGTATTGGATTAGTAGTAATTTAGTGCTAACAGCTAGACCAGCTTAGTCAGCACTCTCATACAGGCGGCTATTCCCACAACCTGAGGCAACTACCGGTAGTTAGAACCCCCTGATTGGTTGTTACCCGTAGGTCTAGAGGGCTAGACAGTTTGTTGGGTTGGATGCTGTTCTCTCATGTTTACAGGGTCATGTTATTACCTTATGTTAGATGTATTTCCATGACTAGAGGGACTTAACAAACAATCGCCAACAGAATGCCCTGTCTAGTGTACAGAATGCGGTGTCACTACCCCCCGTAGTCGAAGAACCAATAGAATGCTGTGTCACTTCAAACGACAGCAGAATGGTGTTTCAGTACAATAGCCAGCAGAATGCTATGTCACTACAAGAGCCAGCAGAATGCTATGTCACTACAAGAGCCAGCAGAATGATATGCCACTACAAGAGCCAGCAGAATGCTATGTCACTACAAGAGCCAGCAAATGCTATGTCAATACAAGAGCCAGCAGAATGCTATGTCACTACAAGAGCCAGCAAATGCTATGTCAATACAAGAGCCAGCAGAATGATATGCCACTACAAGAGCCAGCAGAATGCTATGTCATTACAAGAGCCAGCAGAATGCTGTGTCACTACAAGAGCCAGCAGAATGCTATGTCACTACAAGAGCCAGCAAATGCTATGTCAATACAAGAGCCAGCAGAATGCTATGTCACTACAAGAGCCAGCAAATGCTATGTCAATACAAGAGCCAGCAGAATGCTATGTCACTACAAGAGCCAGCAAATGCTATGTCAATACAAGAGCCAGCAGAATGATGCACTACAAGAGCCAGCAGAATGCTATGTCACTACAAGAGCCAGCAGAATGCTATGTCACTACAAGAGCCAGCAGAATGCTATGTCACTACAAGAGCCAGCAGAATGCTATGTCACTACAAGAGCCAGCAGAATGCTATGTCACTACAAGAGCCAGCAGAATGCTATGTCACTACAAGAGCAGCAGAATGCTATGTCACTACAAGATTTGTCTAGACCAGCAGACTGTGTCCTGTGTCACTACAAGAACCAGCAGAATGCTATGTCACTACAAGAACCAGCAGAATGCTATGTCACTACAAGAACCAGCAGAATGCTGCATCTGTAGTGTGCAGTTTGTTCAGCTGTATGTGTTTGTGGCAGTAATGATTTTCTGATGACCCGAGACTGTGTCCTGGGAGTTGGATTGTGTACAGTCTACACACCATGAAGTGTCCAGAGACCTACAACACAACACAGCCCACATATGGATCACATTTGCTTTGGTAATGCTGTTTGTTTAATGTGGTATTGATTCTCATTTCTCTCGTGGGGATACTTGTATTGGTGGAAGCCAGAGAGCCTGTGACCAGCTGTGGCTGAGTGACATGGCTGGAACCAGAAGGTAACCAAAGATAAGATCCTGTGGTCATACAAGAGACTGTAGGTGACATCTAGTGTGTGCAAACAGCAGCTGTCAGCATATAAATGTCATGATTGTCACCCCATGGAAGAGGTGACATTTCTTTCTGTCAACAGAACCTTTGCTTTGGGAATGTGATCCACAGGTGACAGGTCCACCTGCTTTATCCAGCCAGGTGACACCACGCTCTCATCATTGGTGTCTTGGAACTTGCAAGGCTGCAGGTCTATTTTAATACATTCATCAAATGAATGCATTTCAATAACCTGCAGATACAGTCGGGTCCCGTTTATCTGGTGTTCAATAATCCAGTAGTTTGACGATCCACACATTTTCTGTGGGAACCATCTGGAATACCATGTGTCTCACTAATCCTCATGTGTCGCTTGTCCAACCAAAACCTTGGGAACCAAAGTGTGCAGGTAAAGAAGACATGACTTTGTATTATCAAAAAATAACTAAGACACAATCCCTAGATAGTGGACACATTTTAGTAACATCCCGTGAGTTCTGTCATATTCTCTTCTTCTGCTGTATATCTGCGTACCCTCAAGTGAAACCATGTCACCTTTGTTTGACTATGTCACCTCTGAGGGATGATATTCTATGTCATCATGCTACATCTCATGCCACTTCTGTGTGTCCATGCCACCTCAATGTGGCCATGCCACCTCAGTGGGGCCATGCCATCTCTGTTTGGCCATGCTACTTCTATGTGTCCATGCCACCTCTGTTTGGCCATGCTACTTCTATGTGTCCATGCCACCTCTGTGTGGCCATGCCACCTCTGTTTGGCCATGCCACTTCTATGTCGTCATGTCACCTCAGTGCGTGACAGTGTCATCTCAGTGTGGCCATGTCACCTCTGTTCACTGTGGTAGGTGCCAAGATTGTACGTGTGAGCACTGAGCAGTGTACTTCACGTCCTGGTTGTGATTTGTGTTTAAGTTGGGTCTTATATCAGCTGCTGGGGTCAGTTGGCAACTGGATACTGCTTTAGTCTTCACAGTGTCAGTACACTAGGGAATTCTTTCTAGTGTCAGTTCTTTCTGACACCTACAGTTGCTGTGTGAGGTATTGGAACTATTGGATAATTTATTAACAAGACTGTCAAAACCACCACCATAAGCATTAATAAAGTGTCATATGGCTTGTGGACAACGAAGCCACAGGTTTACCGAGGCAAAAACATTTCAGTTGTAGTTAGATACCTGTCAGCATCAGTTTTGTTTTCAGACCTATTCACACAGCACATTGTAGTGGTTAATTTATTGTAGTGATATTGTACTGTGTGTTATATGACAATGACTGGCCTACTACTCACACCAAACTACTCCTTTATATTCATTTACGGTTCCTGTCTGTCCTGTTGATATGTCCACAATGGCTTCTTGATTGCAACATCGTAAGGTGTTAAATGTTTGTTGTCGTATAAAAGGCTTCTAATTGAATGCATTCCAGTCGCAGTCTTATGTATAAGGACTGATTTCGCAGTGATTCGTGGGTTGATAAGAGTAACAACCGTGGGCTCTGACACAGCGGCTCAGGCGGCTTGTTTCCACAGCCTCATGTCAGGTTGAATCAGACCTCGCCAGCCAGCTGTGACCTCTCGCTGCGCTCTGTCCAAGTGAACTAGTCCTCCTCTCTCTCAGATCCCGCCCCGGGCACACACTGCCTTCTCAGACGCCAGCTCCAGGGCCAACTCACTGCTAGGCTATAACTTAAAGGTTCTTTGAAATGGCCTGTGTGTTATTGAATCGTGGTACTTTCATTTTAGATGGATGAAGTCATCTGTTTATTTAAGTGTTATAGCATTGATGGAGCGAAATTATTCACTATTGTGTGTTATGTTATTAAAGCTACATTGGTGAACTGTTTGCATGGATACTGTTGTGTGTTCTGTAACTGTTGTTGTAATGTGTACAGGGAACTACTTATATGGATCCTGTAGTGTGATCTGTTATGATTACATAGATGGGTGAACTGTTCACCAGATCTTGCCTGTGTTCTGTTATAGAATAGATGTGGGGACTATTTACATGGATCCCTTCGTGTATTGACTTTTCTGTTGAATTTTATATTAGCATAGATAGGTGAACTAATTACTATAGTGTAGCATGGATAGAAGAAATAGACACAATATTATATATGTTGTGTGTGCTATTTGATCAGTTGATGGGGAACTAGAGACATGGATCTTCTGATCCTGTCAAATGTTTTGTAAGTTCTGTTGTAATATGAATAGATACACGACTTATATACATGGATCCGTAGACATAGATGGGGAGGGAATTATTCACTAGATCCCATAAATGTTCTAGTATAATTAGACGGGGAAGTTGTGAACTATTGGCATGGATCCTGCCATGTGTTGACTGTTGTGTTTGAATAATGATTGGTGAACTATTGTCATGGATGCTGTTGCTGTCATGCGTTGTCGTGTGCTGTCCTTTCTGTTAATAATTTGTTATTATACCTTGGATGGGGGACATGGATGTTGTCATGTGTGGTGTCTGTTTCAGCATGGATGGAGGGGAGCTATTCACACGGATCCAGGAGCGGGCAGACACAGCCTTCACAGAGAGAGGTGGGTGGACAGTGTATGTTGACACTTTGTCATAAATGTGCAGACACAGCCTTCACAGAGAGAGGTGGGTGGACAGTGTATGTTGACACTTTGTCATAAATGTGCAGACACAGCCTTCACAGAGAGAGGTGGGTGGACAGTGTATGTTGACACTTTGTCATAAATGTGCAGACACAGCCTTCACAGAGAGAGGTGGGTGGACAGTGTATGTTGACACTTTGTCATACATGTGCAGACACAGCCTTCACAGAGAGAGGTGGGTGGACAGTGTATGTTGACACTTTGTCATAAATGTGCAGACACAGCCTTCACAGAGAGAGGTGGGTGGACAGTGTATGTTGACACTTTGTCATAAATGTGCAGACACAGCCTTCACAGAGAGAGGTGGGTGGACAGTGTATGTTGACACTTTGTCATACATGTGCAGACACAGCCTTCACAGAGAGAGGTGGGTGGACAGTGTATGTTGACACCTTGTCATACATGTGCAGACACAGCCTTCACAGAGAGAGGTGGGTGGACAGTGTATGTTGACACTTTCTCATACATGTGCAGACACAGCCTTCACAGAGAGAGGTGGGTGGACAGTGTATGTTGACACTTTGTCATACATGTGCAGACACAGCCTTCACAGAGAGAGGTGGGTGGACAGTGTATGTTGACACTTTGTCATACATGTGCAGACACAGCCTTCACAGAGAGAGGTGGGTGGACAGTGTATGTTGACACTTTGTCATACATGTGCAGACACAGCCTTCACAGAGAGAGGTGGGTGGACAGTGTATGTTGACACTTTCTCACACATGTGCAGTTTGAATTGATTTCAAAAGGTGCACCAAAGGAACAAACACAGGATGCCAGTTTTGTAACAGACTACACTGGAGTATCACCACAATCACTCTTATGAAGAGATGGTTTAAGAGACCATCACTAACTATTGTATAGTAACTAACTGAAGGGCACAACTGCCACAACAGGCAGAATATGCAGTCCATGTAAACGAGGTTGGATAATTTTTATCGTAAAATATCTAACGTCTTCATTACCAGCAGTAAAGTGTGTTTTAGTGAGCCACAAAAAAACCTTGGCTTCTGTTTACACAAGTATCACATGTTTTCATATGTTAGGTAAACCTGATATTTTGGTGAAGGATTTTCAAAATAAATGTATAATACTTTTTTTCTGAAGTTAACACACTTGGCCAATGGCCTGTCAGTATAGTTTATGTGTGTAAATTGATTCTGTGATAACTATAATCCACCAGACCCTGTGGCTGTACAGTCGGTGGTTGTTACGGTGCAGTTCTAATAAACCTCCCATGCTATGATGTGTGGCTATTTGCAAGAGAAGTATGTGGTCTTGATACTTTACACACTTAATCTGTTGGCACATGCTCATGATAAAGAGCAAATCAGAACATATTAATACGATATAAATAGTTTGGGCATGGCACCACCACGTATCCGTTATGATCACATGGTTGCAAAACGTGTAGAAAGGAGGCAATATCACACGGCACTGTTTTATCAGATGTCTGTAATCAGGAGTCATGCTTCTGTTGTAACTAAGGTTACTCAGTTACTTCATCTGCAAGCAAAATTGCAAAACAAAACTTTCCCAAGATTGACCTTAATAAATAATATTGTGTAATTATACTACCATGTTGGGTTACATAATAAGTTGAGTAATGTGTTATATATAGCGTCTATGCTTGAATTTATGTCTTTATTATTCAATATTTAATTTTTAACCTTTCACCACATGTTTACGTTATGTGATTAATTTAATGCGTTATTTCTGTGAAACTACTGATTCTTTTGTTTGAGATCGTGTGGATTTTATAAACAATACGATTACACACAAACAAACAATCCAAAGTAAATGGGAAACTTATTTGATTTATCTCCTTAAATTTTACACGTCCATTTAAACTTATACCTGTCCAAAACAAATTATGCCGATACAAAAACAGGCGCACAGGTATGTAGAGAAAGCTATAATGATTATGAAGCCATGACTGTGTTAGTACATTGTACACCACTAATGATGAGGTGTTAGCTATTTAGGACTGTCTACTGGGTGCCAACGTGTGGGTGTGTCTCAGTCCTCAGACCCTGCGAGCCATTACCTGCCAGATGACATCATATTATTGTTAGCTCAACTACCAGGTAGTTTATGTTTCCAGAGCAGTGCACTGCCACCACTGCCCAGCAGACTGACTTAGTATTCCTGGTATGTCTTAGTATTTCTATTGCTGTATTGTGTTACACAGTTTGACAAGTGCGTTGTGCAACACAGCTGGCCTTAGTCATAAAACTCATAACGTTGAATGGTTGTTCTTCTAAATTACACTTCTTATGCCAAATGAGTCCTGCTGATGCGTGAATCATTTTGTCTCTCTTGCACCACATGGACACAATTGTATGTCTTATCGGTGACTTCATTATACTTGGCTAGATGCTGTGTTAGATATGATTAACTCTAATATAATATAATGTGTAGGTGTAATAGTAACATTTGATCAATGCTATATCTAAGTCCATCTGAATAACATTTTATTCTGGATATTCAGCACTTTGTAAATTAATAATTGTTATCATAAAACATGTATGGAGTTGTATTTTATTCCATCTGAATGATATTTTCAGTGAATCATTTTGTGTCTCACACATGGACACAATTGTGTGTTTTATCAGTGACTTCATTTTACTTGGCTGGGTGTTTTGTTAGATATGATTAACTCTAATATAATATATAGGTGTATTAGTAACATTTGATCTAGAAATACTGTATTGAAGTCCATATGTATATGATAACATTTTTATTCTGAATACACAACACTTTGTAAATTAATAATAGTTATCATGAAAAATGTATGGAGTTCAAAAACTAAAATTATTAAACAAGTCATTTCCAAAGTTTTCATTGTTTTGAATGATTCACTATTGTTAACTAGTGTTACACAAATTTAAAGTGGTGTTTTTCTTGTAAGTACTGCTATCCATCATGACATTTTGTGACTGGTAAAGAGGAAGTTCTCCACAATGGTAAACATGTACAGGATGTTACCTGTACCTGCGTACCTGGTAAGGGACCTTTTCACATCTATCACTGATGTATGGATCAGATTCTAGGAATAAACAATAAAAACTTGTGGCACCTCTACGTTGTATGTGTGACACTCCTGCCCTGTTAGACAGCTCTACTACTTGTCTACTGCTGTGCTGCACTCAGAGAGGCCAGCAGTAGACATGAAGTGGGTGGGTTGTGGGGCCGGAAGAAGGCAGATGTTAGAGACAGTTTATCGGTGGCCTACAAAGTGATGTTATCCTCAGTTGGCTGCACTGGAAGGACCAGGAGACTTGTGATTATCTCACATTGTGCTGTGGTCATCAGCGAGTCCGTCAGCACAGCCATTAACACCAAGTCAGATTAGACACACACAAGTCTGGTGATGGATGAGGAGAGTGGGGCCAGGTCACTATTGTATTTCCTAGTTCCCAGCATACAAATGACGTGACCTTGATTTTGAGACAACCCATGTGTAAGAATATTTGCGTCCTGAAAAAAAAATTGTGGGGGAACTAAGTGGGGGAAAGGCCCATTGAAGGTTACTGGTCTTCTGTTGCATACATGCTGAAGGCTGTCTTAAAAACAAACCACAACGTGTAGGATTGTACAGAAGTTATACACTGTTCAGTGTCAAGATAAATAGCAGTTTTTATTAAAATCAAACGAAAGCTTTGCGCAAAGTATGGAGTTGGCCTGATTGAGTTTTAGCACTGGTTTCACTGGAGGAAGACAAATAGACAATACTTGTTACCGTAACTGTCTGTTGTTGTTTTAGCACTGGTTTCACTGGAGGAAGACAAATAGACAATACTTGTTACCGTAACTGTCTGTTGTTGTTTTAGCACTGGTTTCACTGGAGGAAGACAAATAGACAATACTTGTTACCGTAACTGTCTGTTGTTGTTTTAGCACTGGTTTCACTGGAGGAAGACAAATAGACAATACTTGTTACTGTAACTGTCTGTTGTTGTTTTAGCACTGGTTTCACTGGAGGAAGACAAATAGACAATACTTGTTACCGTAACTGTCTGTTGTTGTTTTAGCACTGGTTTCACTGGAGGAAGACAAATAGACAATACTTGTTACCGTAACTGTCTGTTGTTGTTTTAGCACTGGTTTCACTGGAGGAAGACAAATAGACAATACTTGTTACTGTAACTGTCTGTTGTTGTTTTAGCACTGGTTTCACTGGAGGAAGACAAATAGACAATACTTGTTACTGTAACTGTCTGTTGTTGTTTTAGCACTGGTTTCACTGGAGGAAGACAAATAGACAATACTTGTTACTGTAACTGTCTGTTGTTGTTTTAGCACTGGTTTCACTGGAGGAAGACAAATAGACAATACTTGTTACTGTAACTGTCTGTTGTTGTTTTAGCACTGGTTTCACTGGAGGAAGACAAATAGACAATACTTGTTACCGTAACTGTCTGTTGTTGTTTTAGCACTGGTTTCACTGGAGGAAGACAAATAGACAATACTTGTTACTGTAACTGTCTGTTGTTGTTTTAGCACTGGTTTCACTGGAGGAAGACAAATAGACAATACTTGTTACCGTAACTGTCTGTTGTTGTTTTAGCACTGGTTTCACTGGAGGAAGACAAATAGACAATACTTGTTACCGTAACTGTCTGTTGTTGTTTTAGCACTGGTTTCACTGGAGGAAGACAAATAGACAATACTTGTTACTGTAACTGTCTGTTGTTGTTTTAGCACTGGTTTCACTGGAGGAAGACAAATAGACAATACTTGTTACCGTAACTGTCTGTTGTTGTTTTAGCACTGGTTTCACTGGAGGAAGACAAATAGACAATACTTGTTACCGTAACTGTCTGTTGTTGTTTTAGCACTGGTTTCACTGGAGGAAGACAAATAGACAATACTTGTTACCGTAACTGTCTGTTGTTGTTTTAGCACTGGTTTCACTGGAGGAAGACAAATAGACAATACTTGTTACCGTAACTGTCTGTTGTTGTTTTAGCACTGGTTTCACTGGAGGAAGACAAATAGACAATACTTGTTACGTAACTGTCTGTTGTTGTTTTAGCACTGGTTTCACTGGAGGAAGACAAATAGACAATACTTGTTACGTAACTGTCTGTTGTTGTTTTAGCACTGGTTTCACTGGAGGAAGACAAATAGACAATACTTGTTACCGTAACTGTCTGTTGTTGTTTTAGCACTGGTTTCACTGGAGGAAGACAAATAGACAATACTTGTTACCGTAACTGTCTGTTGTTGTTTTAGCACTGGTTTCACTGGAGGAAGACAAATAGACAATACTTGTTACCGTAACTGTCTGTTGTTGTTTTAGCACTGGTTTCACTGGAGGAAGACAAATAGACAATACTTGTTACCGTAACTGTCTGTTGTTGTTTTAGCACTGGTTTCACTGGAGGAAGACAAATAGACAATACTTGTTACTGTAACTGTCTGTTGTTGTTTTAGCACTGGTTTCACTGGAGGAAGACAAATAGACAATACTTGTTACTGTAACTGTCTGTTGTACTTCTTCCTGTTGCTGCTGTCACACACACCTGACTTCAGTGCAAACATCACTCGCCAAATCACACCCACACCTGACTTCATAATCACTGGTTCAGGTTGGCCTTGCTACATTCGTGGGGTGTTATAGGGCCTGTGTCATGTGCTTATCTTAGAACACATGTGTGTGTCATCTGTATTATCTGTAACACATCTAGAATGTAAATATGTTCTTAAAACTGTTTTGAGGAAGGTAATGAAAGTTTGTCAGTAAATAATACTTGTAAAAAGAACAACTGATTATGCCAACCTATAGATAAGAAAATGACACCAGTGACAATGGCTGTTAATTAAATGGAACAAATATCTGAATGTGTAAAAGCTGGAGCTACAAATAGTGTCTGTAAAAAGAATATTAACAGTACTTGCAACTGCCATGGCCTGACTGCAGGGGTAGAACTACCCACTAGTATGCTAGTCCGTACACTACATAGTAAAGATAAGGGTGGACTAGTCAACCTGCCTATTAACTCTGTTGTCTAGTAAAGGTCAATGTGTCATCCACCCTACTGTTGTCACATGTCTCTAAACTTAACCCATCCACAGGCTGGGATGTATCTGAATCCCAAGTCATTAAAACATTGATACATTGCTGCCAGTGACCAACTGACTACAGTAGTGACAGCTTCATTTACAGGTAAATGATGACATTTTCTGAGGCATAGCCACCAGCTATGAACTTGTCTTGGTATTAATTGTAAATTATAATTTTCTATAGTGTGCTATTTTTCCATTAATACAGTTCAGCAGAGCAGTTTTCATAAAGTCAATTTCCGGAATGCTTATGGAATATTCATACTGGTATTACAGGCTGCCCCGTATCTGGTAGGGTGGCACTACTAGTCAATGATTGCAATTGGCATCTTTTTCAACTGTGCAGTTGTTTTTATACAAATCATATCTTCAGTTCTTCATTAATTATGTTGTTATTTCTGTATTACTACTTTGTTACCTTTATGAGAACATAGCATTGTTATTGAACTAGGGTTGCAAAAACATGCTGTTTTTAGCAACAACTAAAATTTGGGTTGTTTTTATATTTTATTGGACTAGTAAACTTTTTGGCAGACTAGTAATTTAGTCCAGCTGTCTACTAAAATAAATGCCGAAGTTCTACCCCTGGCCCTGTATTGTTTTAGTCTCTCCCGCCACAAATTGACACACCCCTGCTGTCTATTGCAACCCCGTGACCCTCCAGTCACTACGGTTTCTGTTGACCTACTAGAAGGCGTTGTGAGTGCGACCCAGGAAGAACTGTTTCACCTCAACACTGCCTAGATCAGTCTATATAATAATTGTGTGTCAGCGTTTCATTCCTACACTGTGTGGGTCCTCTGGGGTCATGCAGGCATTGTTTTCTTACAATGCGTAGGATCAGATTAACATTTTTCTGTGGCCATTTGTATTCTGTGTAACTGACATTCGAGGGTTTGTGACAGTGGCACATTGCTGTTTTCCCAGCTGCAGTGGTTTTGTTAGGTCCAGCATTTACTGACATTGATTACCTCTCAAGGCACATGTAACTTCTAATGAATCTGTGGAGTGTTATTCTGGTCAGTTGATTGGACTAATGACATTTGACGCGGCAAAATGTGTTTAATGCAGACCACAGACCACAGACCAAGGACAAGGAATCTGTTAGTGTTACCTTCAGTCTCAATAACAACATAAAAAAGCATGAGTATGCTGTGCCTGCCATGTTGCTAATTCCTTGTTTTTGCTGTAAGTTATTGTCGCAAAAGCACACGTCTGCTTTGGGAAGGTGATGTAATTAATATTTAGTTCATAAATTATATGAATAAGATGGGAAAAAACAGTTGTTAGTTATGGCTGCCTAATTTTGCTTTGGCAGTAGCAATGCAACCACATTATACCAGTACATACTGTGGATGTGGCTGCTGTGGTCAGGACAAATTGGCCATATAATTTTAGGCCATATCATTTAGATGAAGGCAAACTGTGTGCCACAGTTACAGCCAGATATGATGATTTAATCCGCACAGGTAGACGAGATTTGGTTATAAACAAGGTAAGACGTAATTTGATACACATACATTTGGCTGTTACACTTGGTAAGTGTTTAGTAAATGAATTACTTATTTTTGGTAGTGTCATTGTTGTGGTGATGTCACCCAGATATGAATAGAGACAGGAATTTTAGCAGATGATATCACACCATAGTCAGGGTGGTGACTGGTAGGATGATGTCACTGAATGTTCACTCATTACATTTATACATTGATATTGTCATGAAGAAAAGGTAGGTATTTGAAAAGTTGGTTTTTAGATCAGCATCATGTTATGTTTCTATAACTTATTCTTCATGACTCATGAGTGTGAATGCATTGGCCATAATCATACACCAATATATTTGGTAAATGACACTCGGTTAACCCAATCCAGACTAGTTCAGGAAATTCATTATATCTTTGGTTTAATTAAATGTGTCATACATTTTCTGGTTGTGTATTATTTGATGGGACCATGTAACTCATGTATGAGACGCTCACATCTAACATCTTGTATGATGAGACCATAGTCCCACCTGGACCAGCTATGTTGTTATTCCATAGCAATGTTGCAAGAAAAACAGTTGCCTCACTTTTATACATTTAAGTCAACCAAAAGGTGACAGTATTAATCACCAGTAAACTGCGACAAATAGCAGAGAAATCTCTGATTTTTATTGTGAAGTAATTTCATAATCACCTTTACCAACCTACTGAAAGAGTAATACATCATTAACTAAATTAAATGTGGGTGTGTACTGTTAATTGAAAATATAACTCTGCATGTTCCATGTTAAATGTTATGCTGTTTGGAAATGTGTGTCCCACTTTGCAATTTGCACTGACAAATGTGACATGTTATACCTGCAGCTGCAGGTAGTAGACACTGTAGGCTTCGTGTGGTTGAACAGTGTTACACAGTTTGTGCAGTGCTCACTGCACAGGTGAAACTAGGCCAGTGTATGTCTGTCTTCAATCATATCTTTAAATCTCTACATAGGTCGTCCTTTCATTTTGTTGCCACCCCTCATTCCCTTGTCACACTCCCATTGGGGTCATTCCGCATATAAACCTCCCATTCCCGCCACTCTCCCGTTCCTTTATCACCCTCCCATTCCCCTGTCACCCTCCCATTCAGCTGCCACTGTCACATTTCCCCTGTCTCCCTCGCATTCCTTCCGGTTACCCTCCCATTCCACCCTACCACTGATTAACCTCCCAATCCCCTATCATTGTCTCCTTCTTCGGTTACCCCCCCTCCTATTCCTCCCTGCCACAGTTCCATTCCCCTATCACAATCTCATTCTCTGGTTACCCTCCCATTCTCCTATCACCCTCTCATTCTCTGGTTACCCTCCCATTCTCCTATCACCCTCTCATTCTCTGGTTACCCTCCCATTCTCCAATCACCCTCTCAATCTCTGGTTACCCTCCCATTCTCCTATCACCCTCTCATTCTCTGGTTACCCTCCCATTCTCCTATCACCCTCTCATTCTTGGTTACCTTCTACGCCCCTATCACTGTCATTCTTTGGTTACCCTCTGCCACTGTGGTATTACCCCATGCCATGTTGCCCTATGTTAGAGCCTATTGCTGTGTCTAGTATGTTCGCTTCACTGACATTGTATGTTACAGAAACGGCCTCACTGACAGTGTTGTATGTTACAGAGGCGCCTCACTGACAGTGTTGTATGTTACAAAGGCATCTCACTGACAGTGTTGTTATGTTACAGAGGCAGTCCTCACTGACAGTGTTGTATGTTACAGAGGCAGTCTCACTGACAGTGTTGTATGTTACAAAGGCAGTCTCACTGACAGTGTTGTATGTTACAGAGGCAGCTCACGACATGTTGTATGTTACAGAGGCAGCCTCACTGACAGTGTTGTATGTTAAGAGGCAGTCTCACGACAGTGTTGTATGTTACAGAGGCAGCTCACTGACAGTGTTGTATGTTACAGAGGCAGTCTCACTGACAGTGTTGTATGTTAAGAGGCAGTCTCACTGACAGTGTTGTATGTTACAAGGCAGCCTCACTGACAGTGTTGTATGTTACAAGGCAGTCTCACTGACAGTGTTGTATGTTACAGAGGCAGTCTCACTGACAGTGTTGTATGTTACAGAGGCAGTCTCACTGACAGTGTTGTATGTTACAGAGGCAGTCTCACTGACAGTGTTGTATGTTACAGAGGCAGTCTCACTGACAGTGTTGTATGTTACAGAGGCAGTCTCACTGACAGTGTTGTATGTTACAGAGGCAGTCTCACTGACAGTGTTGTATGTTACAGAGGCAGTCTCACTGACAGTGTTGTATGTTACAGAGGCAGCCTCACTGACAGTGTTGTATGTTACAGAGGCAGCTCACTGACAGTGTTGTATGTTACAGAGGCAGCCTCACTGACAGTGTTGTATGTTACAGAGGCAGCTCACTGACAGTGTTGTATGTTACAGAGGCAGCCTCACTGACAGTGTTGTATGTTAAGAGGCAGCCTCACTGACAGTGTTGTATGTTACAGAGGCAGTCTCACTGACAGTGTTGTATGTTACAGAGGCAGCCTCACTGACAGTGTTGTCAAGCTTACAAAGGTAACTCACTGACAGTGTTATGTTACAGAGGCAGTCTCACAGACAGTGTTGTATGTTAAAGGCACCTCACTGACAGTGTTTATGTTACAGAGGCAGCTCACGACAGTGTTGTTGTTAAGAGGCGCCTCACTGACAGTGTTGTATGTTACAAGGCAGTCTCACGACAGTGTTGTTGTTATAGAGGCAGCCTCACGACAGTGTTTATGTTAAAGGCAGCTCACGACAGTGTTGTATGTTACAGAGGCGGCCACGACAGTGTTTATGTTACAGAGGCAGCCTCACTGACAGTGTTGTATGTTACAGAGGCGCTCACTGACATGTTGTATGTTACAAAGCATCTCACGACAGTGTTGTATGTTACAGAGGCAGCTCACTGACAGTGTTGTATGTTACAAAGGCACTCACTGACAGTGTTTATGTTACAGAGGCAGCCTCACTGACAGTGTTGTATGTTACAGAGGCAGTCTCACTGACATGTTGTATGTTACAAGGCAATCTCACAGACAGTGTTGTTGTTACAGAGGCAGCCTCACTGACAGTGTTGTATGTTAAGAGGCAGTCTCACTGACAGTGTTGTATGTTACAGAGCAGCTCACTGACAGTGTTGTATGTTACAAGGCAGCCTCACTGACAGTGTTGTATGTTACAAGGCAGCCTCACTGACAGTGTTGTATGTTACAGAGGCAGTCTCACTGACAGTGTTGTATGTTACAGAGCAGCTCACTGACAGTGTTGTATGTTACAGAGGCAGCCTCATGACAGTGTTGTATGTTACAAAGGCAGCCTCACGACAGTGTTTATGTTAAGAGGCAGCTCACTGACAGTGTTGTATGTTAAGAGGCAGCTCACTGACAGTGTTGTATGTTACAGAGGCAGCCTCACTGACAGTGTTGTATGTTACAAGGCAGCCTCACTGACAGTGTTGTATGTTACAAAGGCAGCTCACTGACAGTGTTGTATGTTACAGAGGCAGCTCACGACAGTGTTGTATGTTACAGAAGCAGCTCACTGACAGTGTTGTATGTTACAAGGCAGCTCACTGACAGTGTTGTATGTTACAGCAGCTCACTGACAGTGTTGTATGTTAAGAGGCAGCTCACTGACAGTGTTGTATGTTACAAGGCAGCCTCACTGACAGTGTTGTATGTTACAAGGCAGCCTCACTGACAGTGTTGTATGTTACAAGGCAGCTCACTGACAGTGTTGTATGTTACAGAGGCAGCTCACTGACAGTGTTGTATGTTACAGCAGCTCACTGACAGTGTTGTATGTTACAGAGGCAGCCTCACTGACAGTGTTGTATGTTACAAGGCAGCTCACTGACAGTGTTGTATGTTACAGAGGCAGCTCACGACAGTGTTGTATGTTACAGAGGCAGCTCACTGACAGTGTTGTATGTTACAAGGCAGCCTCACTGACAGTGTTGTATGTTACAAGGCAGCCTCACTGACAGTGTTGTATGTTACAGAGGCAGCTCACTGACAGTGTTGTATGTTACAGAGGCAGCTCACTGACAGTGTTGTATGTTAAAGGCAGCCTCACTGACAGTGTTGTATGTTACAGAGGCGCCTCACTGACATGTTGTATGTTACAAGGCAGCCTCACTGACAGTGTTGTATGTTACAAGGCAGCCTCACGACAGTGTTGTATGTTACAAGGCAGCTCACGACAGTGTTTGACTTTGTATTACAAGGCAGCCTCACGACAGTGTTGTATGTTACAGAGGCAGTCTCACTGACAGTGTTGTATGTTACAGAGGCAGCCTCACTGACAGTGTTGTATGTTACAGAGGCAGCCTCAGTGACAGTGTTGTATGTTACAGAGGCAGTCTCACTGACAGTGTTGTATGTTACAGAGGCAGCCTCAGTGATCAGTGACATCTGCCAAGCCGTCTACTTCCTCCACTCCAACAACATCGCACACCGGGACCTCAAGGTACATGCACTCAGTCTGGTGGCAAACACAACAGTGTATTTAGCATATAAGCTGCCCCCAGATTCTGCTACATTCAAATCGTAATGAAACCAGTGAATAGACAGCTCTCATAATCCAGCTTCCAGGCTAGGAGCTTTCAAAACATCTGCTGGCCCTTCCTTGGCATTAACACAGCTCACTTGTATATATCTATATCCCTGTGTTGTCATGTGACTGTTTTTGTGGCTGCCTCTTGACAACAGGAGGCAGTGTTGTGATGTTGCAACACAGAGGGTACAGTTTATGGATGGGGCAATTAGTTCGCTGTTAGTAGTTGTTGTAGTCAGTGTTCTTGGTATGTGCAGCAGTTTGTTCTGCTGTCACATCAATGATCATGACAGTGTTAACACCAGAGGGACACCATGACAGTGTTAACACCAGAGGGACATCATGACAGTGTTAACACCAGAGGGACATCATGACAGTGTTAACACCAGAGGGACATCATGACAGTGTTAACACCAGAGGGACATCATGACAGTGTTAACACCAGAGGGACATCATGACAGTGTTAACACCAGAGGGACATCAAAGTTTAATGAGGGGGCAGTGTGCACTGGAGGCAGTGAGGTGATGCAGTTACTGGTGTTGTTTGTGCAGTGAGAAGTCTCCCCAGGGGTGTGTCACACCGTAAACACATTTGTCCATTCCCTGATCACGTCTGACCTCCTGTGCTAAGAGATACTCGTAACACTAGTGGATGCATCCAGCATTCACACGTCCAACATGCATGTAGAGAGCAGCTGGTCATAATGTCACAAGCCTCTATGTGGAATCTGACAGCAAGGCCCATCAAAAGTACTTCTAAAATGCAGTTTAATATTATAATAGTGCTGGTGAGAAAGTGAATTCATTGCGCTGTGATGCCCTTTCTGATAATGTGACTCCACTGCTATTTGTCTGACCCCACTAATGTTTCTGGGTCTTGTTTCAGCCTGAGAATCTACTCTACTCGTCCAAGCGACCTGACGCCGTGCTCAAGTTGACAGACTTTGGCTTTGCCAAGGAAACAAACACTACCAAATCATTACAGACACCTTGTTACACCCCGTACTATGTAGGTGGGTACACAACTACACATGTACATCTCAATATGTTACACCCCGTACTATGTAGGTGGGTACACAACTACACATGTACATCTCAATATGTTACACCCCGTACTATGTAGGTGGGTACACAACTACACATGTACATCTCAATATGTTACACCCCGTACTATGTAGGTGGGTACACAACTACACATGTGCATCTCAATATGTTACACATGGCACTATGTGGGTGGGTACACAACTACACATGTACATCTCAATATGTTACACCCTGTACTATGTAGGTACACAACTACACATGTGCATCTCAATATGTTACACCCCGTACTATGTAGGTGGGTACACAACTACACATGTACATCTCAATATGTTACACATGGCACTATGTGGGTGGGTACACAACTACACATGTACATCTCAATATGTTACACCCTGTACTATGTAGGTACACAACTACACATGTGCATCTCAATATGTTACACCCCGTACTATGTAGGTGGGTACACAACTACACATGTACATCTCAATATGTTACACCCCGTACTATGTAGGTGGGTACACAACTACACATGTACATCTCAATATGTTACACCCTGTACTATGTAGGTACACAACTACACATGTGCATCTCAATATGTTACACCCCATACTATGTAGGTGGGTACACAACTACACATGTGCATCTCAATATGTTCCCCCCCCCCCGTACTATGTAGGTTGGTACACAACTACACATGTGCATCTCAATATGTTACACCCTGTACTATGTAGGTACACAACTACACATGTGCATCTCAATATGTTACACCCCATACTATGTAGGTACACAACTACACATGTGCATCTCAATATGTTACACCCCATACTATGTAGGTGGGTACACAACTACACATGTGCATCTCAATATGTTACACCCGGTACTATGTAGGTGGGTACACAACTACACATGTGCATCTCAATATGTTACACATGGTACTATGTGGGTGGGTGGGTACACGTGTACTATTGTTATTTTGCTCAGCACAACTGGGAGTTACAGATCACTTGTGAGTTACAGTATTTAACTCAAAATATTTCCTGTTTTTTCTTCTCATAGATCTTTAGTTATATGTATTTTCAATATACTTTTGAAGAACAAAAATCAAATTGTGGCTGTGAAATCAGACATCTGATTCCAATGTGCAATTCCAATTCCAGAATTGGAGTCAGAATCACGATTTGATTCCGATACCACAGCTGTGTCTGACTCTGATGTTGTGCACATTTGTACACTAGTTTGTACAGATAGTGTACGTGAATTGTCAGACGAGCTTTGCTTAGAATCAGATCTGAATTGGTAACAGTGAACATTGCTAGCTGTTGTGACACAGAGTAAACTGACCAGTGTTTTGTTGCAGCTCCTGAAGTACTGGGTCCAGAGAAATATGACAAGTCATGTGACATGTGGTCACTAGGGGTCATCATGTACATCCTGTGAGTAGCAGTTCTCTACTGTATATAAAAAGTCACCATGTGAACACACATGTGTATATGCACATGTATCTGTGCACACTTGTGTGCATGTCATTAATTGGATATGAAAAAAATACTTAACAGTAATCTAAGTTTTTTTAAATATGTACCCTGTGGATGTGCACTGGGAATTGTTTGAAGTCATAAACTGTTAAATTTCTGGCAATTGTTTACTGAGAATCATTGCCTACTTTACCATAAATAAGTATGACCGATTGCAGATTTCACTGATAAAAAATATTGGAGCCAAATAGATGTATTTCTAATGCAGGTCTCGTGTAGAGGATTTGACTGAGAGATGTAATTATGATACACCTGTGTTTGCAGTCTCTGTGGATTCCCGCCGTTCTACAGCAATCACGGCATGGCCATCTCGCCAGGCATGAAGAAACGCATACGCAATGGACAGTACGAGTTTCCTGCCCCTGAGTGGACCCAAGTCAGCAAAGCTGGTAAGACCATCATTAACAATAGTCTGATATGGTAGATAGATCCAGATTGAGTTCCAGTTGATGGCTGAGACATTTGAAACAAGAACATCCTTACAGTGATTTGAATGTGTGAAAATTTTACATATATTACATAAATTAGTGATGTTAAGTCACTTGAATTTGTCAGAAGCCTCACAGTAATCTACATCTTCTGTTCTCGTGGAAGGGAGGATCAGTTTCCCAGATTTCTATGTCATGAAAACAAAAGTTGTTGGTTTATGGGGCCTAGTAATGTCTACAGCTAATTGTACTAAGGCTGAGGTAATACTCAAGAACACAGTAACAATGGAAACTATTTAAAGTACATCTTGCATTGTTATAGTTGTGCATTATACATTTTTTTGGTAATAACCTTCCAAATTAGTTAATATTTTCACAGATCTGACAACTATTTCACATTATGTACACTGATTGAACAGGTGGTTCAATTTCAGAGTACTTTGTCTGATTATAAAGTATGTCTGTACATATTTCAGTTGTTCTGTTAATGATGAACATACAAATATATAATGGTTTTTGTCACCTTTGTCTCCATTGTTCCACAAGTTACACAGATTCTGAAAATGTTAAATAACAACCAACAGAGATAGACCATTTTATGGTCAATAACAACCAACAGAGATAGACCATTTTAAGGTCAATAACAACAAACAGGGATAGGTAATTACAATTTCCACAACAACATTTGTGATAAAGTTTATCAAAACCAGGAATTGGCAAATATAGCAAAGGTATTGGGTAACACATTATGTAGATTAACACAGTGATGTGTTGTGTTTGTTGCAGCCAAAGATCTCATCCGTGGCCTTCTGAAGACAGACCCCGATGAGAGACTTACCATTGATAAAGTCATGAAGAACAGCTGGATCGCTGTAAGTTAACATCTTTACATGGCACTGAGACTGCACTGGAATGGAGAGTCATGGCGTATAATCATAGTTGTAATCAAATAAAGAATAACATGCCACAAATGATGACATTCGTCATTAAACATTATATATAGGGGTCGTTCATAATTGTCAACATTTTCAGAACCGTACAAAGAGTATGCTTTTTACTGACCCCGTCATCGAAGAATACACTGAAATATTGATTATTTTGACTAATACATACAAACAATAGCAAGTAAACTACAAAAGTGTTTTAAGCCCCTCCCCCAGTATACAGTTTATAAACTTTGGCAAATGGCAATTATGAACGACAACTTTGTTTTACATTACCAGAAGCCACAAAATGAAAGACTTCTCAGTTAGTTTTCAAATTTTTTCTGTATATGTTTGAATAGAGCTTAGATAAACTTTGCAATGCTTATGCCTGTGTGACGGATGATGTGGTGTGTTTGCTGGTGTTATGTCTGTGCCTGTGTGACAAGTGACGTGTGTTTGCTGGTGTTATGTCTGTGGCTGTGTAGTGGGTGATGTGGAGTGTTTGCTGGTGTTATGTCTGTGCCTGTGTGATGGGTGATGTAGTGTGTTTGCTGGTGTTATGTCTGTGGCTATGTGGTGGGTGATGTGGAGTGTTTACTAGTGTTGTCTGTGCCTGTGTGACGGGTGATGTGGTGCGTTTGCTGGTGTTATGTCTGGGCCTGTGTGATGAGTGATGTGGTGTGTTTGCTGGTGTTATGTCTGTCACACAGTCTGTGACGGGTGATGTGGTGTGTTAGCTGGTGTTATGTCTGCCTGTGTGATGAGTGATGTAGTGTGTTTGCTGGTGTTATGTCTGGCCTGGGGAGGGTGATGTGGTGTGTTTGCTGGTGTTATGTCTGTCCTGTGTGATGGGTGATGTGGTGTGTTTGCTGGTGTTATGTCTGCCTGTGTGATGGGTGATGTGGTGTGTTTGCTGGTGTTATGTCTGTGCCTGTGTGATGGGTGATGTGGTGTGTTTGCTGGTGTTATGTCTGTGCCTGTGTGATGGGTGATGTGGTGTGTTTGCTGGTGTTATGTCTGTGCCTGTGTGATGGGTGATGTGTGTTTTGCTGGTGTTATGTCTGTGCCTGTGTGATGGGTGATGTGGTGTGTTTGCTGGTGTTATGTCTGTGCCTGTGTGACGGGTGTTGTGTGTTTGCTGGTGTTATGTCTGTGCCTGTGTGACGGGTGATGTGTGTGTTTTGCTGGTGTTATGTCTGTGCCTGTGTGATGGGTGATGTGGTGTGTTTGCTGGTGTTATGTCTGTGCCTGTGTGACGGGTGATGTGGTGTGTTTGCTGGTGTTATGTCTGTGCCTGTGTTATGGGTGATGTGGTGTGTTTGCTGGTGTTATGTCTGTGCCTGTGTTATGGGTGATGTGGTGTGTTTGCTGGTGTTATGTCTGTGCCTGTGTTATGGGTGATGTGGTGTGTTTGCTGGTGTTATGTCTGTGCCTGTGTTATGGGTGATGTGGTGTGTTTGCTGGTGTTATGTCTGTGCCTGTGTTATGGGTGATGTGGTGTGTTTGCTGGTGTTATGTCTGTGCCTGTGTTATGGGTGATGTGGTGTGTTTGCTGGTGTTATGTCTGTGCCTGTGTTATGGGTGATGTGGTGTGTTTGCTGGTGTTATGTCTGTGCTGTGGTGTGTTTGCTGGTGTTATGTCTGTGCCTGTGTTATGGGTGATGTGGTGTGTTTGCTGGTGTTATGTCTGTGCCTGTGTTACGGGTGATGTGGTGTGTTTGCTGGTGTTATGTCTGTGCCTGTGTGACGGGTGATGTGGTGTGTTTGCTGGTGTTATGTCTGTGCCTGTGTGACGGGTGATGTGGTGTGTTTCTGGTGTGATGTCTGTGCCTGAGTGATGTGGTGTGTTTGCTGGTGTTATGTCTGTGCCTGTGTGACGGGTGATGTGGTGTGTTTGCTGGTGTTATGTCTGTGCCTGTGTGACGGATGATGTGGTGTGTTTGCTGGTGTGATGTCTGTGCCTGAGTGATGTGGTGTGTTTGCTGGTGTGATGTCTGTGCCTGTGTGACGGGTGATGTGGTGTGTTTGCTGGTGTGATGTCTGTGCCTGTGTGATGGGTGATGTGGTGTGTTTGCAGGAACACACCCTGGTGCCCCAGACCCCCCTGCTGTCTGTACAGGTGCTCAAGGAGGACCGCGAGAACTGGTCCGAAGTACAGGTACACACCTCACCTATTCCCACTGCCCTCTGTCATCACATCTTGGTCTTGTGCAGTTGTATAATGGTATAAAAGAGCACGTTACCTGAATTCACCTACAATACAATTATTCAAGGTGTTTTTTTATATAAAGTTGTCTAAATTAAATTAAACCATTAATCATTTCAGTCCTACAGCCCTGATCTGCTGTGACCACTCAGTGTGGCATTCTCAGTGAATGTGCAGCAAAATGTACAACCGCATTTCAAGTCAAAATTTGAGGTCAAAATATGCATTTTATGAATAGGGGTGTTATGTATTTTTGGAAAGTATGATAATCAGCAAGTAAAATGAGCTGTACTATAATATTACACTGACAACACGGTACGCTTCCTCTGGGTTCATGCTGTAACTTTTATCATCACTGGCGTCCGAGTATCGATCAGACATATTCCCCCTGTCATGGCAAGTTTCATTGCTAAGTTCGCCAACATTATCGAAGTTTCCAGTGTGAACATCTGATAATGTTTCTTTGCAAAAACTGTGAAATAAATCATCTAAAACATATGATGGCAAATCACTGGTTGAAATACTGCCTTAAGCCTACGTGTCAACCGTAGATTTGGATAATCTGACTTCACAAACTGGGAAAATCTCTATAAATTATTACTGAGCAATAATAATCTACAACAATTACATACACAATTTATTCAGCGTATGGAAATGGTTAAATATGTACTAGTTGACAAGAGTTAATATGCAAAGTTTCGTATACAAGTGATGTCTGTTGTTAACATTAGATCAGTAAGATTGCTGTGACAATCTATTGTATTTTCAAAGAAGATGCAATGCTGTACAACCGTTCAACTGTATCACCTTTGACCTGACCTATTTCGCTTTGATTGGCAGGATGAGATGACCAATGCCTTGGCGACAATGCGTGTCGACTATGACCAGGTTCACATGAAGAAACTAGAGGACTCAAATAATCCAATTCTAAAGAAGAGACGTCAGAAGGCGAATGTGCGAAACTGAGGCGGTAGATCTAGCTAGCAATCTCAAGGATTTCACGTCAACAACTAGAGTCACATGAAACTGCCGTGGCATATATATGGTGGTTCACAGCTTTGCACCAGGGTGTATGTTCTAACAACGTGTAGAGAAAAATATTAACATGTGCTAGGGAAGAGAAGCAACTTGTTGACAAAAATATGTATTTGTACCTAAGGCTGTATTTGACTGTGCACATTAATATATCATGTAAACTGCAGAAGATTAAATCGAATATTAATTTCACAGGTTTGTGAAAGCAATCATTGGAAGTGGTGTGGACTGTATTTAAGTGTGTATAAGTAACTGGAGCATGTTGTTCCAAGCTCACTGCAGTTGCCGTAACTGGGTGAAGAAACCATACACTAATTAATCATCAGTGTTTATATGTATATACCAGCTAGGAAAATATCACGTCTCTGAACATGTACAGTAGATATACAGATAATATATATATAGATGTTTAGTACTCTTGGCATACATGCATTTAAATCGCACGTGTGTGTGTGCAATTTGAGCTTTATTCAAGCTCCGATTTTGTATAAACTGCGATGTGGGATGGTGCATTTGAGGGACCACTGCATGCATAGGTTGTGTGAGCTTTCACTGTAACATGCGCAGCCACACGTCTAGAGAGCAGTGTTGTCTCTTACATAATAAATTATCATTTTATATTCAAGGTCAGCATAGCAAACATGCCCCAGTTCCACGTTGGTTCGACACAGTCGTTGGAATGGTCAGATGGGAGTTAATGGTGTGACATGTGTGGGTACCAACACTTACAGGAAGTTATATATATATATATGTATATATATATATATATATATATATATATATATATATATATATATATATATATATCTGTAGAACACTTGTGTGTAGGAGGCCTGCTGGAGGGAGGCATGTGGATAAGGTGTGCTGGGAGCATTCGTTGTATTTAGCGTAAGTATAGAAACAGACTGGCAGTACAGTGAAACTTCTCAATTAAGGTCACCCTCTGCACTGGGGCTTTGTGACGTGAATAGCAATGTGACCGCAACCTTTCACTTTACTGTTATTGCTATGATCTTTCACTGTGCGAGGTGACCTTAATTGGGAGGTTGTTGTATTACTGAAGTGACCTTAGTGTGGTTTGACTGTACTGAGCTGCCCCGGTTTGTGCTGTCAGTTTGCGTTATTGTGTAGGTCAGTCGCAGATAGACTGTCAGTCCTGCGTGTAGTTGGTCTGTGCTCAGCAACCAACAAAGGCGATGTCTTTGAGGAGGTATGCGATAGAGGTTGTAGAACGTCCATGAATGTGCCATATCAGATGGATTTGACATGCTGGTGCAGATGAGTAGCCTCTGCTTTCATGTTGGATTCACTGTGCCTGCAGTACTTAGGAGAATGATTTCACGCCGTGAGTAGGTGCTTCCTGCATTGGGCCTGTTGTATCAGTGCCATTTTATATCGAGCCTTTCTTTGTAGGATTTATCTGATCTCCTCAATGTATTTCACACACACACACGCACACACACAAGGTTCACCTTGTATATAAATATTTTATCACTTTCTTGGCACTTAATAACTTCGTAGTTTGTTCCGGTTGGATTGCCGGCATGTGTATATTTTCATAATGTGTACAGCAAATATTTGTAGTAGTTCTGCATTATGATCACTGTTTATGTGGCTGGATTTTGACGGTATAATTTCTGATACATGTGAATATGTAGTGTACATGCCTGTAGTATACATGTCCATCATCTGCCACAGACATTGTACTTATACAATGACGTAGCAGTAATTGAGTTCCCACAGCACATCATGACTAACCTCAAATTGTGATAACATATGTATTCTTTGTAATTGTTATATCGCAAGATGAACAATTTATTTTTGGGATGTCACAAAGTGTGGTCCTCTGCTTATAATGATAATCGTGTTAAATAGATATATTTTTCCTTATTATATAAGTGCCTCATTTTTAACTGTGTTATGGAGGGGTGGACATGAAAGGATTGCTTTTTGTTGTCATACAGCGTCTGTTGGCAAATGAAACTATGGAGTAGTACAGAGAAGTGTATCGGTCAAAACCAACTGTCTTAAAGTTAAAGGAACTACTGGTTCTGTGGCGGTGAGAGCATACAACATTTTGTATTGTTTACTAGAAGCAAAGCATTCCGCATAGGTCTTGGCTTCCCGGTGTTTATCCTGTGTGGATGCGTTATGGTACTGTTAACTTTGTTATTTGGATGATATGGACATTTCTTTGGATTGAATATCTATATAAATATACATAAATACATATAAATAAAAAACAAACGTAATATATATTTGTTATGAGGTTCAATCAGTGACCATGTAACATAGTGGTTTACATATACATGTACAGATTGTAGGAATGATCATTGGTGCTGATATGTTGCAACATACATTTGCGTAACATCTTGCCACCAAGCCAGCTCAGACATGTAAATATTTTGCATTTCTTTATTTCAGTTTACTGATGTTGTTGTCAATATCATTTTGGAGGTTGTCATGTGACATTCATCTGATGTGAAACATAAACTCTTGGCGAGATCCTGTCTCGAGTTCAATGGGTTTGTGATTCAGTATTTGCCTTCAACATTTTGTCCAAGTTATAATATTGTTGCACTTATTAATTACAATTAAATTTTCACTACACATGTGTCTATGTGATGGTTCTGTAATGTTAGCAACTCCCGCCAATCTACTTGTATTCGCCAATGCTGTTACATGAAAAAGGAGATTTGGTCGAAATACAAACAAAAGTGTAATAGATGTACACATTTTAAATGGTTGAAATCTGTTAGGTTTCATCAGCTATCTGCCAAGCTGTTTGTAGATTAAGTGTCGCTATCTATTAGATTTACAGAAATGTACGTATGCATAAAATCTGCTAAGTTTTGCCATTAATAGGCCTAGTCATTGTCCAGTAAATTATCAGTGTGGACAAGTCAGTTTATCAACTGAAACAAGTAAACTCTAAATAACTAACTACTATAAATATAATATACATGAAACTTTTAATGGCATGTCTGAAAGAATAAATAAATGCAACACACAGGGAAAAAACAACACTGGCTTTTATTTCATCTGTGCATTCCCCATACGATCACATAGAAAAAGTGGAAATCTTGAAAACAGATTTGTTACAAAGTGATAACCAAGAATTGTTCACTGGAACCGCAAACATTGAATGGTTACAGTTCATCGTTTGAAATGTCAATGTAATACATCCAACACAGCCTACCAGGTGGTGATACACTAACACAGCATACCAGGTGGTGATACACTCAACACAGCATACCAGGTGGTGATACACTCAACACAGCATACCAGGTGGTGATACACTCAACACAGCATACCAGGTGTTGATACACTCAACACAGCCTACCAGGTGGTGATACACTCAACACAGCATACCAGGTGGTGATACACTCAACACTGCATACCAGGTGTTGATACACTCAACACAGCATACCAGGTGTTGATACACTCAACACAGCATACCAGTGGTGATACACTCAACACTGCATACCAGGTGGTGATACCCCCCTCCAAACACAAAAGCATACCAGGTGGTGATACACTCAACACTGCATACCAGGTGGTGATACACTCAACACTGCATACCAGGTGGTTGATACACCCAACACAGCATACCAGGTGTTGATACACTCAACACAGCATACCAGGTGGTGATACACTCAACACAGCATACCAGGTGGTGATACACTCAACACTGCATACCAGGTGGTGATACACTCAACACTGCATACCAGGTGGTGATACACTCAACACTGCATACCAGGTGGTGATACACTCAACACTGCATACCAGGTGGTGATACACTCAACACAGCATACCAGGTTGTGATACACCCAACACAGCATACCAGGTGGTGATACACCAACACAGCATACCAGGTGGTTATACACTCAACACAGCATACCAGGTTGTGATACACCCAACACAGCATACCAGGTGGTGATACACCCAACACAGCATACCAGGTGGTGATACACTCAACACAGCATACCAGGTGGTGATATACTCAACACAGCAAACAGGTGGTGATACACTCAACACAGCATACCAGGTGGTGATACACTCAACACTGCATACCAGGTGGTGATACACTCAACACTGCATACCAGGTGGTGATACACCCAACACAGCATACCAGGTGGTGATACACTCAACACAGCATACCAGGTGGTGATACACTCAACACAGCATACCAGGTGGTGATACACTCAACACTGCATACCAGGTGGTGATACACTCAACACTGCATACCAGGTTGTGATACACCCAACACAGCATACCAGGTGGTGATACACCCAACACAGCATACCAGGTGGTGATACACTCAACACAGCAAATCAGGTGGTGATACACTCAACACAGCATACCAAGTGGTGGGTGATACTCTCAAAACAGGTGGTGATACACTCAACAGCATACCAGGTGGTGATACATTAAACACAGCATAGCAGGTGGTGATACACAACATAGTGTACCAGGTGGTAATACAACCAATATACTGCACCATGTGGTGATATACCCTGTCAATCCAAATATGACACTGGTACCTATGGTCGCACACTTTTATGACAGCGACAGTAAACCTTGGCATTCCCAATTCATTTGACACAGGTTACAGCCATGCAGCAAACCATGCAGGCGTCAATTTATAAACAAACTAAAATATAACATCACTGCATTGAAATAACCTCTCAGTTTGAACAGAATATCACAGCTTAGCCTCAACATGTACGGTACACAAGTGGTTGTCAATATCGCATAATCCCTGCAAATCATTAAACCCAAAACCAGTTGTGCAATCTAACAAACCTTTCCAAAGTGGATTGTATATTTCACAAAGCTTGCTTTATGCATTGTTAAAGACTAAACAATCTCTACATAGGAAATTATTAACGATTTATTAATAGATGTAGGACAGATAAAAACCAACAGCCTTGGTTATACATGCCAAGTTGTTGGACAAACAGAACGGATGGCCGGGTCAGACAGAGTGGACGGCCGGGTCAGACAGAGTGGACGGCCGGGTCAGACAGAGTGGACGGCCGGGTCAGACAGAGGGGACGGCCGGGTCAACACAAATGGACACACTCCTCAAAATGGACTGAAACTTCAGCATACCTGAATGAACATGATCATTTAGGTATGTTGAAGTTCATTGCACATCCGTGTAATACTCAAATCACCAGAATTATAAATTTCAATAAATTCATGAATTAGTAAGATATTATAAAATGGTAAGTTTGTTTACATGTTGGGCACATCTGTTATGTGCCAGTTTGTTTGGCAGACAGATACAGTGATATGTTAACTGATTTAGCAACAACTGTATCAGGATGAATTATACACAGTTATGCTAAGTATATTGTCTATAATCGATATAATAATAAATGTTCTCATTGCTATTGGAGTTCATTATATACTATTTTTTAAATCAAGTAGTCATAAACTATTCATCAAAAAGCTATAAAAAATATCAATTGTTCTCGTTCGTGAAGACAATTGAATGTATTTATTTACTGATGGAGTAATAAGGTTCAACTTGTGACTGAAGGGAATGCACAATATGTATAAGTGTAAGTCAACAAACGATTTGTCGTAACTTTGATTTGAATATAATATAGTAAATATCAAAAATAGCGTCAATCTAATAACCCGTTAATATACCAACAATACCAAAAGTGTGCGTAATAATGTATGTGCATGTCATGTTGACGTCTGGTAAACAGTGCGATTGTGTTTTATTTATTATGCTTTCAATATAAATTACTGTCAACTCAAAGTAATCCAGAATGCAATGTCGCCGAGAATTAGATGTGCCCTCTACCGATTAATACTGTAGTTAATTTCGGTCGCGACTTGTCACCGTCAGTTACAACTCGACTTGTATTGCACATGCTTAGAATGTGCTAAATATAACATGCACAATTTAGCTACATGCGTTGCCCCAAGTAAGTCACACGTGAGAGACGATCACCAACTCGACAACAGACGCAAACGCGGACGCCAATGTCTTGTTCAGTCTGTGGTCGCTAGGTGTCGCCAGCGCCGTGCGCATTGATATGCGGAGGAACGGTTTCCAGCGCTTCGGACGACGATCGATGAACGTCAACATTCTGGAAACAGTAAAAAAAAACGTTAGCGGTAGTTGCATAGGTCTGCATCGCATTATATGACGCTCCACGGCATTGCTGGTTTGGTTGTCACCATATTTTGCGAACACACATTCCGTCCCAGTTGGCGAGTTGCGTCCAACCCCAGACGCTCTACCTAAGCCTAAGGAGGGGAACTGATAATATTGTGGAAATAAGAACCGAGCAGTGCGGTGGGTAACATCACTCATCAGTTAAAATGTATTCTGCTACTCACAGTATTGTTATGTTGTCACAGCTAGTAGTACAGTAACCCAAGACCTGCATTTTCTGCCGTTTAGTATTAGTTCCATATAACGAATTATCATGATTATATTTCACGATATATACCTTCTCTTCAATTCTCAAATTATGCTTTTAATTGTATTATTCCATTCTATTGTTTCAATTACATAATAAATATTGCACTGTTGTATTCATTAAGCTCAGACGGCGGTGTTGTTATTTTAGATTTGTTCACTGTGCTACATTACCAGTGATATTAAACACGAGACCAGTTCTAAGTCATCCATGCAGGGCAACGTATGATGGAGACACCCGGAGAAAAACTGGCTGGGTTGACCAGTCTAAGCCACTGACCCTGCTATGCACCAGAGACAACAGGCCAGACTGGTGCAGGCTGAGAGTGGGCACATGCCTTAGTTACGTCAATGAATGAGTAAAACTTTTATTTTGTATATATATATATATATATAAATATATATATATAGTATAGAATTATATACATATATATATAAGTGTAAATAAATATATATATATAATTATATAGTATATATAAAAAATGATATATTGTTAATGTGTGTTGGTTTGCATGTGTGTTGAGAAAAGAAAAACTGATGCATTACTACATGTTTTAATAGTAAATGTTTATTTGGAATACATAACAAATCCAGACCTACACATATTGTCAATCCTTACTAGTCAATTGATACAGTTAATTCCTGTCATATGCCGACAACCAAAATATACATATTACAAACAATCATCATAAATGCCGCTTAACAAAATATAATTATGCAGCCAGCAACATGAGTCTTTGGAGACATCAATACAAACGTGGTTAATGCTGATATAATACTATGATATAGCATACATGACCTCCCGCTGGAGTATCTCAATAGGTAATACATGAGTTATATGTAAAGAATTCACCTACACAAGCTCCAAGCGAACAATGCATGTAAACATGAATACATCAACATGTTATATAAGCCATGGAGTCAAATGTAGTACGTAATTCACTACTATAATACAAACAATGTTTCACATATCGACACAATGTATTTCACAGTATTCACTAAAACAATGCTCCACATACCGACCACACATACCCATGTGTTTCGTTGGTGTTATCCAACAATACAAACAATGTTTCCTACGACACGAGACCCCCTGTTCACAATGTTTCATGAGTCCAAGTACAATTGGTCTACTTTAATACAAATGATTCGACAGTCAGTTCTCAACATTTTGACATGTATTCATCCCATCATTAAATAAACTGCTCTGTACATAATGTAAATTTAACCAATAATGTCATAAATGAAACTTATACAACACTAGATATATCACAGAACTGGCCTATGACCTCGGTTTACCAACTTTGAGATGTACCAACAATGCAAGAAGACATGTACACAACATGTGACATTCAACTTTTTATTGTGGAATATGAGAACAACCTACCCAGGGTAATAATGCTTAAAACAACCTGAAAACATTCTAAATAACTGCAGAAGTTGCAAAAGATATAGTGTGTTTCATCGAGGATGAAACAGGCGACATCTCAACCAGTTGTACACCGAACATTCATGTCAAACAGTTGTTTTTGTACAAGTGTCTGTGCTGACTGTTTAAATGTCTGTGTAGAGATAGTTTAACTATCTCTATGTCACTCTGTCTAGCCACCTTGAAAGTAGTTGGTTCTTGTAAAATATAAGTGTCTATGCTGTTACTTGCTTGTAAAACGAATAAAAAGTTGTGTTTGGCCAAGGGGAAAAGTTGACTCTTATAGAGAATAGAAGATGTCTGTTTACTGTATGTTCTCCAATATCTGGGTCACATTCACAGCTACACAAGAAACTAACCCAGGCATCTGATTGGCTGTACCTAACGTCGCACCAATTGCACAATAATAAAACATTTTTATACAACAAAACAATAGTCTATTATTAACATTATCTTAGTAACATGTTTTGTATAATTTTTCCTTTCCTTTGTTAAGCACCTAATCAGTTACAAATTTAGTCAGCACCTCGTAGAATATAACCAGTTTATAAAAGCTCTATGTATATGATACGACACAACAATTCAAGAATACATGCATTTTACTTGACATTCCAGAAATAACATCGTTCATTTATATTCAACAAAAACAAACCATTCCATAAATGGCGACACAAGCAAATAAAATGGTTGTAACAACAAAATAAATTCATAATATGATAAATGTGCATTTTTAAGACTGGCTGAAATGGTTTGTCCTGAAGAATGTTCACCGACAACAACCGACTCGGATGCTTTCCTTTACCATCCCAACAAGCAGTGGTATGCAATGTAAATCCTAGGTGTTTGTTTGTAGAATGGTCCTTGTGTTACAGGACCTTGTGTTCTTAAGTTGCAATGGTCCTAATCATTTGGTCCTTCAATGGGCACTGCACTGGCAAAATTCAAACATCCTTGCAACAGTATAGTTTGATGGTTCTTTGTTTGAAGGTTTGGTTATTATGATTCTTGTGTTTGAAAGTGGATTTGACCGTATTTGTATTTGGAGGCTGTAGTAAACCTCAAGTTAGTCAACGGCATATACTAGATGTTGTGTATAAAGACTGGGATTGTCTTTGTGTTTGTGAGTTATGACAGTTCTTGTATTTGAAATTCAGATTCTTGGTTGGTGCGGTGCTCGAGTTTGTGGGTCTGAAATTCTAGGGTTTGTGACTCTAACGGTCCTGGTATTTGTTGATAGCTGTTGCAACTATTTACTATCTTCTAGTTGCCTGTGTCATCACAACTCAACAAGATGCACGGTCACCATAAACATAATGAAACTAGTTGTAGAACAGAAGAAACAAGATATTTCACCTTGAAGGAATGTGCGTCAGCTGTGCATCCCGCACATAATCTAATCTCAGACCGACAATACACTGTACTGGCAACTGTACAATTTCCTAACATACATAGCATTGTTGCCATCCATGAAGCACCTTCATCAGTTTCTGCGATTTTGTCGAGTTGTGCATCGCATAAGAAAAAACCTCCTGTGTTGTCAACTTCTGCATTATAATTTCCTAACAGTGTTCAATTGTTGGCAGTTGACGATGTACTTAACTGATCAGAAATAAAAAATATCTAACTAGTCAGGCTATGGCGGACCTGGCATCATTTTTGGGTGGACTGGACACCTTGTCAGGTGAACCTGACAATCTACACCTAGACAATGTGCTGTGAACAACAGTGACAGTGTGATGATATCATGGTGACATCCAGCAACGATGACCACTAAGGTGCATCAGCTGTGAAATCCTCCCAAGAAGCAACTATTGCATTCACTTGTCAATACGCTGGGGTCTGTTTTTGAGACATTGGAGGATGTGTTTGTGAACGGATCAGACTGCCGATGTGCCCACCATGAGTGTAATGCATAGCTATCACAACAATAAGGCTTGAGATTCTGCAGCGACTGTCGCCCATAGTTCAACAGGAATGAGACATGTAGCAGGCAGACTGGCCAATGCAATCAGCAGCTGTCCACTTTGTGCTGGAACACTGGCCTACAATGGACAGTGGTCAACGATTACACATGGACAACAAGAGAGCACCGGGTACCACAGGAGCTAACGGTCAGTTCGCTCACGGCAACATGCCAGGGTTAGTTGTACAACCAACCTGGTGTCTGTAGAGAGAACGAACTCGATGATCACAAGTCAACAACTGGTTGTGCGTCGCAAGTATCATTCACGCTCACACTTGAGTGAGACAATTGTAGCAAAGGGTCTGTGTGCGCTGGTAAACTGGCCTTCTGTCGGTTGTGTCGTGGAAGCCACGCTGATATGGTACGGTGGCGACGCTGCGGTTGACGACAGCGCCACCTAGTTGACAACACCGCTACACATGGCACCGATGGTGAGGCCGTCCATATCCCCGTTGCAGGAGGCCACAGCAGATCCATTGGTGAGGGACTCTACGGGACTACTGCTGTGCCTTTCTGAGTCGCCGTTGCTCAAGCCATCTGCCGGAACACTGCTGTAGACTGTGTGGGGGTCAACCATGAGAGCCCTGCGGCCAGGCTTTGATGACCTCTTTCTCTTGGCCACCTAAAACAATAGATACCACACCACTGAAACCCCACTTCAATACCAACCGACCACATATCAAATGTCCAGCAGGTCAATGGACTTTACTTCAGAAGGTTTCATTAAACAGATACTACATAACTGAATGACATGGTGTGCTACGCCTATTTTAAAGATTATGTTATCAATGAGCACTTTCTAGCAACTGCAAAATCACCTGTTTTTAACACTGCCACTGCTAAATAAGTATTAACTGTCACCACATGGTCCACTTGTCATTTATCAAAAAAATATATAGAATTTCATAACCTATTTTATTAGGAACTATTCGTCTTTTTAAATAATGAGCTTATACTGATAATGTTTTAGAGAGCCAGTGATGGTATTTAGATGCAGCAGTTATACTGACGGTGGCTACAGGGGTTTGACAGTTGCAAAGAGAGAGCTGTGCCTGAGTTGTCACATGTCTCACTGTCTGTCACTGGCGTCAATGTTTCATCTCTCAAGCTTTCTTTATATACTTCTGGTTTAACATACTAATTTTAAGTAGAAAGAAATGATTTATAAATGCGCTATGAGATTTGTCATACAGCAAACTTGAAAATAGAATATCTGAGTCAAATCTGATTACTGTATAAGCAGAGGATGTTGTAAAGTGGCTTCTGCATTGGCATTAGCCAACTGCATGAAAGATTTGTTGATGAGTTTCATATGTGTACTATGCGAACAGTGTAAACAACGTGCAATGAGTTTATTAAAGAGGATGTCCCTTTATTGAAAGACCTCAGTTTGATGGTTAAATCAGAAATCCTATACAAGAGGAGTCTTACATTACACTGTACAGTAAACAGAAGCAGATTCCATATATTTTGTATATTTTGCCATTTTTGTAATGGTTTGTTTTGCCAAACGAAAATTTATTTAGTTGTCTGTAAGATGGTTTCATCAAAACTAAATACATTTGGACGTTTACAAAATACCTTTTTTTAATTATCCACTGACATGTCGTTGTTAATTGCAACAGAATAAAGAAGGAGACATGACAGTAAGACATGTGACAAGAGTCAGAGCACATTGCAATGACATCATTTACACATTAAGTTTTATTTACTAGCCTACATAAATGTTATGACAGTATCATTACTGGTTACAAGACAAATATAAGCAGGAGACATCACAAGTCAATTCTTACTCATCTTACGCACAACAAAATATAAGAAACTGCATGTTTGCTTCTAAACACAAATACATCTTCCTACATAGCACACCATTCTCGTTTTGTTGACACAATTAATCAATTGAAAGCTAGACTGGTAACCATGGAAACAGTACCATGAGACAATGCTTACCCCTCAATCCCCTCAAGCGGGACCGAGGTCGCCGGGTCGCCCGCAAGACGCCCCGCAGCAAGCGCTGTGGTTGGTTGGATGTGGTTGGGTGGGATTTAACCTAATTTAAGGTGTAGTGGGTGCCACCCTTGCCGCCCCAGCGCAGCGGCTGCGTCGCCCTCGCTAGGGTGGTAGGGGGTGCCAAAACATGTGATGTTGATAGAAACGACTGCACTGACATGGAGACGCCTGCCTAGCTGTATCAACACAGTGACAAAAGGAAAGAGATTCAACACACAAAGCTATGACCGTGACATCATGACGGGAACCATAGGGCAATTTAGAGAGAGCAGTAGGTAAGTTCGTCAGACCTTCCAAATCTCCTGAGATAGCGCGAGATCACCAGTGCCTACATCAGCCTTTCACCACTACGCAATCTTTAGACATCCTTGCGACGTCAAACACACTTTGTTTGACTTACTAGATTTTACTTTTTTTGGTAAAATTTTGCTTTATTTACTTTATTTATTCAGTACCACACAACTGAATGAATTACGGATGTAGATGCATTTATGATGTTGTCATGGAAAACCGCTTTACTTGCAAACATTCACCTTTTTACGGCTAGCTGGATGCTAACACATTTGAGTAAAAACAATGTAGTAGCACCACCAACTGAAAACATGTTAAACCTCCTTAAACAAGTGCACCACCATAAGATCCCACTAGGGGTGCGGGAGATCTCACACTATTTACTATGACAACTTGGAAGGTCTGCTTCGTATGGAATGATTAATTAGTACTCTAAAGTTCAAGAAACAAGCAACTGAATCCTAAAAATGGAAACATACATTATGGCGGTTTAATGTCAAAAGTTATCAAATTAAAATGCACAACAGACCGCGATGCAATTTTAGATTTTGTAAACTTAAGGGCTACTGAGATAATGGCAACAATGACATTAGGCAAATAGATAGTCAGGTCACATTTGCGTACTGAATTTGATCTTTCCTGGAAAATAAACAAGACGACAACTACTCAACTAATGCATACAACCTCCAGTTTTATGCATCTGTAGACGTTTGCAAATAACGGGTTAAAGTGTCCAAAAATACAAACAATACAGCAACGTGTTTAGTTGGGCCTCAAAGTAGATATTATAACAATAAACGTGTGGCTTATAAACTGTCACAGTGAATACAAAATACAGTGTGACAAGTCGTGAAAATGCACCGACTGGTCCACCACAAAGCAATGCAGTGATTGGTCTGTGAACACACAAAACTGGTCCATGAACCAATCAATGTAGTGACTGATCAATGGAACGGTTAATGTAATGGTCCCTAGGCTATTGTGTGAGACCAATAATTCAGTGGAATCGTTGGGGTCACCATTTTAAAACCTGTCAATCTTTTTTAAAGTCCTGAATATGTACGTTGAAGGCCACCAAACATTGCTGTATTGTGTATAAGATACACAGATTGCGACAAGGAACATTATCCAATAACACACTGTCATCTTCATTACAACAGTCGACATATTACTGGAGTGGCACTCATTAGGGGGCGTGCCACCATCATCTCCACTGGCACACACTCACAGTGGCATATCTCTTTCATTTAATATAATGATAATAACGTTATAAAATTATACGTTTTTTCAATAATCAATCCTCATTTTATATAAACAAGCCAATTTTAAATTGGAGACAGAGCAGCCACACAACCTTGGTGTTTAACGAAAGTACTAAACAAAGCAACTGTTTCTTTGTTTTATAGGTGAATAAAAAGTTGCAATGCATGTCGATGTGTAGAATGACTTTGAGATGAGTTAGTCACTGAGTTGAAGCAACACACCCAACAAGTGATTGACTGCCTGACATGCCACCTAGTGAGTGCCTAGATAGAATGCCGATCTGACGACACCATTACGACTGCATATCCAAGCCTTTGATGAAAACACTAACGTATGATCGAGTTGGTTACCATGGCTGATCATTGAGAAACCAATCAACATTCACAACATCACATTGAACAGAACTTAGAAGACACTGTAGAACAAGTGAAGAGATGGAATGAGTAGTCACCTGTGGTCTTGGCCTGAAGGTGTCGACACACTCAACGTGCAGAGAGATGTACTCGACGAGACACCCGTACGCCACGGGGGTGAGTTTGACGACCGTGTGGAGAGGCACGTTCAGATAGGGCAGCTCAACTACACACAAGACAGAGAAAACATCAGGTAGGGCAGCTCAACTACACACAAGACAGAGAACACATCAGGTAGGGCAGCTCAACTACACACAAGACAGAACACATCAGGTAGGGCAGCTCAACTATACACAAGACAGAGAACACATCAGGTAGGACAGCCCAACTACACACAAGACAGAGAACACATCAAGTAGGGCAGCTCAACTACACACAAGACAGAGAAAACATCAGGTAGGGCAGCTCAACTACACACAAGACAGAGAACACATCAGGTAGGGCAGCTCAACTACACACAAGACAGAACACATCAGGTAGGGCAGCTCAACTACACACAAGACAGAACACATCAGGTAGGGCAGCTCAACTACACACAAGACAGAGAACACATCAGGTAGGGCAGCTCAACTACACACAAGACAGAGAACACATCAGGTAGGACAGCCCAACTACACACAAGACAGAGAACACATCAGGTAGGGCAGCTCAACTACACACAAGACAGAGAACACATCAGGTAGGGCAGCTCAACTACACACAAGACAGAGAACACATCAGGTAGGGCAGCTCAACTACACACAAGACAGAGAACACATCAGGTAGGGCAGCTCAACTACACACAAGACAGAGAACACATCAGGTAGGGCAGCTCAACTACACACAAGACAGAGAACACATCAGGTAGGACAGCCCAACTACACACAAGACAGAGAACACACCAGGTAGGGCAGCTCAACTACACACAAGACAGAGAACACATCAGGTAGGGCAGCTCAACTACACACAAGACAGAGAACACATCAGGTAGGACAGCCCAACTACACACAAGACAGAGAACACATCAGGTAGGGCAGCTCAACTACACACAAGACAGAGAACACATCAGGTAGGACAGCTCAACTACACACAAGACAGAGAACACATCAGGTAGGACAACCCAACTACACACAAGACAGAGAACACATCAGGTAGGGCAGCTCAACTACACACAAGACAGAGAACACATCAGGTAGGGCAGCTCAACTACACACAAGACAGAGAACACATCAGGTAGGGCAGCTCAACTATACACAAGACAGAGAACACATCAGGTAGGGCAGCTCAACTACACACAAGACAGAGAACACATCAGGTAGGGCAGCCCAACTACACACAAGACAGAGAACACATCAGGTAGGGCAGCTCAACTACACACAAGACAGAGAACACATCAGGTAGGGCAGCTCAAATACACACAAGACAGAGAACACATCAGGTAGGGCAGCCCAACTACACACAAGACAGAGAACACATCAGGTAGGGCAGCCCAACTACACACAAGACAGAGAACACATCAGGTAGGGCAGCCCAACTACACACAAGACAGAGAACACATCAGGTAGGGCAGCCCATCTACACACAAGACAGAGAACACATCAGGTAGGACAGCCCAACTACACACAGAGAACACGGTTTCAAACGAAGTGGTTTTGTAATAACGCAAATTTTACGAGTTTATTTCTGAGAGATTAAGATTGATGCTCATTTAATTCACATTATCTATGTTTATAAACAATATGGTCATTTTACTTTCAGGTCTCAGTGATGATAATTTATTATTATATTATTTGTCATGTCACATGATATGATTGATAATGATATTATCATGTGTTGTCATAAGGATACTTGTCATGTCATAACACTTTCATGTTACTTGTCATATTATACGAGACACATTATTATGTTACTTGTCACATCACATGAGACACTGTCATGTTACTTGTCACATCACATGATACACTGTCATGTTACTTGTCACATCACATGATACACTGTCATGTTACTTGTCATATCACATGAGACACACTGTCTTGTTACTTGTCACATCATGAGACATTATCGTGTTACTTGTCATTTCACATGAACGACACTAGATTTCATGTCAGGCCACTTACCATGGTCCTTGTCTGCGAAGTACGCGAGCAGACATCTGGCGACGGCCTGATGACACACGACCATGACATTCTCCTGTCTCTCAAGCTCCTGGTGACACAAGACAGGGTGACGTGACGGTCAATGCCACACAGACACGTACAAATGTAAACAATACTCCATGGGATGCTTTAAAATAATATATACCATTCCCCAGTATTTCAGACTAAGAGGTCATATGGGTGCAACATGTAACGTAGACAAACTATTTAGCATAATTTGATTTTGCATAATCCCAGTGTTGTTTGTAATCTGCATATATATATATATATATATATATATATATATGCCGTCTCCCCATCATATATTGACATTTGTCTGTGTCTTTTGGAAGAGACACTAAAAGCTGTTGGTCCCTTCTATCTATGCCAGGGGAAGTAAAAGATGTAAATGTGTAACCTGTAGTGGATCAACTAATTCTAGAGAGAAGGATAACTCCTGTGTTAGCCCAAGTTTGGGCTGTTTAGAGGTAAACCACCTAAGACAAGACCCACAAAACTGTCATACGCACCATGATAACAGGCTCAAGACGGGCCACCAAATCCTGGTACGACTGCAACAACAACATACATCATGATGAGTAAACATACAACTACATCAGTGTGTGTGCATGCATGCATGTGTGAACACACTGTCATTCTACATGCATCATGTGATGTGTGCAAGCTTGTGAGTGTGTATTTGTGCGCAAACAATTAATATGTAACTTTGAATCATAAGCCTCAAGTAATCCTCTTTGTTTTGATGATTTTGCTGTACACAGACATCTGAACTAACTAAGCATTCATACACTCACAAACAGAGAATAAACCAACAGTAAATAGACAGACTGATCTCGTATCACATGACACGTCATGACCCCCCACTCAGTGGTCAGGTCCTCACCTCTCCTCCTGGATATCTGTAATGATACTTGTCAGCATCTCGCAATGCAAACTCCTCCGGAAACTTGCTCTGGATCTCTGCATAGGTCATGCCCTCACAGACGCCCTGTAACAGAAATGTATAATAGGTCATGCCCTCACAGAAGCCCTGTAACAGAAATGTGTAATAGGTCATGCCCTCACAGAAGCCCTGTAACAGAAATGTGTAATAGGTCATGCCCTCACAGAAGTCCGTTAACAGAAATATGCAATTGGTCATGCCCTCACAGAAGTTGGCTGACCAATGGACCATTGATCCATGGCTGTGCAACCACCAACCCAATTCCACAACAGAACCAGCCTCAAGTCAAACAAAGCACTATAAACGTCTGGGGAAATGTAAAGTTACAATTAAAAGTAACAAGTGATAAAACACATGTACAAATATACATAAGCACGTCGTCACTCACAGCGTCTATCTCATTGAGGGCCTTCCAGTGTTCCTTCGGTGCGTCGATGCCGACCGTCGTCTGAATGGTGCGCTTGAGTAGACTCGTCCACACGCGCAAGTTCTCTAGCTTCTCATCAGCCACGTACTTCGCTAAGGCACTCGCAAACTACAACAGGGGGCAGCACTGTCAGATAGGGGTAGCATTGTCAGAATACTAACATTCTATTTCACAACATTATGACAGAAGGCAGAACTCTTTCTACTCGCCATGTTTTTAAGCATGTGGCTTGGCCTACTACATATTATACATAGACTAAATTCTAGTGGAGAAACATAGACCCACTACGCACCTGGTCCCCTCGCTTTGAGAGGTCACCGTCCCCACCAATCCGCCCCATCCGGTTCATGTCGGACTCGCCATGCTGCAAGCAAGACCACACAAGATGTACTTCACCCTAAGCACATTATCACACTATTACAATACAAACCATATCATGACACAGTGTCGACACCATTCAGACACAGTGTCGACACCACTCACCCCACCCACAGTACCACCGCCACACCACAACACTTCCAGGTTTAATGTAATATTTAAAACGGAGAATAACATTTTAATGTCATATTTAAGACGGAGAATAAAATCTTTTGGTTCTTGAATCTTTGAAATTACTCCATCACACCCGGCTACTACAATTACTACCATGTTAACATTCCTCATATGCTTACCCGTACAACGTAAATCGTCCTTGGCAGCACATGAATATTCATGAGATAGTAGACCACCCTGCTCTGGACGTGGCCTGTGAGAGAAATAAATACAAGTTAAGTTTAATGTAATGACAATGATTTTATTTATCACTTAAATCACTCAGATATTAATTTCATGTTGATGTGTCAAACATAGAAATGTGTCTACGGTGATGACTGCACACAGTGTCCAGATTCAATGAGAGATCGTAATAAAAATGTTGTGACTATAGTTGGAATTGACTTAAAAAATTTAAATAAATTATTACGATATATACACTATGAAAAATGGAAATGGCCAACTTTGTGCTGAGAATAGGTTGTGGGGAATCAAATAATCACCTTGCACCCTGTTTACAAGGAACTTCTCTCCCTGATTGTAGATCCGGATAAAGGAGTAGTCCTTGTCGTGTTCCTCATCCAGAGGCTCGTAGAACTCTGCGTAGTGCTGGATCCGGATCTTGAAGTCTCTGACGGCATCGTCCTTGTTGACTCCAGTGTAGTCTGGACTTGTCACCTTCACCTCCTGCAGTAGAGAGCTACATGTGATGGTGGAAATGTCACCTCCTGCAGTAGAGCAATTTTTAAATAAAAAATTGCATTGCTTATAGTAGACAGCTGCATGTTGGAAATATGATCACTTATGTGTGGTGTTATATAATATAAACAATTCCAGCTGACGAGAGTTGTGTTGATGTTAGAAATACATATCTTCCACAGTAGAGAGCTAAGTGTGCATGCTTACAGCACTATACATATATCTTTACAGCACTACACATACATGTATATCGAATGCATGGAGAACTATGTATAATTTTTGAAAAACCTTATAACAAACAAATTATATAGTATACATTTGCTGGTTTGCATAGACAAAATAAAATTTATTTAAAACTGCAATCTTCCATGGAGTCACAAAAAAGAGCCTTCATGCCACTAATGATGTTTATACTATTCTCTGCAGCCAGACCTGATTAATGTGTAACAGGCCTAATATGACTCACAACACACGTATGTGTTTTCAAAGAGACGGAAGCTAACGGTAACCTCTGGCATTGTGCATGCAGACGAGAGTACACAAGTACCCGTGCAACGCAATAACAGTGACATGTCAACTGCGCCACACACAGGGCCGTGATGACACACGCACACTGAGGCAGTGTTAAAAATCAATACGTCTGTCTGGCCGGCCTCTCTGTAAGCATAAGCCTGCGTCTGCCAATGGCTCGCTGCCATGTGTCCCTCCCACTCTCACTCTCGGCCCACACAACCTTTGTCTGACGACAAACTTCCATCTAGGGACATTTCAGTGGTCAACAACCAAGTAACATTACCAATTACCAATTACGGGTCGGCCTTACCGCGTCACTGTGATGGTAAAACAAAACGGCAGCTATTTTATTATTTACACCATGATTTACGCATAATTCTAATTTACAAAATGACCATCTAAAATGGATCAATTATATTTCTATATTTTCTGCAGGCATACTGTCGAACTTTAAAAGCTAACAAGAGTACAAGGATGGTAGTTGAATGATGTTGTCAATTTAATTAATAACACTGTTTGGTGGTTAAATAACATTATTTGAACTACCAGACACGAGATCTAAATTGGCTGTATATCAGTGCCCTAAAGACATGCTGAAGCAGACAAAAGCATCAACTTTACGCAGTAGTCAGCTTGGCAAACACAACATGACATTACAAGTAGTTACGAGCTGACCGTTGTCCACAGGCCATAGCCTGGCCACAAGACCAACCTTGATGTTGGCCTCAATGATGCGGGCGTCGGTGCAGACAGACTCAACGAAGAATGTCTTGTAGGAATGGTTCACAGTAAGGAATTCGTAGATGAGCTGGCGGCGACTGCGTGTTGTGTTTGTGGCATCAAACACCTGCAAATCACAACACGTCTCTCACTGTGTAATCTAATATCATGAAACAATTTAATGAACTAATCAACCAATAATGTAATAATAACTATGATAACAGTCCTGTAGTGCTTAAGGCAGCAGGAAATGCAACTCACTGGTGCTATGAACTATGATAATTAATAAACCAATAACGTATGTTATACAAAGTCAATAAAAACCTATAAATGTGAATAAAACAGAAACAAATTACTCTAAAAACGAATTATCCTCTTTGTGCATCTTTGCAGATTTTTATGTGCAGTACCATGGTAGTCTGAACGTGTTTTGTGACATCAGGACCCAGTTGAGGGAAGAGACAATACTCACCGCTACCTCACCACCGCCATCCAGCCACTCACAGACGTCCTCCAGCGCGTCCCTCGCACACTTCCTGTAACACACACACACACACACACCAGGTTACACACTTTACACAACGCACAGTTCAGGTTACACACTTCCTACAACACACACACCAGGTTACATACTTCCCACAACACACACTAGGTTACACACTTCCTGAAACACACACACCAGGTTACAAACTTCCCACAACACATAGTTCAGGTTACACAATTCCTACAACAAACACACCAGGTTACACACTTCTGGCAACATGCAGTCCAGGTTACACACTTCCTACAACACACACATTAGGTTACACACTTCATGCAACACACAACAGGTTACACACTTCCTTCAACACACACCAGTTTACACACTTCCTGCAACACATGCACACCAGGTTACACACTTCCTGCAACATATACACACCAAGTTACACACTTTCTTTAACACATCAAGTTACATAAGGTATCCTCAATGTTACATACGTCACATTGAACGTTAGATAATTCATCCTCAAAGAAAATCGTCCTACATGTGTCATCTTCAAATATATCACTCTCATTGGCATACAGGTCCCTCAAAGATACACGCATCACCCAGAAAGGTATACATGTCACCCTCAAAATTGCACAGCAACCTCAAAATTTCACATGCAACCACGACAGTTACAAACGTCACCCTTGGAGTTATACCATAATCCTCAAAGTTAACCACCTACAAAGTCACCTTCAAAGATAGGCACGTCACCTTCAAGGTTATACGCGTCACCCTTAAAGATACACACCACACTGAAAAAGATAGTTAAGATACACATGTAGTCTCGCAGACAGACTCACTCTCTGATCTCCATGGCCTCCTTGTTGTCTGCCCGGAAGAAGTCATGAGTCCTGTATTGTAGAGTGGCGCGGCGCCGATACTCCCCGACATTGAACACTGCAAGCAACAACAGTCACTCGTGTACGACACCAACAGTAACAGTCACAAGTCAAATAACATTACTGATTTGCTTTGCATCTTGACACATTTAAAATTATAAAATAGTTGATTCAAACGATAACGTAGAATACAACCACCTGACTAGATGGAAATGTTCATGGCACAGATTAATTATCATAACAAAATACTTGGGGATTATAGGAACTAGGCACACTAGCAGAAGATTCATAGCACTTATGAACAGATCCAAAAATAACTCTTCCACCGGCAGATTTAATAAATCAAACTCGACTCGACAACGACACGCAACTGTGTCGCTGTGCCAGTCTCTGCATGCACATCACATCACACACCCACCCACCCACCTCTTGTATTGATTCCGATCCAGTTGAGATAGCGAGTCAGCTTCTTAGCAATGTATGTTTTGCCTCGAGCCGGCAGACCGACCATTACAATGACACATGGTGCTATGGCCACATTCGCTATGTCTGGACATAGTGCTGAAAGCAAGGAGAAACGTTGGTTAAGTAATGTCCAAGTGCTATTTCCATCGATTGCTGATAATTGAAAGAATGTAGAAACTATTAAAAGCAACGTTCATCACTGTGACAAAAAGCACAACCTCTACTTAAAATTAGAAGAAAAAAATTCTACTTAACATTCCACATTCTATTTAACATTCTACTTAACATTTTACTTAACATTTTATATTTTAACACATTCTACTTAACATTTAACACAGAAAGAACACGCAAGTTCAATTTAACAATAGCACAAGCTCAAAACAAAATAACCTAAAGGTTTAAAAAAATCCCTAATCTCATAGAGAGAACCAAATATACGAAATATACGGACATGCAACAGACCAGAAAAAATATTGTCAAAAAATTATATAGTTATTAGAACAATAATTAAATTTACCTATTTTTCATTTATATATATATATATATATATATATATATATAATACATATTTAATTTCAGTCTTTCATACATATTACAAGTGTGTCTAGTCTACATGTTTTCAATGTACACATTCTTCTTTGTAATTGGCTCTGAGTTAATTAACTCAGTGTTGATGACAACGTCACAGTTTGGGTAATCCGAGATATTCCAGCAATGGTCGGCATTACACTAAAACTGTCAGTTTCACTTCCTTCTGTCCAAATACTGGACGTGGGCGTCAGGACTTGGCACACTACGTCCACTTTGTTCCCAGAAATTCTGTGCGTTCTCGCGAGAGCTGCGCCTAAGTGTGGCATTTGTAGACACGGTCTGTCCACCCCATGTGACCATGTCCAAGAATGATGTGGGCGGTGTTCACATGTTAACATGCAACACTTGAAGAGGAACAACCCCAGACACCTGTTTTTTCTCCTCTACGCCCACACATTGTCCGATGAAAAAAAGTAAATCGGTCAACATTGCAGAAATTTCTCGGATAATCTGAGGTAAAGGTAGGAGACCGTGCCAAGTTTTTGTGAAATTTTAGATACTGCTAAGCTCTATAAAACACTACAGAAAAATGTCAGTTTGAGGCATGAGGATTTGACACAGCACTGGCTGAGTGCCATGCATATTGTTTTCAACGTAACCAGTGCCAGTAATAATGCAATCATATTCATTCATGTAACTACCCAGTAGTGCCATGTTCCCACCATTTGTATTTGACCTGGTGATTTGTCCAACAAACCATTTACTAGTCACAAAGAACATTACACCAGCGCACCTAATATCACTCTGACATTTAATGAGTACACCAGTGCATGCTGACAATTGACGAGTTCACTGCACTACTGATACAGATAAGCATTGTAACATCACACCAAGTTATGCGAATAATAATTTAATGAATGCGTGTTGATGCAATTATTACTCTGATTTTGTGCATGCAAATCTACGCGTGCGTTGTTACGCTGAACCAGCGCCTGCATTTAATTGATTAATGCTGACAAAATGGAGACGTGTGAGCTGCAACGAGTCGCTCTGTATTAATAGGAACATCACAATGGAATGGCTGGCTACAGCTGGATGGGGCAGCACATATAGAGATGGCATGCCAAGGTCAGCCTACAGGTGGCACATCTCATTTCCTGGAAGGGTCGCCAGCCCAGTTGGCTCAGTACACAACAGGGTTAAGGGTCAAACACATAGTTCTACTTTAAACACGCTGATTCCGCGTGTTCGACACCGTGTTGACACTGATGTCAGGTCTAATTTGGATGTTGTGAGGACACGGATACGTTATTTATACCTATTAATGAGACGTGCTGCCAAGAATGATGACGTGTTAACATCTAACCATGTTTATGTGTGTATAAGCCAATACATTAACGTTACTGTGAGCCACAGCCAGTCAATTACATTAATTTCCACTTAGGCCTTCAAGATTATTAGCAGTTTATAATATTGCCATAATAAACAAGGACCAAATTATTTGGTGATTATGTCAGCACATCATGGCTTGAGGGCTTTCATGAGAAATATTTTAAAGTTCTATGTAGCAGGGATCAGTGGTTAAATTATGTAGGTTTTAGCGATTATCCATGATAATAGTTGTTTTTCAGGGGCCAAAACAGTTGATCTATTGTTCTGTGTTAGAAGAAATTACCAGGTGTTAGCATTCATCATGAAGCCACATGTCTATGGAAACACACCTACTCATTATATCTGATGACCTGACAATGGACAATTAATATGCAAGATTAACTGCTGACACCCAGGCCTCGCCAACTCAGACTTGCATAACTAGACATAACATTTAAGTAGGAATGTAGATATACAAATATGTGGTCTGTATATTAAGAGTGATTTACTGTTTACAGTGTACAGTGTTGACAATGACATCACCTGCATCTGATGCATCTGATGCACTATTTGGGTCTACTTCATGTACACTGTAGTTACAGTTAGACCCTCAAATGTAAGGAGTACAAGCACCCTCACCATCTTCCTACTTCCTAGTGGCTTACGTGAGGATACATCACGATTATCACTAAGGGAAAATCTCAAAACATGGCTATGCATTGCATAAGATTAGGTCCAAAGGAGGAAGATTGGCTACCATTTAATTTCGCATCATAGATTTATATTTAAAAAAATCATTTCCTGTTACAGTTTATACAAATGCCGACTTTTGTCATTGGTCATCACCAATGTGTTGGGGGAATCCTTTACTAAAAAGTTACTGGTAAAATCTGACAGTATTGAAACAATTCTAGTTTACGCATACAAATGAATGCCTTTGTATCATGGTGACCTTCCACTGAAGGGCTCTCACCAATGACACAGTGACACGGACAGTTGGGCTGGAAGTCACCCCATCTAGGGTGCATACAATCACCCCACCATGGGTACCATAGCCTCCAGTCACTGTGGCATAATAGACAGAGTCACCCATTGTGTTGACGGAATATGGATTATCTGCAACATCACGCTGTATTTATTTACCTTAATTAACACAAGCTGTTGTGTTCACCTTAATGCAATCACCTCCATTCCAACATCTGTCACAGAATTAATTGTAATTCTGATAGAAAAACAAGTAACAACCAAATTAAGAAGTGTCTGATATGATGTAAGACGTTGTCTGAAATATAATTCAATCATGTCTCCTTACTTGTGATATAAAAACACTCACAAAGTCGAAAATCAAACACTTCTAGTAATCTTTCTCAAACATTGAGGGTGGATGTCTAATAAGAACCTACTGTAAATTACGGACAATAAATGAAACACTACCTGAGTAACTTCACATCGAAAATGACGTGTCAACAGGACAAATGGCACATCACAGAAAAGTACAATTAAAATGTCAACAATGATGATATGTCATGATTACAGTATTTCCTTTTAATCACTTCTAGTACGCGTGTCAAATGTTGTGGTCAGGTCATATGTTTAACATTACAACAAACCCTGCCCCCCAGAACAGTTTGACAACATTCAGTACCAAGAAACAATACCTGGCAGGTGATTCACCCCTCCCCCCACCCCCTCACATGTTGTCTAAACACCCACTATCTGTGTAGTGTGTACATGTGGAGCTGCAGCCTCAGCAATCATCTCCTGTCAGCCGCTATGGGGGCATGTTGGCAGTGGGCCAGGGTCAGTGGAATCCGGGAAGAATCACTGCCTCTGGACACGTGCTTCCTGGCTGGGCCACACCGTGTTGAAGCGCAAACTACACCTCTGGAACCCTGCCAATGGCAACCGCAGGGGACGGCTTGGAATTGGTTAAAAGGGAACCGCTCCAGGGCAAATAGATCCACTAATAGCATCATCAAACGCAGCCGAAACCAACAATAATCCCAACTGTGGATACACCTCAAAATAGGTGCAAAAGTCCTATCAATATACAACTGAACAGAGTTATTTGAATATTAATGAGAGAGGGGTCATCTAAAATGCACTGTCATTTTGTTTACCAAATTCTGACCTTAGTGGACACTGGACTAATTATCAAAAATTAGTCAGCAAATTTTGACATGATACAGAGGAGAGATAGTGGGAGGGCAACTGACTGGATTCTGGACAGATGACACTGATTTTGTGACAAGAAGACCAGATATATTCTCAACTAGTTACTCAATGACAATTAAACACACCAACATATTTACACATTACACTTATACTAGTTATCTACAATTAAATTGTTCAGTTTTTCTTGTAGAGTGTGCAAGAACCTGAAGTCACAAAATAGTATCACTAAAGTTGCGCTGTAGATTAGATCAGAAAGAATTAATTCTTACAAAGGGCATTAAAAGAAGTAAATTATTCATCATATGTGTAAATGATAAGTATGAATTTATTTCAAAATAAAACTGATAGCTAGGCCATAATAGCAAGATAGACCCCAGATATTTGCCAATATGACTTCTATATCCCCTGTAATGTAGATTTTTGCTTCAGATGATACGTCAGCCTGATGTGCCCTTGGCCAGTCATTACACAGAAGCTGTAATTTCAGTAGAGATAAGAATCAACTGATAAGATTACAATGTTAAGTTATTTAGCAGAACTGCTTCAGCTGTCACGAGTCACACGGTGCGTGTGCGTGCGGTGCATCCAACCACGTGGACACTGCTCGGTAAGGTTACTTTGTTACAGCCTGTAAGACTGTTCAAAGATACCTTATATTAAACCTCTCCCACACCAGCCTGATCTATCTGGAAAACATTCACTGCCGCCTGGACGTCAGTACTGCACAATGTCCATCCACTCTTGAGTTGTCTATAACTAGGTATTCAGTAATAAATCTGCATAAACTATGGCAACATTAAGGAATAAATACTTGATGTGCTAACTGTAGTAACTAATGGCATTTATAGACAGAGGTGAGGACTGTGTGAATATTTGCTGACGACACCTAAATAGCCTTTAATGCTAACGTCTCTTGTGGAGACAGATTTCTAAATTATTCTCACATGCTGGTGCTAGACTGTTAATGAGTATATAGTGAGACAGTGGAGACGTGTCGGCACAAGACTGTGTTAGCACAAGACTGCCAATAAGACTGTCTGACAGTACCAGTGAGTGATCCATCTATCACTGTTACAAACGACTGCTGGGGCGGCTAATTCTGGCAGTCGGTAAATATCAACACTCTGCCGATGATAAAGTAATTCCACATTTTTGTTCCAGACTTTCACTAACATGAAGTAAAAGGTGAATCCGCTGTCAGGGATAAGAACTAGACAATCCACCTTGGTTATCTCTCCCCAGACAGTGTAGACTGACACAGCCAGCTAACGCATCCATTTATCATTTCGTGCACAATACACACGAAAGCGAAACCTGAAAAACATGACGACAGATCTAAATATTATTCCAGCTTTTTGTTCTTCTTCACAAGAAGCCAATCCCAGTATTTTTCCCATTTTAGTGAAAGCAACTCATGTGTTATAATTTGCCCATAGACATTTCCTGGCATTTTCTTGAGAGCGTCACTTCATATATACATACAATTATAACAACTCCCTCCACACAATGTCAGAATATGTTCATAGCATTCAGCTAGCTGACAAACGATTCAAGCCAGACAGAGCATCAACATAAAGTATTCCACTGAATACTGACAGAGGGAATGACCTTTTCTAACGAGACATCACACCAGCACACAGGAACGGAATGATGGCGTATGTATATATAAATATATATATAGATACATTATATACATATTTATACTCACTCAACAAGCTGTATGATTCTCTTCTGTTTGCCCGGGGTCCCATCCAACTATTGGCACAGAACCTTGATGTAGAAGTGATAGAGAATGTAGTGCACTGGCACTGATGTGAAGCTAGCCGTATACACGAGTACTTCTGCTTACAGCGGTCACGTGCCCCTTTTCCTGGCAGGCTCAGCTCTTCTCGGTTGCTAATGAGATGGCACTTCAAAAACACAGTCCTCAGTTACAGCTTCTCTGTAAACTGTCAGCGACTGGCAGTTTTATACACCGGACCAGTCCATTACGGCCAGAGGGGTGGGCATGTGGAATGTTGCATTTTTGTCAACCATGCCACTACACGGAGGGGTGACGGCACTGTGCACCTTTAACCACTACAAATAATAATCACTGCATTAAAATAAATTAGTAAACATTGTATGATTGGTGGGAATTGTAAGCCAACGACCGTGTTGCCATGGAAACAGGTATGCTGATTCATTGTTACGCGGCCTATGCGTGGTATTCAATCATGCCACTCCAGTGCATTCAGATCAGAATGACACAATGAATATTTATTGAACAGTGCTTTTTGCGAGTGGCATTTGAACAGCAGTGGCTGAACTGATTTATTGCCACATCCTACCAGGGCCTGTACACCCTACCCTCTCTAGTGGCCCAACCCTCTCAGATTACTAGCCCACAGGAAACATGCATTTTGCCCATTCTCTTAGCAGGGAGATCCACATGTGATATGGGTCCACCGTGATATGCATGCATAAATGGCATCAGTAGCATTGCCTGGGAATAATGAACACTGCTTACAGATGGGGACTGAGGATATATGTGTAACAGTTACTGTTCTCACACAACGAGAATATCAGCCACCATGCTACGTCTTGCCATTATAATGCGGCCAGGCGAGTGCATATGTTCCCAGGGCTGCGTGCATGCTGCTATCACATGGCGATCACATGCACACACCCATGGCTGGTGTGTGTGTGACTGTCATCCAGCTATGGGGTGCCACTACTGACAAACTCATGTCACCGCGTGTATCTCACCACCTCTGCACTTTGTTCACACAAGTCAGTTGCTTCTTGGCAGCTGTCAGTTTGGTTCTCCGAGTCAACCACCCATGTGGTAATGACAGTAGCTAACGGTAATTTAACTGTACTTTCCATAGATCATTAGAGTTCAGGGATCTGGTATGCAATTCCTGACTAAAGGCTTCAAACAGTGTGCCCTGAATAAGTTATGCAATAAACAGAGTAAACACATGGACCGTCACACTGTAATCCTTAGACTTAACAAATATTATGAAGATGGTTAATTTCATGAAGATAGGTTCATTTCAACATAATTTCCACATCAAAGTGTATAATTGCCCCTTTGAATTGCACAAGCAAAAGTAAGAAAAATTAAGGAAAAAGCTGGCTTAAAAACCAACAAAATTATGCTGCTTCAAAAAACCTTTCAGTTATCATTTGATCTACTGAAAAAGTACAGAATCCCAAATTTTTCTGCATATTCCCAAATATGAGCAGAGTAGGAATACAATGGACTGCCATCAATTTTGAATAAAAATCGATGCCTGACAACGTTGCTGACTTACAAAACCACCTTAATCCTGTTTAATCTTGTTAGTGTAAGAAAGGATGGAAAAAACAAGTGCTCTTTGTGGGCCGGAAGGTTGCACCCAATGTTGATGAAATGGCCTCAATGACCCGGGGTTCCGGCCCACTACTTCCTGGTCACAAGGCTGACCTTTACTGAACCACCCAGCCAATTAGCAAATAGAAACAATGTAGGTAAAAAGTCTGCTTGAGTGTCTATAAATAGACAACAAAGTAGGATGTCGTAATCTCTTAAGAAAATATTCAGCAAGCTGAACTTTACAGAAATTAACTTAGAGATTACACACATACAGATACGTGTCCAAGTCAGTTCTGGTTGTACAAGTTTTGTCAGGTGTGGTAGTCCATACATAACAGAATGCGGGATTGGTTGTCACTGCCCATTAAGACAAGGTGTTAGGTCCTTTGTGTATGGGACGACCCAAGGTGTTTCTGATGACCATTGGTGACAACATCCTACTACAGGCAAGAGAGAGATGACCTATGACAAGCGGAAGGACGATACGACCTGCTGTGTATGTTTACTTTGAGACAACCCCTCAGTTCAGTGCGCATTTCAAAAATGCACACATGCCTCTGGTATCTACACTTATGCACGTACGCACACACCAATGCATGCACACACGTACAGCAATACCACACCCACTGGCAACGGTCAAGATAAGCACAGGTACCACAAAAATCTGTCACTCTTATTCAGGAAGTGGAACATAACAGGAATAACTTTGTAGTAGAACGGTTTGTGTACCAATCTACATTCTACAATTCACGCACTGCTACACACCATGTCCACGTGTACTTCTCCCGACTGAGTGCAAGGGGCCAAGGTTCTCACCATGTGCATTGCTCTAGATTGAATTCATGTGATCACACCATATGCATTGCTTTGGTGATCATATCATACTGAATGAGACTGATAATGTTGCAATTGTAATCATCTGACTGATTGTAAAAGATCACAGCCTTACACCAACTGAATCAATGTCATCACACTTCTGTGGGTGGATTGACCCCAGAAGTGACCAGTAAGTGACTGGGTGAAAGTGACCAGTAAGTGACTGGGTGAAAGTGACCAGTAAGTGACTGGGTGAAAGTGACCAGTAGTAACTGATCAGTGCTGGGATATGCAACTCAGTTATATTGTTCAAGATAGAAATAATTATGATGAAACTTAAACATGTATATAAATAGATAAACTTTATATTGAATAATAAAATGTTCTCCTACACAGACCAACCTGTTTGCAGGCTAAAATACACATGTACAGACACTGTTAAACAAACAATGACAACTGTATTGTTGAATGACCAGGTACACATGTAGACTGGGTGCAACCAATCTAACATTTGCCATCACGTCACGTCACGGCCCGTTGTCACTACAAAATAGCAGAAACTAGCTGAGGGTGCACCTGGAGGGTGTTCACCTGTACAGGTTGGTGTTCTGTCTAGGTGAGGCATCACCTATGTGCACTAACAATGCATGGCAGGTAAATGAAAAAGGCGACAAGGTGCAGTCTGATACTGATATGATATGACCAGATCATGTGACACTCGTTACCAGTGTCCACGTCACACCGTGACACTCTTGACTGATCTCCCTTAAAGGTGTGACCACCTTAAGTTAAGCTACTGAAACAACTAGCTAATGTGTACGTGACTACAAGCAAACAAACCAAACACACTCAACATCCCACATGCAAAGATTACTGAATTGTGCACAAAATCGGAACCAACTTAATTTAAAGCTATTACAGTTAACTTCATAGACAGACCACACCCTGCCAGCAGCACGAGTGGTCTAGCTGTGGGACGATTGTGTTGATTAACAGGAATACAAATGGGGTGAGATGTGGGAGGCCCGAGGAAGTGCGAGATGTGCAATCAGGTGTCAGTTCTCGTAGCAATGATCCCTCCAATGAAGACACCTGTGAGCACCGGGCAGCAGGTACAGAGGCAGCACAAGACCTGTGCTGCAGGTGCCAACAGGTGCTTCTGGTGCCACCAGCCTGAAGGCATGGTCGTTGAGTTCCACAAAAATGTATATAACATTTATATGAATGCCACCAACAACCTATCCGTGCTATCAGACAATATTTGAGAGAGATAAAGAAATAAGAAGATGTGGCTTCTACTAAAGTGGTAACACATTTTAAATGAGCTACTGATACGGGAGGCATCTAGGTGAACATAACGTTGATAAATCAACAAAGAACAGCATGGAAACTGTTATGAAGCCATGTATAATTGTGCTTGCATGGAACATTTTAAACAAACTGGGGTAAGCATTATGACAGAAGACACTGACCCTCATATATTAATATAACTGGAATCATGGATTAAAATAAAGCTGAACTCTCTGTATATACCAAAGGATTCCTTGCCCTCTTGCCATTTAAAAGTTACTAATTCTTTGGATGGCAATCTTGTTAAAAATTTTGCTATCTCCTGCTGCAGGGTAACTCTGGTTGTACTCTTTACAATTTGTTTGCTCATTAAAATGAGCAAAACAAGACTGCAACCGAGACCAGTCAATGAGAGGTTACACGTTTATCCTGTGTAGAATCAGTTAGGTTCACTGAAGACTTTATCAAGGTAAGGTGAAAAAATTTGCGTAACCACTAAAAACAGCCGTACGTGGATTTGACCTTTTCATCTAATTTCAGCTTGCAATGCTCTAATGACTGAGATATTTTAAAATACAAAATAACAATAACATTGATTATAGCTTATGCTGATGTTAATTGTTGATGTTTTCTTAGTGTATGGCATTGTTGATTTGTGTTAGACATGAACCACCTGCTGCAATAAATTATTAATTATTCAGTTTATATAAATAAACAATCCTGGAAAATGGTCAATGTTTTAGACATAGACACTGTATTCCAAAAATGTTTATTGTTTAATGCATACATTGGCACGACAACCAAGAATGTTACTATGGGACGGTGTAGTTAATCGATCTGGGACTTAGCCAAGACAATGCCAAGAATGCAATGAAAACAACACGTTTATTTCAATTTTGTTACCAAACACGTTAATTAGTTTTAGTGGTTATGCATATACATAGTTACATACACATTACTCACACATACATGCACAGTATCTAACATCGTTTAGTAATTTTGACATGTTTTCATTTTATAAATACGTCCCACTATACAAGCATGGAATGAAATACCATCTATTATAAGAGGCTCATGGCATGTCTCAATTTTTATCCAGTCAAACTTTTTCCTTAAAGGGCTCATCTGCCCAGGATTTGCCAGCATAGTAACGTGTAACAGGAGGGCTGTTGTCTGGAATGTTACAAGACTGAACATCAAAGGGTATTGCAGTTAACTACGCTCAGTGTTTTTGCTCACCTTGGCATTACTGCCTATAAAGCCTGTTTTGAAACATGTTTTGTTTACTATTTGAACGTGTTGCGTGGTGGAAATTTTAAAATTGCGATCACTGTTACAGGCTTAATAAAGTAACTAAACACAATTTGGTAAAGAGTTCACCTACAATGTACATATTCTAGACACAAACACAATGATAAATAACAAAATAAAACATTGGAGCACACACCCTCCCTTTAATAGTAAACTGGTAAATTATGTTATACTATCAAAGTAGTTCCACAGTTATTTTTTACTTCTTAATTAATCATTGTTACTCTGGTCAGATTTTTTATTATTTCCATGCCATTATTGCTATCTTTGTAGTCTATTTATCACAGTTGGCTACTACAGACTATACACTGGTGTTAAGACTGTTAGTGCCATCCTGGCAGTTTCAACAGCTTATGTATACAGCTAACAATTGTACACGTGGCACATTTACACAGAATCAATAAAATAAAAAAATAATCATACACTCAATTACCTCGGGTAACTGTATTTTTTAGAAGTGTCCGTCTTAGTATTACAATGAATATAATCTATCTTAGTGGTTGACTAGCCTTACAAAATCAGTGGTCCATCAAAGTTAAATTAATAAAAGCTTTTAAAATAGTAAAAGCCACCACGTAAACAGGACATGGAAAGTGATTTATTATCCCAGGCTAAGGTCACTGGTCATCAAGGAGCCAGACAGGACCTAGGCAGGCTGTATTGTGATTACAACATTGTACCTCGGTACTGTAAATCACAATGACCAAGTGTCCAAGTCCAAAAATTGCGCAACAGTGTTCACCCCACCTTGCCTGTCTTTTTTACTGAGACAGTCACATTACTAGCAGCTGGTTCCGTCTTGTTGACCTAGTATGTGTCAGCGAATATCACGCCCACGTTCACAACACTGTAAATGGTTAACTTGTAGTGATAACTCATGGATACTTTGAAAACAACCGTTGATAAGTGTCGCTCACAGAGAGGGGCAACTTGTAACGCGATGACTAGATGTGGCGGATCCTAGAATCAGAACTGTCCCAACTGAAGTGATTACATATGCATGCACCAATGTGGATGCTCGCCCCACGTATCCTGTCTGTGCGGCGATCAACCGGGGCCCACAGTAACAGTTGTGCGATCCCCCGACACCAAACAATGAGCTGGCGGGGTCTACGGGGACTGAACGCACACACTGTCCACGTGGCCAGGTATCGATCAGCACGAGGTGCTGGTGGAAAGTTTTGTTCTGTCACACAATACTCACTATTTACGCGGTCCATGGCTGTGCTTGATGTAACTGACTTGGTCACACAGTATCAGGACAGCAGGTGACTGCACTGGGCATTATTGGGTGTTTACTGTCACGTCACGCATGACTAGTTCACACCAGTGTGACCTCTGTCATCAGTGATGGCCTGTCTCAGTCAATAGTGTAATCATCACCCAGTGTGACACTGTGACTGCATGACTGCTTAGGGACACTGCTGTAAGTGTTGACGTTTACAGAGATGGTACAAGGTCCGAATTGTCATAAACTGTTTGACGGTTACCAAGAAAAATCAGATAAAACCAGGACACAACATGACACGTCACTCACAAGTTACTAGGTGTATTTATATCACCGCTGCAGTTAATCACTATGTCACAGAAACCTGTTTTGTTGCTTTGTTGGCAGTCTGTGGTAGTCAATGGCCCTTTTGTGTTAGTCCCTAACATAAGGCTGAATGTAAGATACCAGTAAACAACTAAACACTAACACTGGCTTGATGTAACCTAAGACTTGGTTACGCCAACTTAGGCAAATGGAACACGAGATAACAATTAGTTTTTCTTTTTTCTAGCTATATATCAAATGATGTGCTGTGTGACCACTGGAAATGTGTGCACATATGAACCATTGGGTGCATGTTGCTGCGTGTACCTGTGTGCTTGTAGAACGTGTAAACAATAAACAATACATGTAAATTAGATGTATTTAGGAATGTATGTCACTTACAAACATTCCAATGATTCTGTTTGTAGGTGTGCTAAATGGCATCACTTGATAAACCGTGCAGAAGAAGTGTAACACTTACTAGTTATTTGCTGTGTAACACATAATAAAGTGTGTGCACTCAGTGCGTGTGAACCAGGTCAATTACAAACATTGCAATGTTTCTTAGGAAGAGTTTGTGTCTGTAGGGTTTGTTGAGAGTACGTAATTATGAACTGTGTGAGTTATAAGTATGTTTATAATAATTTTTTAAGTTATTAATTTGTTTGTATCACTTATCAATTTATTTATTTTATCCATTCAATTTTGAACTTTTTTATTTTTCAAATGGTTTTACCTACGTATATAAATTGCATATTAATATAAAATCATATATAGCTCATAATTTTAACTGTTATACTATACTTTTACACTTATCTAACTTCTTACCTTATTTAATTTTTATCTACTCCTTGTTTAATATATTTACCTTTTACATGCTTTTTATGTGAATCTATCAACTGTATATGGGTTTTTACCTGAAATAAATGTATTCGTATAAGGCTAAAAGCACTGCAATGTTTGTGTATGTTGGGTGCATAAAGAGTATGTGTGATCTGAGTCACTGTGTTTGTAGGGTGTGTTGAGAGAGTGGGTGTGTTGAACTCAGTACATGTGATTTGTGTCACTGTCCTTAGGGTGTGTTGAGAGAGCAGGTGTGTTGAGACAGTATAGGTGTGTTGAGAGTGAACCGTGTCACTTATAAATACTGCAAGGTTTGTGTCTACTGGGTGCTTGTGGACGTGTGGGCAACAGCACGAACACTGACATTGAACTTGGCACACATCGCAGGGGAATATATTTAGAATGCACATGTACTTCGAAGACACAACTGTGAGGAACTGATGCAGCAAACAGACCACGAGTGGAGCGTCTAAGACAGAACATTCACTAAACATACCAGTGCCAGCAAATACGTTATTTTCGTCACACACAACATATTACATGTTTGTCTACAAATTGGTGGCCATTATTTTCGTGCACCGACACTAATCTTACTCCACACCATTCTGCCTGTCCCTGTCTTCCTGCAAATTAACATCACCTTGGTGTCCACTGGCAGGTCTATAACTGGACATATCACAGTTGGACGGTGAATACGTGGACAACAGCCTGTTAGGACCAGTTTCCCTACAAAAGAGCCAACGATCACATGTTGCTGTACTCGCAGCAAAGTACAACTTTGCATGATTAAAATGCTGTGCTACATCGTCACAATGAACTGTTTTCCTGGAGATAGACCACAAGCTAGATACAGGAGACACCGACAGTGACACAATGACAACCTCCCAAACTGTCTAGATGGAAGACACGGGACAAAGAACACCCAAGTTGGATGGAACCCAAGTTTTCAGTACCATACATCATCTACACATACTGATGTAGCATGCTAGTCTTACTGTCTGGCACTCAGTACCTTATTCCATCCAGGAAACAAACCAGAATCTTGTCATCATTCACACACAAAATACATGCATGCATGCATGCATACACATACACACAAATACACACATATACATACTAATCACAATGATTAGTTTATATTAATTTTTTACAATATTAGCATATCTATTTGGTTTACAATTAAAGTTTCATTTCATTGGGTGTTTTCTGAAATAGTGCCTGGGACATCCACCAAGGCTCTAGCGCTACACTGCTGTACGTTTCTTCACACTGAGCAGCTTCTGCGTCTACAGATGCACGAGTCGGTCAGAGACCTCCACTTGGCAGGGTCTGCAGCTATCTTCCTCACACATGCTGCTCTAGCATCCAGGCAAACCTCTAGCTGTGAGGTATGCCAGTAGGTGGCAGCACCATGCCAATCTATATTATTAATAACAATGTTGACAACTTCCAAACAAACCCCTGGAACTGTGACAGTGCACTTTCAAACACTGTTTTGCAGAAAGTGGCCACAGTCCAGTAGCATTTCTAAGAACGCACTGCAGGGTTGATCAGTTCAGCACAGTGCAATCCCATTTTCAGACCTGCACAATCGTGCCACCTCTCACAAACACCATTTATTTTTACAATTAATGTCACATTAACTTTCGAGCTGACAACGTGCTACACAGGGCAACATAGTGGGACTGCACCACATCCAATGAAGGCAGCATATGCTCATATCTATCCTGACTGAGGCAGGGTAAGCTATTGTTATCACTAATGAGAATAATCCCACCAGGCTAAAGTAACCATACTCAGGTAAAAATTAACATCACACTGGCCAGAAAAAATACCACCACTTACTGCTAGGTCAAGATGACCCCATCTATATACACCCATTGTCACACTCACAACAAATTACTTACTTACATATCACTGCTCAATTAATGAAGATCAATATAGCTTGAGACCCAGGACTGACAATACCACAGTGCAGGTGTAGCTATTGTGCAGTTTAACCATGTGTGATTACCTGGTACATGCTTTATGTTACTGTTAAGTTATCTGCGCCTGCCATGTAAACAGAGATGGGGAAAGTTTGCAGAACTAGGTCAAGGTCACCACTGAGATGTGATGAGCGCATGAGGACGGATATAAAAGGTAACTTCTTATGTAGCGCAGTAGCCAGTCCTCAGGATTGCTCAAACTGCTTTACACGTTATTTCGTCGACAGACCTGTTCAATCAGACACCATCTCAACTTCTCTGGGAAGCTACAAGCCATATGCTGCAATTAATGTGCGAAGGCTGCTCGTACACATATCCACCACTTGCTTATAGCCAGGTATTCCTTTATACCACTCAGTGAACTGGAGCAATGTAGAGTGAAATAACGGCACAAGGTTTTAACACTGCAGCACAGGATTCGAACCCAGATCCTCTCAGTCGCTGCGCTCTACAAACTATGAGAAGACAGGGAAAAGCAAGATGGAGTAGGGACTACCAACAGAACACTATGGAAATAAAAAACAATGAATTGTTTGGCAACATTTACCTAACCCTCACCCTTGAAGATTTTATTTTAAGCATTAATATTACATCACACATGCATGCATGCATGCACACATGCACGCACACACGCACGCATGCATGCACACATAAACATATGCATGCATACATACATACATACACGGATAAAAACAATAACACAGTAGAGCAGTTCCGTGCATGACCAGAGAAATGTTATCAAAACCACGTTTGAATCTCAAGGCATATACACACACGCATCAAACAGTTACACATGCATGCACAGACGCATGCACACACTTGGTACAGGTAGACAGTAACTAGACACCCCTGACAGGTCCACCCAAGACACCAGCGACCTTTCTGCAACCTGACACCTGCTGCCACTCAGCACCACGCACCAGGTAAATGATCTAATCCATCTCACTATTAACATATTATTTATTCATGCAAAACTGTTATGGAATAAAACCAAACAATCAACGTTATCACTAATCTATTATGTCGGTGTATTAGACTACATCATGGACATAAACAAGGTCATGTACTCTCATTATAACTATTACTCACATATGGAGTTGCAGCTATTCTACATTATGAAATAAGACCTCACAGGTTGGCTTCACCTAAACTACTTTCCTAGTACAATGAGTACACACTACTTTTCTGTGCTTAACTTGTGTCTAGAATAGGAACAATGAGTTCAGAATTAACATTTACTCATACACATTCAAATGGATAATTGTCTTTAAAGGTCAATGGACACTGAGAGCTGAGTGATGACAAGGCTGACCAGAAAAGACAACAAAGGGAATAGGCGACCCAGAAGAGATGACCTGGGAAAGGAATAGGAGACCAGAAGAATGACCTGGGAAAGGAATAGGCGACCCAGAAGATATGACCTGGGAAAGGAATAGGAGACCCAGAAGAGATGACCTGGGAAAGGAATAGGAGACCCAGAAGAGATGACCTGGGAAAGGAATAGGAGACCCAGAAGATATGACCTGGGAAAGGAATAGGAGACCCAGAAGAGATGACCTGGGAAAGGAATAGGAGACCCAGAAGAGATGACCTGGGAAAGGAATAGGAGACCCAGAAGATATGACCTGGGAAAGGAATAGGAGACCCAGAAGAGATGACCTGGGAAAGGAATAGGAGACCCAGAAGAGATGACCTGGGAAAGGAATAGGAGACCCAGAAGAGATGACCTGGGAAAGGAATAGGAGACCCAGAAGAGATGACCTGGGAAAGGAATAGGAGACCCAGAAGAGATGACCTGGGAAAGGAATAGGAGACCCAGAAGAGATGACCTGGGAAAGGAATAGGAGACCCAGAAGAGATGACCTGGGAAAGGAATAGGAGACCCAGAAGAGATGACCTGGGAAAGGAATAGGAGACCCAGAAGAGATGACCTGGGAAAGGAATAGGAGACCCAGAAGAGATGACCTGGGAAAGGAATAGGAGACCCAGAAGAGATGACCTGGGAAAGGAATAGGAGACCCAGAAGAGATGACCTGGGAAAGGAATAGGAGACCCAGAAGAGATGACCTGGGAAAGGAATAGGAGACCCAGAAGAGATGACCTGGGAAAGGAATAGGAGACCCAGAAGAGATGACCTGGGAAAGGAATAGGAGACCCAGAAGAGATGACCTGGGAAAGGAATAGGAGACCCAGAAGAGATGACCTGGGAAAGGAATAGGAGACCCAGAAGAGATGACCTGGGAAAGGAATAGGAGACCCAGAAGAGATGACCTGGGAAAGGAATAGGAGACCCAGAAGAGATGACCTGGGAAAGGAATAGGAGACCCAGAAGAGATGACCTGGGAAAGGAATAGGAGACCCAGAAGAGATGACCTGGGAAAGGAATAGGAGACCCAGAAGAGATGACCTGGGAAAGGAATAGGAGACCCAGAAGAGATGACCTGGGAAAGGAATAGGAGACCCAGAAGAGATGACCTGGGAAAGGAATAGGGACCCAGAAGAGATGACCTGGGAAAGGAATAGGAGACCCAGAAGAATGACCTGGGAAAGGAATAGGAGACCCAGAAGAGATGACCTGGGAAAGGAATAGGAGACCCAGAAGAGATGACCTGGGAAAGGAATAGGAGACCCAGAAGAGATGACCTGGGAAAGGAATAGGAGACCCAGAAGAGATGACCTGGGAAAGGAATAGGAGACCCAGAAGAGATGACCGGGAAAGGAATAGGAGACCCAGAAGAGATGACCTGGGAAAGGAATAGGAGACCCAGAAGAGATGACCTGGGAAAGGAATAGGAGACCCAGAAGAGATGACCTGGGAAAGGAATAGGAGACCCAGAAGAGATGACCTGGGAAAGGAATAGGACGACCCAGAAGAGATGACCTGGGAAAGGAATAGGAGACCCAGAAGAGATGACCTGGGAAAGGAATAGGAGACCCAGAAGAGATGACCTGGGAAAGGAATAGGAGACCCAGAAGAGATGACCTGGGAAAGGAATAGGAGACCCAGAAGAGATGACCTGGGAAAGGAATAGGAGACCCAGAAGAGATGACCTGGGAAAGGAATAGGAGACCCAGAAGAGATGACCTGGGAAAGGAATAGGAGACCCAGAAGAGATGACCTGGGAAAGGAATAGGAGACCCAGAAGATATGACCTGGGAAAGGAATAGGAGACCCAGAAGAGATGACCTGGGAAAGGAATAGGCGACCCAGAAGAGATGACCTGGGAAAGGAATAGGAGACCCAGAAGAGATGACCTGGGAAAGGAATAGGAGACCCAGAAGAGATGACCCGGGAAAGGAATAGGAGACCCAGAAGAGATGACCCGGGAAAGGAATAGGAGACCCAGAAGAGATGACCTGGGAAAGGAATAGGAGACCCAGAAGAGATGACCTGGGAAAGGAATAGGAGACCCAGAAGAGATGACCTGGGAAAGGAATAGGAGACCCAGAAGAGATGACCTGGGAAAGGAATAGGCGACCCAGAAGAGATGACCTGGGAAAGGAATAGGAGACCCAGAAGAGATGACCTGGGAAAGGAATAGGAGACCCAGAAGAGATGACCTGGGAAAGGAATAGGAGACCCAGAAGAGATGACCTGGGAAAGGAATAGGAGACCCAGAAGAGATGACCTGGGAAAGGAATAGGAGACCCAGAAGAGATGACCTGGGAAAGGAATAGGAGACCCAGAAGAGATGACCTGGGAAAGGAATAGGAGACCCAGAAGAGATGACCTGGGAAAGGAATAGGAGACCCAGAAGAGATGACCTGGGAAAGGAATAGGAGACCCAGAAGAGATGACCTGGGAAAGGAATAGGAGACCCAGAAGAGATGACCTGGGAAAGGAATAGGAGACCCAGAAGAGATGACCTGGGAAAGGAATAGGAGACCCAGAAGAGATGACCTGGGAAAGGAATAGGAGACCCAGAAGAGATGACCTGGGAAAGGAATAGGAGACCCAGAAGAGATGACCTGGGAAAGGAATAGGAGACCCAGAAGAGATGATCTGGGAAAGGAATAGGCGACCTAGAAGAGATGACCTGGGAAAGGAATAGGAGACCCAGAAGAGATGACCTGGGAAAGGAATAGGAGACCCAGAAGAGATGACCTGGGAAAGGAATAGGAGACCCAGAAGAGATGACCTGGGAAAGGAATAGGAGACCCAGAAGAGATGACCTGGGAAAGGAATAGGAGACCCAGAAGAGATGACCTGGGAAAGGAATAGGAGACCCAGAAGAGATGACCTGGGAAAGGAATAGGCGACCCAGAAGAGATGACCTGGGAAAGGAATAGGAGACCCAGAAGAGATGACCTGGGAAAGGAATAGGCGACCCAGAAGAGATGACCTGGGAAAGGAATAGGAGACCCAGAAGAGATGACCTGGGAAAGGAATAGGAGACCCAGAAGAGATGATCTGGGAATGGAATAGGCAACCCAAAAGAGATGACCTGGGAAAGGAATAGGAGACCCAGAAGAGATGACCTGGGAAAGTGAGGAACTGGGGATGAAATGACCTGAGGGAGATAAAAGCTGGGGAAGGGACAACCCAGATAAAAGATGATACAGGGAATAAATGACAAGAGAAACAGATAACCCAAGGAAGAAATGACCCGGGACACAGACGACTGGGAAAGGGAAGAACCAGCGAAGTGATAACCCAGGGAAGAGGCAAGTTGGGAATGTGACAAACTTGGCAAGAGGCGACCTGGGCAAGACAACAGCTGGGGAAGAGACAACCTAGGGACGACACGGTCTGGGGAAGAGACAACCCAGGGACACGGTCTGGGGAAGAGACAACCTAGGGACGACACGGTCTGGGGAAGAGACAACCTAGGGACGACACGGTCTGGGGAAGAGACAACCCAGGGACGACACGGTCTGGGGAAGAGACAACCTAGGGACGACACGGTCTGGGGAAGAGACAACCCAGGGACGACACGGTCTGGGGAAGAGACAACCTAGGGACGACGCGGTCTGGGGAAGAGACAACCTAGGGACGACACGGTCTGGGGAAGAGACAACCTAGGGACGACCGGTCTGGGGAAGAGACAACCTAGGGACGACACGGTCTGGGGAAGAGACAACTTAGGGACGACACAGTCTGGGGAAGAGACAACCTAGGGACGACACAGTCTGGGGAAGAGACAACCTAGGGACGACACAGTCTGGGGAAGAGACAACCTAGGGACGACACGGTCTGGGGAAGAGACAACCCAGGGACGACACGGTCTGGGGAAGAGACAACTAGGGCCCCGACACGGTCCTGGGGAAGAGACAACCTAGGGACGACACGGTCTGGGGAAGAGACAACTAGGGACGACACGGTCTGGGGAAGAGACAACCTAGGGACGACACGGTCTGGGGAAGAGACAACCTAGGGACGACACAGTCTGGGGAAGAGACAACCTAGGGATGACACGGTCTGGGGAAGAGACAACCCAGGGACGACACGGTCTGGGGAAGAGACAACCTAGGGAGACACGGTCTGGGGAAGAGACAACCCAGGGACGACACGGTCTGGGGAAGAGACAACCTAGGGACGACACAGTCTGGGGAAGAGACAACCTAGGGATGACACGGTCTGGGGAAGAGACAACCCAGGGACGACACGGTCTGGGGAAGAGACAACCTAGGGATGACACGGTCTGGGGAAGAGACAACCCAGGGACGACACGGTCTGGGGAAGAGACAACCAGCGAAGTGATAACCCAGGGACGACACGGTCTGGGGAAGAGACAACCTAGGGACGACACGGTCTGGGGAAGAGACAACCTAGGGACGACACGGTCTGGGGAAGAGACAACCTAGGGACGACACGGTCTGGGGAAGAGACAACCCCTAGGGACGACACAGTCTGGGGAAGAGACAACCTAGGGATGACACGGTCTGGGGAAGAGACAACCCAGGGACGACACGGTCTGGGGAAGAGAAAACCCCTAGGGATGACACGGTCTGGGGAAGAGAAAACCCCTAGGGACGACACGGTCTGGGGAAGAGACAACCTAGGGACGACACGGTCTGGGGAAGAGACAACCTAGGGATGACACGGTCTGGGGAAGAGACAACCCAGGGACGACACGGTCTGGGGAAGAGACAACCTAGGGATGACACGGTCTGGGGAAGAGACAACCCAGGGACGACACGGTCTGGGGAAGAGACAACCTAGGGACGACACAGTCTGGGGAAGAGACAACCTAGGGACGACACAGTCTGGGGAAGAGACAACCTAGGGATGACACGGTCTGGGGAAGAGACAACCTAGGGACGACACAGTCTGGGGAAGAGACAACCTAGGGATGACACGGTCTGGGGAAGAGACAACCTAGGGACGACACAGTCTGGGAAAAAGACAACACAAGGAAGAGATAAACGACCCAGAAAAGAAATTACCTGGTGGGAAGAGATGACTGGGGAAAGGTATGACTATGGGATGAAATTTTCCTTGAACGAGATGACCTTTCTGGTGGGAATAGATCAGAGGCAGCGAACATGTGTGAACAGTTATGTTGCGTCATTCTGACGCACCACGAGTGAGTGAATAGAAAAACGGTCCCGTCCTACACAACTGTATCAGATCTGTGGGTGAATTAGGGCAGTGTGAAGGTGACACAACATCTGACAAACAACACAACACAACACAACACAACACAACACAACACAACACAACACAACACAACACAACACAACACAACACAACACAACACAACACAACACAACACAACACAACACAACACAACACAACACCCCACACAGATGACGATCCTCTGATCATGACCCATTCATCTTGACCCACTTCCCTACTTCCAGCACGTGTCACGCTGTACCGCTATCAAGTGACACTCAGCTGCTGTCAGAGGTACAGTTTGTCAAGTGTTGCGTAAATTCTTTTCAATGACAAGATCAAATCATATCAGATACCAGGATACAGACAGGTTGATTCACTGTGTAGAATGCTTTTTAAATTTCTCTGAATGGCTTTAAAAAAGGTTACAAATCATACACACAACGGTTAACAATTAACCAGCATTAGCAATCTTTAGAATGAACTGTAATCATTTACATAATGAACACACATACAGGTAATCAGGTAAACACTTTTAATCAGGATATGTACAAATATCCGAGTCAAAATAACAAGGAAATCGGTGGAATAGCAGAAGTGAGCTAATTATAACATTTAAAGTCGCAAAAAGCCACAAGTATGTCTAATTTTGCTAACGATTGCACTTGCGCCGTATAAAAATAAAACTGCATTCCTCAGAGATATCACGTAGCCCCCTCTAATTTACACCAGCCACTTGACTTAATTGCCTACCTGCCTCAGGTCAGGTCAATGTCTGCTTTCTGCACGTTTCTCTGCAGCTATAAATTGTGAGTTTACAAACATCGTCAATTGTCATACAGATTCCTTAAAAACCATACGTCACCTGTGTACTAACAATAATGCATAATTTATACTGTTTTGCAACTAACATTGTTTACACATAGAAATGTTCAAGGTATATGATATGGAATTGTGCATACAAATAATGAATGCATGTTTTTCTAAACATGTTCAAAGAATCATAAATTAAAGTTGGACTTAAATTACTTACATGTAGCATCATTTATTATCTCCACAAATTAAAGTGATGTTAGACTGCTAAATGGGCTTAACAGAACATAATATTGTTATGTTCCAAGCTGTCGTTACACAGCATTTTCACCACATTTTCACCACATTTTAGTGTATGGTACGTGACATTGACTTTGAAAATCATTTCATGTACCAGAATTTTCCATGGCTAATTTTGGTTGTTTACATTTACTTGATACAATTTTTTTTCGGTCTGCCCTATGTACAGTCAAGACAATGCTGTCAATGTCATGCGCCTGTCACATTACATGTGGACAATGAATAACGTGGAATAACCATCAGTTCCCGCAGCTGGGCTGTGAAACGTGACGACGAGGGCACCATCAAATGTCATCACGAGGCCAGCATCAGTGAGACACATGGCAGCTATATTGGGAGCGGACTGCTCGAGCATAATAAATAAACTAGTGTTGCTGCATGACGCAACACAACAGACAGGGTCAATGTCAACAGGATCACATGAACATGTATTACGCACAGTGTCAACGCTTTTATCAATAATCAAATTCTTTGTCAAGCCAAAAGGGTCTTTGTGAATGCATTCGTGTTAACACGACACAGATAAAAACGTATTAAGAAGTGCTGATGCTTTTTTAATAATAAAATCTTTGAAAAGCCTGAAGGGTTTTTTGTGTAAAACATTACGGGGTGTGTCAAAAGGGCACAGTAAGAACATTATGACACACAACGTGGTCATTGTTCTTGAAAACACCCGTTTCATACTGGATATAATTCCTTTATGTGGGTGTACATGTTTACCCTCCAGACTATTACACCTGAGTTGCCCATCACGCAGTAGTAAATGAGAAGCAGCTTTTTACAGAACACTAACCATGTAACTTGTGTAAACACCTACAAGTTGTGTAAACACCTACAAAAGAGGAGGCCCTCACAACCTTTACACATTGCGTGTCATACAGACGTAAATGAAAGGTAGTGACCTTTCTTCAACATCTTTTTGGCAAAAACAAACTCTGAAAACTGATTCAAAGTTCACTAATATAATTATCTATTCAAAACATGTTTTCTATAGCGAAAATACTTCTTTCAAGTGCGATTACTATCAAAACCTCTTCACCTCATTCAGGTGTAAATAAACTATTGACCTTTCCACTGGTGTCTATTGGGGCACAAAGTCAGTGTATTCTCGAAGGTCAATGTCACCTTATCCTGAATGAGACACACTTCAGAGGGACCCAGCAATGGGACACTAGGACACAGGGCAATAATTTAACTCAAATCTATTTCTAGTGTACAATTCCTGTAAGGTGACATCTTAAATTTTACTAACACAAGACCAACACCCTTGGTCACGTGTAGATGTGACTAAAGTAAAACAATACCATAATGTGAGTCACATAGGGTGATCATTTAACTCACATTTAAGGAGTCAAAAGTAGCATTTTAAATTTACCGACACAATAATACTACCATTGGCCATGTGCAGATCAGACTTAAAGGACAATGTGACGTTGACCAACTGACCGTCCCATGTGTTACATCACCAGAAAACTCTGTGGAAGCGCATTTATTGCTTTTCTTTAATTAATATGAATAATAATATAAATCGTTATTAATTAAAGGTAATTCTTTTACTAAAAGTACACAATATGTACAAAATTAAGTTTAAAAAATTGTGACGATTCTATGTTTCCTTGCAAAAACATAACGACAAAGATCATGTGTTTGAGGATATGCTGTACTTCCGCGAGAGCGTGTCTTATCGGCAAAATCACACCCACGTACCGGAAAATATAAAAATATCTCCTCCTATCAAATGCTATGCGACTTGTACAGTTGATGGAATCCACCAGGAAGGAATGTGAAATCGTGGAATGGCTGCAGGAGTGAGCCGCTCAAACATTCTGCCAACAGGATTGCTTCCTGATAACACGACTGATCAAACTTGTCAACAATATCCTGCAAAATCTTGTCAACAAAACCTTGCATAACATCTACAACATTTTGGTAGTTCTCAGAACTGTGTCACTCGTGTGTAGGTCTAACAGGACACAGACACTTCACAAAGAATAGTTGAATCAGTTTGGAGTAAACAACAAGTGGCGCCCCCAGGTGGACAGAGACGTGCATAAGCCATGTCAACAACTGGTGACTGTCAACTATTTACGGGGACAGCTGGGACACTGTGGTGAGAAGCATGACGCAGCAGTTCCAGTGAACTGCCATGATTAGCACGGGATTCAGGAATTGTTTACCTGTCCCAAATACAGCACAACAAAATAACCCAGAAACCACTTTCCCACTAGATGATATTGCCAAACTGTTGGGGGCTTTGTAAATACAAACAATTCCAATAATCAACAAGCATTTGACAGAACTGGTGCCGGCCACCATCCAAAACAATTGGAAAGGCCAACAAGTTGCAGTGACATATTGACATGTATTTTTTTATTGTATATACATTTTTAGAAACTTTACTTTACACTGATAATGATGTCACCATTTTTATTAATACTATAATGATCGGTAATTATATTATTTTTTAAATCTAAAATGTCGCTTTGTTTTATGTGTGTCTGATGAACACAATGATGTAAAAGTGCCACGAGCGCGACCATGTGGCGGATAACAGCGCTATATAAATTGCCATTATTATTATGTATCTATGTGTTCAAGTGCTGGAGTTGCTAAAACAACCACTACATATAGGCAAGGTCTAATTTATTTCTAATGAAAAGAATGGTTACAACATATCACACACCACTGAACTGCAATTACTGGCTTGTTATATCAAATGCTAACAGCTAAATATGTATCTTATTTCTAAAGAGCACAAACACAACTGTGGATCATTAAGCAATTTTTTTTCCAAAACATTTTTATTCCAAATACACCCTTTGCCCATCCATTTTAGGATTATTGGAATTTGTATATTTACAAAAAAACTTAATGCGACATTAATGTTCAATACAAACCAGTGCACTTATTGGGAAACACGTACCAATATTAGTCACCATTCTAGAAATTTTACTTTAATAACTTTTCCTTAAAAAAGTATTGCAAAATAAGAATTATGTTTTTCTAATGAAGGTACTGAAGCTTACTTCTCATTTAAATATATTTCCACAAATATGACCATTTAAATGTTCACGTCTTTACAAGGCAGTAAACAATGCATTCACAGTGGCATATGTAACAACTGTACAAATACTGTAGTCTGTAGATCCTGTTCAGCATTGCTGGGAGCTGCAGATTGCAACTAACCTCCAGATTTTAAATGTATTCCAGTGTTTCCCCTGGGTAAAATTATGCGTTTGTAGCATTAATTACAAGTAAATAGTTAGGAAATAGCTAACAGGTGGCAATTTTTGCATATTCTGAGCGAGGTGGCTTAAACAAACAATGAGGTGGCCCACCTCATTCACCATGTAGCAGTGGAAACACATGTAGTCTAATATATGTGTGGTTCGCTTGAGCCTGAGTATCATGTCAAGCCCATGGACATAAATAGAACACAAGTAGAGCAACTATCTAGGCCAACATATTTAGGCCGCGTGGGAAATATAATCAGCATTGTAGCGGGGCAGATGGAACTTTCCAAAAATATACACAGAGCAGACCGTGGACGTATCACTGCTGCAGTCGATACAACAGACCCAGGGGTACAGGGGAAGGGGGCTTTGTCTCAGGTAGCTGTCATCAGGCAGCACTCCAATCTCTAAGACACAGTTCCATGTGGGATGGGAGCCAGCCCCTCTAAGAGTAATTTTCTGGATTTGCGTAAAATTAATGTCTGCTTTGGGTTAACAAACATAGGGCCACACCCACCAACCTGTTTTGGGGACAATGTAAATGGACAGTAACCCATCTGCAACCTATATTGGGGCCAACATTCCACTTGCCACCTGTTTGTAGTCCGTCTCCCCAACTCCCATCAATGTTTAGGGTGTCCTCCCACTTCTTACTTCCTGCCACTCTCCCTCAACAAAGGTAGTATGTTATTTGTCAGGAAGCTTTAAAATACTGTCACCTGACATTTAGGCTGTATCTGGCATTGCTATAAATGAACGGAACTCAACTCTAAGTGGTGTTATTCTATCACAACTAACGCCTGTGTGAGGAAGAGAAACAGGAACTGGTTGTGGACTCTATGTAGACACTGCTAGATCAAAGTAAATGATGAAATACAGTCTGACCTTTGAACCTCCCCCCACACTGCCTGACATTTCACCGAGATCTTCATTGACATCTCAGTATCTCAGTGGGTGGGGGGACTGAAATCTCAACCCCTGTATGACATTTCATCCTTCTGACTCCGACATTTTACCCTTCGTGAATTCTGATACCCCACAATCTAGCACCGCACCCCTCTACCGAAATTTAGTATGTCCTTTTTTCACCCCAAATCTAGCACTTCCCCCATCCTACTGCCTTAGCCCACCTGTGACAACCGTCTGGTCTTCAACCCCTCCCCGATACTTCACCCTATCGTCACCACTAGCGCCATCTGGTGAACAATCCTGCAGTGAATTCATGCTGTGCTACACTGCCAGGGTGTTCCCATTTTACCCATGGAAAAAGTGCCGCCCAATCACATATCGTAGATGGTCATGACATTGCGACACAAATAATGTTAACCTCCATGACTTCTGGTACACTGTGGCTTTAGACCAATAAAATCCCAGCAACAAAGTCACATGAATTCTTAATGACAAATGTCCACTGGCACTGGATAAATAAATGATTAATGTTTTAGCAAACTGACTGTATCAGATATCAGCTCCTGCCCGAGAGGATGACTGGTGAACTTGGCAGGTTAGAAGACAGCTCGGGTTACATTCAAACTGTGTGGCTCATTAATCAAAGAGTATAATAAATTATACTGCAAGACAGCGGAGTGACTGACGTGGGAAACTGACACAGAAAGTAACACAGGTCTGTGTACCTGATGACACGCAGATAATGTCACACTAATCACTGATGGTTTCTCAAATACCTCAATGTCACTCATCTGTGTCACAGGTGTCTACCTTTACAGGTGATAAAGTCAGGTGAGGTTAAATTACTACTGTCAATGACACGTAAAATGCAACCGCATAAAAATTACAACACTTTCAGAGAATCCTGGTGCTTATAAATAAATTACTATTATGGTGGTTCAATTATAAATATGATGCTTCAAAATTCAAATACTATGTGATATAATTACAAAGTGGCATGAAGAATCAACTGTTCATAGGTTGAATACGACGTTCTTTACAAAGGAATCTTAATTACATGTTTCATTACTGCTAATTTTAGAGGATGTCTTACATTTTCCAATTACAATTTCAGCAAAATATATCTTTCAATCATTCAAAAACATAACTTTAATTTTTACTGTACATTGTAACTATAATATATTTTAACCGACCCGACCCTGGTTAAAGGGATGGTGAGACAAGACACTAAGATAGGCCAAGCGGCAATAATTGAACTACAGTGTACAGTCAAGAGAGTTGTGGTGGTAATGAAGACCTTCAAGTTGGCAGCTGTCAACTTCACACTTCACACTTGAGTCGACACAAACCTCATTAGTACACGGGGTGGCTAATAGTGACAATTCACAAGTCACAACCTCCATGCCTGCTACAGCAGCCAGCCAGCCACACAGTTCAACCAACAACATTTTATTTCTAGGAACAGATTTGCGATCATGATACTGAAACATTAATAACTAAACAAACTGTGAATGATGGTCAAATGAAGCCATAGACTGGGAGCACCTGAGTAGTGTCTAAGGCAAATTACACACTAAGTTTAAATGTGTGTGTCTGCTGTGTCATGATTGATAGAAGCTGTAATGTGGGCTGGAAAGCCTGGAATGAAACACGAACAATGCTTCAGTAAAATGCATAAACATAAACAATAATGCATTTGTGGATACGGCATCAGACAAGAAGGAATTCAATGGTCATGTGGGAAGGAATGGGCCAGACTGACAGACAACTGCTGGCCATGGACGGAGAACCTAAAACATGATCTCATCAGAGTGGCAGACACAGACAGGACTGTCAGACCAACGCTGCAGGCTTTCTCAGATAATGCTTTTTATTCTCACAACAGCATTTAAACAAATACAGGTTATATATATATATATATATATATATATATATATATATATATATATATATATATATATATGCATACATTCACATACTTCCATACATAACACTAGTAAAAAATGTGAATTATACAATCCAACTGAAGATATATAGAGAAAATGACATTACATAAGAATGTTTAATAAAATAAGCAGTGCAAGATGTCAACTCCTTTCCAGAACTATCCTCAAATGTCAACTCAAAAGTCTATCAACTACTGATTCAACTACTGACTCAACTGTCGCCTCAACTTAATTGTCAGCTTAACCATCAACTTAACTATTGTCAACACGACTGTCAAATCACCCATCAACTCAACTGTCTGCTTAACCGTCAACTCAACTGTCAAATCAACAATCAACTCAACCGTCAGCTCAACCATCAACTCAACCTGTGACTCATTTGTTTCTCAGTTGTTGACTCAATTATTAACTCAGCTGTTAACTCAGCTGTCAACTCAGTTGTCAACTCAGTTGTCAACTCAGTTGTCAACTCAGTTGTCATCTCAGTTGTCAACTCAGTTGTCAACTCAGTTGTCAACTCAGTTGTCAACTCAGTTGTCAACTCAGTTGTCAACTCAGTTGTCAACTCAGTGTCAACTCATTTCAACTCAGTCAATTGTCAACTCAGTCTTCAACTATGTGTCAACTCAGTGTAACTCAGTTGTCAACCTCAGCTGTCAACTCAGCTGTCAACCCAAGCTGTAACCAGTTGTCAACCCAGCTGTCAACCCAGCTGTCAACTCAGCTGTCAACCCAGTTGTCAACTCAGCTGTCAACCAGCTGTCAACTCAGCTGTCAACTCAGCTGTCAACCTCAGCTGTCAACTCAGTTGTCAACTCAGCTGTCAACTCAGCTGTCAACTCAGCTGTCAACCAGTGTCAACTCAGTTGTCACATCAACTCAGCTGTCAACTCAGCTGTCAACTCAGTTGTCAACTCAGCTGTCAACCCAGTTGTCAACTCAGCTGTCAACTCAGTTGTCAACTCAGCTGTCAACTCAGTTGTCAACTCAGTTGTCAACTCAGCTGTCAACTCAGTTGTCAACCCAGTTGTCAACCCAGCTGTCAACTCAGTTGTCAACTCAGCTGTCAACCCAGCTGTCAACCCAGCTGTCAACCCAGTTGTCAACCCAGCTGTCAACTCAGCTGTCAACCCAGTTGTCAACCCAGCTGTCAACCCAGCTGTCAACCCAGCTGTCAACCCAGCTGTCAACCCAGCTGTCAACCCAGTTGTCAACCCAGCTGTCAACTCAGCTGTCAACCCAGCTGTCAACCAGCTGTCAACCCAGTTGTCAACCCAGCTGTCAACCCAGCTGTCAACCCAGCTGTCAACCCAGCTGTCAACCCAGCTGTCAACCCAGCTGTCAACTCAGCTGTCAACCCAGCTGTCAACCCAGCTGTCAACCCAGCTGTCAACCCAGCTGTCAACCCAGCTGTCAACCCAGCTGTCAACCCAGCTGTCAACCCAGCTGTCAACCCAGTTGTCAACTCAGCTGTCAACCCAGCTGTCAACCCAGCTGTCAACCCAGTTGTCAACCCAGCTGTCAACCCAGCTGTCAACCCAGCTGTCAACTCAGCTGTCAACCCAGTTGTCAACCCAGCTGTCAACTCAGCTGTCAACCCAGTTGTCAACCCAGCTGTCAACTCAGCTGTCAACCCAGCTGTCAACCCAGCTGTCAACCCAGTTGTCAACTCAGCTGTCAACCCAGCTGTCAACCCAGTTGTCAACTCAGCTGTCAACCCAGCTGTCAACTCAGTTGTCAACCCAGCTGTCAACCCAGCTGTCAACCCAGCTGTCAACCCAGTTGTCAACTCAGCTGTCAACCCAGTTGTCAACCCAGTTGTCAACCCAGCTGTCAACCCAGTTGTCAACCCAGCTGTCAACTCAGCTGTCAACCCAGTTGTCAACCCAGCTGTCAACCCAGCTGTCAACCCAGCTGTCAACCCAGTTGTCAACCCAGCTGTCAACCCAGCTGTCAACCCAGCTGTCAACCCAGTTGTCAACCCAGCTGTCAACCCAGCTGTCAACCCAGTTGTCAACCCAGCTGTCAACCCAGTTGTCAACCCAGCTGTCAACCCAGTTGTCAACCCAGCTGTCAACCCAGCTGTCAACCCAGTTGTCAACCCAGCTGTCAACCCAGTTGTCAACCCAGCTGTCAACCCAGCTGTCAACCCAGCTGTCAACTCAGCTGTCAACCCAGCTGTCAACCCAGCTGTCAACTCAACTGAACTGCCAACTTATTGAGATACGCTCTAATCACTCAGACCTAATGATATGGTAGGATTTGTGAAGTTGCAAACTGATAAATAAAAACTGGTTGTTTTATTTTTACAAGCGATACGATTACGTTTCAACAAGCCGTACTATATCAATATTGTCAGTAAATTTGTTTACATTGTCACTGTACATGTCTCATAGAGATTTACCTAAAACTATCATTGATACAAATAATATCATTGTATATAAAATACCTGTTCTTCCCAATTGTGTTACGAACAGGTTGCTGAGGTAAATATGTGATGAATAATGTCCTTGCTGAATACAAGGATTTGGTAAGTACATGTATAATCACATGAGGGCGCCACTGTTTGTCATAAATAGCTGTAGTATACGGACGGACAGTTTGCTTGTTGTCAGTCTGTTTTAATTCTTCTTATTAACTAATAACTGTTTTCTTATTTAAAAAACTTAACATAAACATAAAACAACTCTACACTAATGTGCTACAGCCTATAACTACTGTGCATTCTAACTAGCCAACCAACCAGTAACACACCTTAACTACTTCTAGATGCCACAGCCACACGTTAACATGCCTTAACTAAACTTCCGCATGCCTTAACTAAACATCCACATGCCTTAATTATATGTGCGTGTCTTAACTACATGTGTATATTAAATGCAGTTTCCATGCAGGCCTTCGTCCGTCCATTAACTAATAATTTTGTAATCTTAGCCATAGTGAAAGGTTGGAATAATGTTTGGATGAATGCAATGCTCTGCCAAATCTAAACAAAAGAATTTTGAATACGGTTCTGAACTTGCGTGTCAGTTTGTAATTCATTGGTACCAGGTTTGGCCGTTTTATTGCAAAATCAATTATAATTAAACTATTTATAATACTAATAAGAACATCACCAGTGCCAAAAATACTGCTTTAACAAGCCACAACTTTTGTTAAGACTAATTAGTAACATACATTAAATACATTAAAAAACATTTTGGCAACAAGGTTTTTTTAATTTGTTTTTTAAATACTATGTACGATAAAAATCATACTTTCCCAAAACAACTTTCAGACTTTGTTCCTGCGGACATCTGAGGACCACTGCAGGATTCTGCAGAACACACAACACAACGCACAGGACTCACAGAGGGGTTTCCATGGCAACGACATCGACCAGTGGCGCTCGCGTGGCACTGGATCATTGTCAAACGGCTGGTCCGTCGTCCAGATAAAGTCTGGCATGGTGTCGCCCGCCTCCATCCCTAGGATGTAAGGCAGCGAGACACGACTGTCAGTGCTGCGAACCAGTGAGCTTCGGCTTGCTTGTGGCGCCTTGCGAGCCAAGCAAGATGTGAGGGTTGTGAGCGATGAACCCACGATGTGCTAAAACAGTAGAATGGCAACGTCTCTGTTATGTGTGTACAATGCAAACGATGATCTCTCCCTCACTCTTTCGGATGAACTGTGCCTTGGAGTCCGCCCAGGGGCTGTGTGTCCATCTGTAGAGGTTGACCAGTGCTACACTACAGGTGTCCTCATGATACCTCATTAGAATATTGTCATATAAGCCGTGTACAGATTGCACCCCTGACAACGCAAACAAATTCATACAGCCACTCACACCGATCTCAACAATCTGCTAGGTGGAGTAATTATAGTTGCCCCCCACTACCCCCCCAGACCCTCCCTCTGTGACCACCCGGAGAAGCTGTAAACACCGATTATGATGTGACCTCTCCTGATCCCTTTTCTTAGTGAGTGTTTATGACAGTTTCCCTGCACACACATACACAATTTCACACACACACACTGACAACATTCCCTCTGCTGAACTCTGCTAATTGGTGACCAGACAAAATAAAACTGCATAAACTGTAATCGTATTAGTGGCTGAATCAGAGTGGTATAGATGGGACCTGACAAAGCTGTAAATATGCATTATGTATGAGGAATAGTCAACATGTCTCATGCTAACACAAATGTTACATGGTGTATCACATGATGCTCATTTAGATGTCACACGACACGGTACACAATACTCTTACATTAGCATCCCAATTACAGACTTTGCTTCTACAAATGACTCCCTGTGGCATATATATAGCCAGGTCTTGGGCACTAATGTTCATCACAACAGATCTATTTTCAGACAGCATTGCTTTATTGATGTGATTAAACTGGCCATCCTCTATTCCCACCTGTATATGTTCACACATTTTCAGTTCTCAACACTATAATGAAAGTGTGGCCCGACTGCACAGCAATAACAAATAAAAACTGCCATATGGGCAATTATTATTATAATAATTTAAAGAACCAATGGGATGCATGCTACTTCAAAGCGTTGATCTCACATGACTACATCAATTCGCATTTCCTCAAGGACGCTTTGTGCATCAAAATATGGCCGATCCGACAAGACAACCTGTAGAATTATTGACACAGTGTGTCAATGTCACTGCCAATGTCATGAGCAGGTGACGTTCTCACCCATAATGGTTTAGATGTGATTGACTGAATCAATGTGCTGGCCTGATGTGTTCAGTGTACGTAATTACAGCCTGCTGTGACACAGCAGGTGACAATACAAACTCAGGTCATGCTGGACCACACTTGTTGTGAGCATGTGCTGTGAGGAAGCCAGCCTCTCTCTTACTGGGTGAGGGCATGGGTGATGGCATGATGATGGCATGGTGAGGGCATGGTGAGGGCATGGGTGAATGCATGGAGGGAGTGGATGGACACAAGGTCTAGCCAGTTTGCACTGTTGTCCCTGGATGCAATTAACAGCCAATAATCCACTGACAGTGCCCAGCTATCTACCACAGTGTTGCTAAAATATTTTCATGTTACAGCACACTTTTTGTTTGCTTGATTTTTGTGGCATATCGTCATGCTATTGTGTTTTAAAGAAAATCTACTTTGCAAAATACTTCTAAAGGCATCATAATACAATTTTGATTTTGCAATTTGTTTGTATTTTTTAACATGATTTTAAATGATTAATATCACGTTTCAATATCAAAGAAAATCCTCATTATCATTAGGGCACATAAAAGAAATCTTAATTATCTTTAATATCAAAACATGTTTTACAAATATAATATTTATTATCATTAGCAATAACTACAACTATGCTCTAGTGAAAAATTAGTACTCGGGTACAGTACAGGCACTATTTGTACAGGCACTAGCACAGGCACTAGAACAGGCACTATCAAAGGTGCTAGTACAGGACTACAGGTACTAGTACAGGTACTAGTACAGGTACTAGTACAGGTACTAGTACAGGTACTAGTACAGGTACTAGTACAGGTACTAGTACAGGTACTAGTACAGGTACTAGTACAGGTACTAGTACAGGTACTAGTACAGGTACTAGTACAGGTACTAGTACAGGTACTAGTACAGGTACTAGGTAAGTACTAGTACAGGTACTAGTACAGGTACTAGTACAGGTACTAGTACAGGTACTAGTACAGGTACTAGTACAGGTACTAGTACAGGTACTAGTACAGGTACTAGTAAGGCACTAGGAAAGGGCACCAGTACAGGTACTAGTACAGCACTAGTATAAGCACTAGTACAAGTACTGCTACAAGTACTGGTATTTGTACTGATACTTGTACAGGTACAGATATTGGTACAGATACAGGTACTGGTACTAGTACATGTATTAGCACTACCACTATCAGTACCTGTCTTGGGATCTCAAATACTGAACAAGCTACAAGATCAAGGTGCTTTAGATCAGACCTTGATAAGTGTCAATGGTCAGAAGTCTACTTCCCAAAAGATGGATATATCCAGGGTTGGGTCTAAATACACATGTTGGGATCAAATACAACTTGGCCAAATCAAATTCAAATACATTGCTTTTCCAGATTTAAATTAAAATACAATGCCATTTTTGAAATTTGATTTAAATGATTCAAATATGTGGCCCGTGTTTCTATTATAGAGTGGGTGGAATTTTGTCTTTGGCTTGATTGACTGGTGTACACTAATTGGCAGGCAGGTTTACTAGACTCCTTATCTGTACTACTGTACCAACTAGTGGGTAACTCTTCCCCTCTACTGGAGGAAACCTGGGTTCCTTTGTCTTAGCCCAGGATGTTTACACAGCAGGTGACAGCAGGATTCTTTGAAGCACCTTCTGGTGAATACCTGCCTTTATGGCTATAGATAAGCTTCACTGGCTTATTGTTCATAATATTTGACCAGCTTCACTGTAGGCAAATTTTCTCAGTGCTACCTGCCCACTGTTGACCAGGTGTGAAAAATATTCTGTCTTGACTCCTGAATCAGTTTATGTCAGGCAATGCTTTACCTGTTTATGTGTATTTGATTGTATTTGCAAATACTTTTCAAATACAGACCAAATTTCAAATACAAATACATACGCTTTTGTGATTTTCAATTCAATTACAAATACATGTACAAAAAATTCTGTATTCAAATACGTTTTCAAGCCCAACCCTGGATATATCACACACAACATTGTGATAAATTCAGATTTTTATGCTCTCCAAAACACAGGCTGTCTATGGGCCAATATGTTTTCAATTCCCAATCAACTATACCAGTATTAAATGTACAGCTGCTAGCTACAAATTACACCAAGAAAGCTGCCTCACTCAAAGATGAGAAAGAAACAAGGAAACATATTAACAAATATCATACCTGGAAAAATCAAATGATAGAGCTTGCGAAGATGGGTACGTCCCAACAGTCGAGTACACAAGGGGTCACAAGCCACATTGTCAATACGAATCGATGACATTCAGCAGTAATGATACGCCACGTGCACGGTCCAAGACTGCGTCCACGATGCCACTCAGTCCGGAATGGCACGGCGACTAAATACTGAGCTGGCGGTAACAAACAGCACGAAATGTCCACTGCAGATTGGCTAGAGTTTGTTGCTGTGGACGGACGGCGTGCTGCCTGCATGCAACTGGTCTTGCGAGATGCATGACTGTGGTTACACGACAGACTCACGGGACAACCCACGCACCGTAGCACGAGCGACGCAGTGGATTAACATTGAACTCTGGGATGTTGCACTGGTGACCAGCAGTATTAGTTAATGGCCCGAGGGCATCGACTACGTAGGCGACCAGAACGTGCACGTCTCGATGCTGATTACATCCAATAATACTCACCATGGGCGGGGTAGGGAAAAATCAATGGCGACGAGAACTAACGAGTTCATTCAGCACTGAGTTCAACATCATCGTCACTGTCCAGCCACCACTTCCAGCACCAGACCACCTCTACGCTGCCACAACCCCATTGATCAGCTCCATCAGGTGCAACAGTAATTTATGAACAGGCCAAACTGGTCACCGCTAAGACAGCTTGTGTCTGGTGTAGACGGTAATAGACGCTGTCTGTGAGTGGTCCAGAGAGGCCTGGCTCTGGTCGTACACGGTCAGAGAACATCAAATATTAACACAACAATATATACAGTATTAATGAGGACACATCCTCAGCCAGCTCCTTATGTAAGTGAGTTGGGCTAAGATGTGTACACGTAGGTTTGATTAAAGAGAACATTACCCAGCATTCCCCACATCCCCACAGACAGTCTTCAACAAATACGGAAGTTCTTGTAATAAAGTATCCTTGAGGCAATAATGCGCACATCAATCTCTACCTAGACGTTAAAGCACCCATTTTATAACACATCCTGGATCACCCAATGATGGTAAACCACCATTCTCTGCAGACCAAGTCGTTCTAATATAACATAAGCTTCTGTGAGACTTATTCGTGAATGCAATCAATGATGTAGCCGAGCCAATCATGCTGTGCCATTAGAGTCTGTTAGACGAAGGCACAGGGATAATAGAGATTGGTGAAGAGGCAGGAAGTACTGAATTAAATTACTCTGGCTTTGAACAACTATTGGTCTGCCTCGTTCCCTCATCATAAAGAGATTGTCTGTTTCCTGATCAGGCGCCTGGCCAATAACTCCCAACTCACTCAATGTACTCTAGCATAATTCATAAATTATGCAATAATATTAATATTTGATGGTGAAGGATGCACCTAATTGATCTATACATTAATTACCCAACATTTGCATATTGTAAGTTCATCTCCTCCCAGGCACTGAGTTCCACTCGCCTCTTTCTGGGGTATCCCACTTCCGTTGATCGTTGGGAACTGACCTACTAACTGGTTACACATTACATTTATTTCAATGCAGTGTTTCCCCTGTGTAAAATGATGAGTGAGGTGGTAGGGTGAGTGAGGTGGTAGGGTGAGTGAGGTGGTAGGGTGAGTGAGGTGGTAGGGTGAGTGAGGTGGTAGGGTGAGTGAGGTGGTAGGGTGAATGAGGTGGTAGGGTGAGTGAGGTGGTAGGGTGAGTTAGGTGGTATGGTGAGGGGGGTGGTACGGTGAGCGAGGTGGTAGTGCGAGTGAGGTGGTAGGGTGAGCGAGGTGGTAGGGTGAGTGAGGTGGTAGGGTGAGTGAGGTGGTATGGTGAGGGAGGTGGTAGGGTGAGTGAGGTGGTAGGGTGAGTGAGGGGGTAGGGTGAGGGAGGTGGTAGGGTGAGTGAGGTGGTATGGTGAGGGAGGTGGTAGGGTGAGTGAGGTGGTAGGATGAGGGAGGTGGTAGGGTGAGTGAGGTGGTAGGGTGAGGGAGGTGGTAGGGTGAGAGGTGGTAGGGTGAGTGAGGTGGTAGGGTGAGTGAGGTGGTAAGGTGAGTGAGGTGGTAGGGTGAGTGAGGTGGTAGGGTGAGGGAGGTGGTAGGGTGGGTGAGGTGGTAGGGTGAGGGAGGTGGTAGGGTGAGGGAGGTGGTAGGGTGAGTGAGGTGGTAGGGTGAGTGAGGTGGTAGGGTGAGGGAGGTGGTAGGGTGAGTGAGGTGGTAGGGTGAGTGAGGTGGTAGGGTGAGGGAGGTGGTAGGGTGAGTGAGGTGGTAGGGTGAGTGAGGGGTAGGGTGAGTGAGGGGGTAGGGTGAGTGAGGGGTAGGGTGAGCTTAGAAAAAGGTAGCTTAGAAAAACAGCGAGGTGGCCCACCTCGCTCATCATAATTATAGCAGGGGAACACTGCAATGGTATTTATGTAGAATTATTTGCATAATGTTTTGACAACCTCTGCTTTGCTATGGAGTCCTTTTCCTACCAGTGAGAATATGTAGTTAACTCCAGATGGCACCACCATGACTGACTAGCTCTCTACAGGATAACTTTATTAGGTGGTTGCATAGCTTTACGTCGAAACCCATCATGTGGATGGGTAAAACCCATTGTGGATGGGTAGAAATATCACTGGACGAGTGGTGGATGGGTAAAATTAAGAAAGTTGTGAGAAATTGTTAATACAATTATGCTATAATACAGCTATATAATAGTTTATAAAAACTGGACTACTATTGATAACATGCTTCATAAAAAAACACTGTCTGTTTGGTATGTTTCACACATGTGCCAGCGACATCAGCAAGGAAGCCATTGTGATCTTTGATCACATCTCATTAATTGCCCTGATCTTGTGTTATTGGCTCAATCTATAAATAATTCCCCACAGTAACAATTCCTCACAAAAAACAAGAATTTATAAACGTTATAAAATGGAGCGCTGTTATTTAAAGTAGTTATTTCATGGCAACAAAGCACAATTATTATTATCTCCCACAGTTCCACCAGGCTGTCATAACTGTACATAAAAAGAAAGAACATAAATAAAAGCACTGGAACTGATGCACTAGGGAACAGCTTCTCTTTTTATGACACATGCCATGCCATAAATAAACACGCGCATGCACACACGCACGCGCCAATGCCAGTGCCAATGTTTACTTGATGCATCTGATACCATGTGTCAAACTGACGGCCCAGCAGACACAGACTTCCAAGAATAGCAGCAAAAAGCTTTCTGTTTCAGCTCACTTTTTACGCAATCATGCTCTATCTGCAAATCTGTCATGCTAAAATAAATTATGTTAGTAGACAAAAAGAAATGACATTTGCATGTATTACACCTGCAGGATGGTTCAATTCTACTTCAAATTAAGCATGCTCACTAACATTGTGTACAATCAATAAACACCTGATATAACTGACTATTAGCTAGTGCACAGCAGTCACACACACACACACACACACACACACACACACACACACACACACACACACACACACACACACACACATGTATATACACACACAGCAAAGTTACGTAATCAGATGAGTATTGTCTCTAATGTTGATATTCAATAAAGGGCAGCTGTGAGGAAGTGCTGCCATCTGGTGCACAAAGCAACATTAAATGTTACTCGTAAAAAGAATTAATCGCAAAATGTAATTAAATCGTTATCATAAACTCACACTGCAGGTTGTTTAAAGATATTGTAATTCCACACAATATGGTATTAAATTTGCCCATGATAAACGTGATAAAAATAAGCTTTGTCCAATCAGTATTTTAATCAGAAATCCTCAACAACCTTTGACCAAAACTGTTGCTGCTTATTTGGATGCTCCACCGGCGAGTCGGCCACCCTTTGTCCTCTGTCCTAGGCTGCCTCAGGGAGATCTTTGAACAGCAGACATATCACTGGATTCCTTGCTTGTTAAATCATACGGCTTTTGTTTTGGTCTTCCTGGTTTTTGCATCACTGCATACATGTGTAGTAAAAACGTGATGCCATCATTAAAAAATTATTACTGCAATCTGAACGATTCAGATTCCAGCGAACTGTATCCAGTGACATGTTGAGAACTAAGCTCCTTTAGCTGATGTCTTTAAATGAATAGACATCAGGCAACATTCCACTTTGACCATATTCTGACTTTTCGGGATAAACGAAAGCAATTATAGTTTTTATTGTAGTTCTAGTTGCTATTGTGACGTGTTCTAACGAAATGAGTCGTATATATTAAAAAATAAATTGGCTAATTTGTAACAACTCTTTCAAATGCAGACCATCAAAATGTTCCTTTTGTTGTTTCCTATTAATTTAATAGGTCTTGAACAGCTGGGTCATTCCATCCCAAATATAACACATTTATCCAGATATCTTTCTGGGTGGCCGTCACCGATTTTAATAAAATTTCACCATGGCATGCACCTATCTAAATGGTGGCTGCCAAATTACATTTATTTATGGTATATATAGTTGATCGGTTAGTGTACTGACAGCTACGACACGGGCGTAATGGGAAGACATCAAGAATTTTTTTTATACTGTCAAACATTGCACAGTGGTGGAGTTGTATTACAATATTGGAAGAATGAGAGCAGGCATTTGGGACCGCACTGACACTGTCACACACTGACAGTGACAGCAACGCATAGTTTACATTGCCAGTCATTAAATGGAGCATCGATTAGTGCTGGTTCGATATTCGATATATCGAAGTATCGCGATACTTGCGAAAGTTCGATACCGATATTTAGTGGTATCGCAATACTTCGATATTTTTGGTATCGAACGCCCACTGTTCGATACCTTTGATACCTTCGATATCTTCAATACCTTCAATACCTTTATTTCGATACTTGACATCGTTGTTGATCGATGACGACGTTGTTTACGGGAGCTATCACTACAGCGCTTCGCAGCCTAAATTGACTAAGGCGTGGTTGTTTAAAAATAATATAACATAAAATGTGAATTGTTTTCTAAAACTTTATTGTAGAGTTAGTCTGTATAATAACTGTTTTATGTGTGCGATCTTAGCCTAGGTCAGACTTCGCTTAGCCTCGTTATCCAAACCAAGGTTCGTACGTGACGCTCTCGCTTGGTGGCACTACCATGCCATCTTTCTCCCTACTTTACTTACGGTTACGCGTACAAAAACACACATCCTATAGCATTTTTATAGAGTGTTTATTGCACGCACTAGTATTTATGAAACTAGTTTAATAATAATATTGTTAATATAAATAATTATTCGAGCGCGATGCGGAGTCTTTGTTCATCCGGGTTCCGTTTGGTGGCGCTGTTTTGTTGTTTGGTGGCACCACCATTTGCCGTACACGACGCCCACAACCAAGACGAACGACAACATTGAACATGTCGAACGTTCATCGCTAATTTGGCACTTTTCCAACAAAGACTGTCTGCTATGCTAGAAACGTCTCAAAGATAGCGGGGGAAATACATCGAATTTGACGAAACATGTCACCAATCAAGAAACTATCAAAACGTGATGATCAACTTTCATCGTACGGCATGTCGACATCGTCGACGGTGTGGACAACGTCGCATTGCCATTGACTCGAGAACGTGTTCTTTCGAAATATTCAACAATGAGCAAGCAGTGGACATCAAGTTACAGTCAAAGCGAATCGCCATCGATTGCCGAATCTACTAAGTAACTGCGGCCACAGCGTCAAGAAGTGACATATACGACGTGACTGATTAACGATGACAATTCGCTTACTGCATCTATTGCCACTGTGACACTGGCACTGGCCAAACAGGTTCACCACTGGCAGAGCCAGAGGTAGAGGAAGAAACTGACCTGTTCTTGAAAACAGTTGCAAAAACATAATGGGGCTTGTTATGTGTACTTGATAACGTGGTAATTTAAATATTTAAAAAATATTGGTGTGAACTGGGAAGTACAATTGTAATTTTAATTAATATTTTTTCAATTATTAATTAGTGTTATTTTATTGTAATAATCTATACAGTTTTGATGCTAAATCACAATTATCTTTATGATAGAATTAATAATTAAAAAGTTATAACAGTGAGGGTTCAGCTGTGCTGGCAGTGACACTATTATAAGTGACAGGTGTTTTTAATAATAATAATAATAATAATAATAACTTTATTTTGACACCATCAAATCCGGGACGGCTGTCCCGTTCACGGGTGTGTACATACATGTAAATTTGCGTATACTGATTAAAATAATGGTGACAGTAATAATGATAATAATATAAAGTAATGAGACACTATGATAAAAAACCGTGTAAAATTGGCTATGTATAAATTAAAAGTTTCGACGAGCTGGCCACATATGTTGACGCGGGTTAACGAGGTTGGTGTACGCAGGCTTGATGAATGGATGACAATGGCTTGTGACTTGTTGTTATTCATCACGAGTCCGTTATCACAGAGCCATGCTTTCGCGTCTTGTACGCAGGCTTCCATACGCGCGAGGGCTTGTGTGTGGTCGGTTGGTGGGAAAGTGATGTACAGTTGGGTGTTGTCTGCGTATAGGTGGTGGCGAATATTGTGCTTTTGTAGAAGTGTTGTCAGTGGTGCGATGTACGCGTTGAACAGTAGCGGTCCAAGGACTGTCCCTTGTGGCACTCCTGTAGTTACGATGTCTGATTCCAACACGCCACTCTTTACTCGTACGACATATGTCCGATCACACAAGTAAGATGTCAGCCAGGCGAGGACGTCCCCAGATAACCCGTATCCAGACAACCGTTGCAGCAGTATTGTATGGTCAATGGTGTCGAAGGCCGCACTTAGATCGAGTAGCACGAGGAGCACACTCTGGCGATTGTCAATCGAATGGGCGATGTCGTTGTGTATCCGCACGAGTGCGGTTTCCGCACTATGGTGCGCACGGTACGCACTTTGATAAATCCCGTAAATACCGTTCTCCTCCATTTATATAATAATAACATATTATTTGTATGTTTCATTTGTTTCAGCTGTATTTGTTGATGGTCATTTTAGGAGACATATTGACTTGAAATTAAGCTGCTGTATTAAAGTGTATTTACAAACAGCTGGGGTGAAGTACTGTTATTAATTTTTAATAATCTTTATTGTTTTAATATTATATTACAGTTACCTTTTAGTTTTACAACAGTAACCAATTATATTGAAACTGTTGTTATAAATTGAAAATTGCATATTAATCATTGTTTGCATGACTATAAAATTGTCACATATTTCCCACAAAGTGAAAAAATTTGTGTTTCTGTGGCATTAGTCTAAGTGGATAGTAGTGTTTCTTTGGAGATCTCTACTGTACTGAATTACACTTACAAGGTAAATTTCAAGTATCGACTAAAAATCTGGTATCGATTGATATCGAAGAATTCTGGTATCGAACCAGTAATATATCGATCGGTATCAAAGAATTCTGGTATCGAACCAGTAATATATCGATTGGTATCGAAGAATTCTGATATCGAACCAGCACTACTTCTGTTGCATACTGTGCTTCTACTGGGAACTGTGTTCTATGTGAAAATTAGACTTAATTACAACGTAAGTATCGAACAAAATTCAGGTATCGATCTGTATCGAACAAAACCTGGTATCGAACCAGCACTAGCATCGACGTTAAAATGCAAATTTATCATGGTATCATGTATGCCTGATCCAGCTTTTTAGTTGAGCCCCAGGCACAGTAAATCCAAGACATGCTTGTTACGTGCTGACGACAGCACGTAACAAGCATATCTTGGTTTTACTGTGCCTGGTTTCAAACTTCACCCCTCTACCTCTCAAACCATTTAGGTCGATGTCATGATATTAGTTTAGTCTCAATGCAATTATGCAAAATACATATTGGAAAGTGTCAACGAGTGGGTCAACTGTCAATATTACATTATATGATTTTTTTAATGTACAAGCTTATACAATGACACTGAATGCATTCTATTTTTTACAATATTTTAAAATTTAAACAGACTTTATAATGACATTTATGTGATATGTAGAAAAAATACTGACAGAAGGCACTGGTGCAGACATTTTATTTCTCATGTTGGCTATTTCCAGTTAATAACTTCTGTAAATAAATGTGCTAAAATTGCTTCAGATTTTGCATTATTTGCTGACTGGTATCATAATTCAGTCTTCATTTAACTTTTGAGTGTTTTTTTCTTATTGCAATCATAAATTATATTATAATTAAATATGCAACATAACAGCTTTGGATAAATTTCACTCCTATCGAACCTTGGTGGGCTTCTTTTCTTGTAAAGCGACCGTCACCTCAGTAGACTGAGTAGCAGCATATCTTGTTTACAAAATATGGTCAGTAACGTTTTGGGTGAGCCATTAAGGATACAAAACATTAATGTTAAGGCCTGTTAGAAGTCAAGACATCCCAGAAATATACCATTGTCGCATGTGTAAATGAGTCCTATATTCAATCAACCATAGTTTCATAAATAACTAGAAATTGGAACTGGAATGTTGTATGCAGCCACCATTTTTATAAGCGCATATATGAGTGAAATGTCATCAAAATCAAAGATAATCACCTGACGACCTCAGGTCGAGACTGGAGTTTGCATGGAATCACCCACATGATGCCATATCATGCTATTTTGCAGCCCTTCTACGACTACGACGTCTACGACTACGTAATCGTAAGGCTAATCAGTAATTGGCTAATGTCTGATGGATTTTACATTTCTTATTCAGCATCCCATGTTTGCAAAAATTTATAATTTCTTTAATTTATACATACTTTCAGAACTGACAGAAGTTAGAAGACTATGTCAAGTTAAGACTGAATCAAAACAAGTCAAGACATCATGTCAGAGTCAGAATGACACGCCACTGTCGACAGTCCAATTCGCTTTATAAATATTTATTCAGTTATTGCATCATCATCAAAATATAATATAAACTACCTATTAATTGCGATTACTTTATGCTTTATGGGTACAAAATAAGTAAATATTTGACCAATTATATGTCATGCTACATTTTATTATATCTGTCATGTTATTAATCTCTCTGAGCGTTTTTCCGCACAGCAGTTCAGCGTTCGCGCCCGTAGTACGACCCGACGACCCATGACCGTGTCAGCAGACGACCTAAGGCTAAGCCTCAGGCGAGACGTGGCCAAACAAGGGTCGCGATTGACCAAGCAACGAATGATAACTCCACTTTTTTCGATATAAGTCATGTGACATAATGTGCGTTTCAGTTCTAGGTGACAATAAAATTGTGATTAAATTGACTTACTTCTTTTGTGATGCAGTCTTCGTTTGGTCTTTTGAACAGCAGACATCACCGCTTCGCAAAGTTGGCCACTTTGATGACGCAGCAAGCCGCAATTTCTCAGGAAATTATACTTCCGGTGACGTCGGTATCGTTGTCAGCCAGCAAGAAAAAACAAACGCCTCAGGCGAAGCTTGTCAATACGCTTCGCGAAACGCCACATTTGTTCAGCCAGGTGTTCCACGAATTGTGTCGGTATGTAAAGCAGCACCATTTAGCGTGGAATAAATATCGTAACAAAATTAATCTAATACTAAATTTAATACATAATTACCTAGAGTAGTCATATAGCCAATTTACATCAATCGATGGATCATTTCATTATCATAGGGGCGTAGCTAAGCATTAATACACGTGGAAGCACTAATTAATGTTATCAATTTTAATTCTATCTTGAGTGCATGGAGCTCATTAATGTTGTATAACGGTGGCATTTTGTTCGGAAACACGGCAATTCAGAGATAGATTGGCCCACCGATATAGCTGATGCCTGTGGTAGGGTACCCTGGGGCATGCCGCCCCGAAGGAAAAGCTGTGTATTTTTATCCATGACATTTCGATGCATTTTTGTGCTGTACTATTGTTGAGATAGAAGTAGTTTTTATATGGCTAGGCACATTTTGGACCCCGAGGCGACGAATATTTTCCAACAGCTATTCTCCAGTGCATGCCTTTGAAGCTCGCCCCCCCCCCAATAAAACCGCTGGCTATATGTGTCTCATTCTGGTTTCATCCATCCCATGCAGTGGGTTTGTTTGATCGTTGTATATTATTAAATAACTCATCCATGTCCATGCATAGACCTAGTTGTCGTGCGATATAATGACGCCGTCAGGCTTACAACTTTTCCACGAAGGGAATAAAAACAAGGCTTTAGGAAACATTTGTTGTCCATGTGTACACAAAGAATAGATTTGTGTGTATATAACATTCGACTGAATGCTGCTTCAAAAACAAATGATGTACAGTCCATAATATCGATAAATGAGTCAGCAGTTATACAATTAAATATAACAGTTCAAATCAGCGCACCCAAATCTGTTGTTCTCGTAAGCTCACTTGGTAGACGCGGTTGCGCTCAGGGCCGGCGATACCATGCAATATATATATATATATATATATATATATATATATATATATATATATATATATATATATAGTGTGATATTATGTGTGATATTAGTGTGATATTATGAACTATAAACCGTGTCTTTCTGAACCTGAATATTATGTTCGCAATTTATATTTAATAGTGTTGAGTATCTCACGTGCGCTGCATTCGATACAATTAACATGAAAACAGCAGCGGCGAAGCAGCTTCAGACAAAGAAACGATCGGTTTGTTCGGCTTACTTTTTAAACACACTTGGACCAGAGTGAAACCTTAAGATAATTGCTTATTCCTGTTACTTGTGTTTGTATAACATCAGAATATCGCACAGTAACTTATTCTGACCCCCGTTTCAACCCAAAAGCCAACCTTGTAAACGTGTTGTGAATACATGGAAAGCTACATTATGCGCGATGTAAGCGGACAACAATAACGTCACATCTCGGCATCGCGAAAACGCAAAACAAAATGCATATTCAAGAAAACACCGAGTTACATAAATCAAATGTGATATTTTTAATTGATCAACTTTTGTTGTTTTCATTCACTTTAAACAGACCGAGGCGTCGCTCAGTAAACATATAAAGAACTCTCGTGTTATCTTTCTTGTCGTAATGTTTCTACTGAAAGAACCTTAGATGTAATCTAAGACAGATAACAATGAATACATATTAATCAATGCATCACCGAACGCACAGCGGAAAATATATATTGTGTCGCTTTCGCACAGACCGTCATGACACGTGTTGGCCTGTTCGGGCTCTTTCGACAATCGGATGTTTTTCCATAGACATCATCCTCCACCCCCTCTTCCTTTGCTGGTCTGAATCACTCTGGAATACGGGGTGTCGCGGGATGTTTCCAAGAGCGAGCAATCCGTTCCAGGTGGTTCAACGCCAGCATGCACAAACGTACCTTTCCCATAAGAAGGGATCAGAATGCTACGAAAGCTACCACAGAAAATAGTCATGCAGATATCCGTATAAAGATATATTCATAATGACTTGTTGGCCAGTTTCATTGCACTTACCTTGCGTTTGGATAGGGGAGACCGGGGCAAGTTGTAACCAAGATAACACTTTTCAAGATTGTGGGTGGGTGGGTTTCTTAAACGATCGAAACTGTTTTCTTACCAATGGGTCACCACATATCTCCCGCAGATAATTAGGGCATACTTAATTGTCCGGCCTATTACACGTTTGTGGTATAAAGAGTTATAAAGAGTCCTAAAGTGTTAAAACTTTTGTCTGCAAGCCCTCTGTTACAACTTTCCCCTGTTACAACTATCCTCGGTCTCCCCTACAAATTACCATGGACACCTGTCATCGAGTTTTTATTATTATACTCTGCTTTCCTGACAACCGGCGTCGGAACGAAATGATTATTGGCGAAGCGGACTGGACGGCAGCTACAGCACCACGTTCCCTCGCTTCCGACGTCACCGCACCACTCCGCCCCCGATGTCACCGCGCCACTCCGCCCCCGACCTCGCCGCGCCACTCCGCCCCCCGATGTCGCCGCGCCACTCCGCCCCCGACGTCACCGCACCACTCCGTCCCAGATGCCACCGTGCCACTCCGCCCCTGATTTCACCGCGCCACTCCGTCCAAAATGTCAACGCCCCACTCAGTCCAAGATGTCATTGCGCCACTCCGTCCAAGATGTCATCACGTCACTACGTCCAAGATGTCACCGCGCCATTCCGCCCCAGATGTCACCGCGCTACTCCGTCCTAGATGTCACCGCCCCACTCCTTCCAAGATGTCATTGGACCACTGCATCCAATATGTCACCGCCCCACTCCGCCCCTGATGTCACCGTGCCACTCCGCCCCTGGTGTCACCGCGCCACTTCGTCCAAAATGTCACCGCCCCAATCCGTCCAAGATGTCACTGCGCCACTCCGTCCATGATGTCATCGCACCACTATGTCCAAGATGTCACCGTGCCACTCCGCCCCCTATGTCACCGTGTGTGCGTGTGCGTGCGCGTGCGTGTGTGTATGCGTGCGTATGTGCGTTACAAACCACTTCTCGTGCATTATTCAGTGGAAATCTGTTGTGCCGCGGAGCATTTCGGGAAAATGCTGTGACCCGTGACACTCACTGTATTATAGAATTCACACACCGATCGAGACCACCTTCCGAATGCATAGTCAGCTACGCAGATCTGATCATCCAAAGTTACTAACTGCTTCTTACGGGAAACAATCAGTAGGCGTATATACATATAACACATCTTCTGTCGTTTGTTTTATTGTTTACAGTGGCCTACGTCGATAGATGAAAAGCGGCACCCGTTTCGTTATTAACATCCACTTTTGAAATAACCTCCCACACACCCACCCAAATTTTCCACACCCCCCCCACCCAATCCATCCCGAGACTGAACTAGCTCCGTGCTCCGACCAACCAGACTAATGCGCGGTATCCTGGTAGGGGTTTTGCATTATAAACATTCATAGTATTCAGATTTGAAAACGGTCGAAACCACGGAAGTAGCCTACAAGTAAACCACGAAACTTTGAATAATAAATCATTCATTGTGGTCAATTTATGGATAAGGTTGGATGAGTTCATCACCGACAGCGTCACAGCGATAGTGAAAGTAGTTTTTACTCCATTTACCTACTTACCTAAAATAAATTATTGCGATCCGAACTTTTCATCAACTTAATTAGGCCTATGTGGTTGGTATCACTTAACCATGATACAAAATGCTACAATATCGACATAGTGCACTACGACATCGTCAGTTTCAATGTATCCGACGGATCGACCTTAATTTTTCCGTAGAAGAGGCCCTGAACAATTAATATCCTTTTTGCCAGTCGCGATGTTGTCCAAATGATATCGCTGGATGTGTATAGCGGTAAGAAGCACACCCATCTCCTTTGACGTCGTACGTCAACTAGTTGTCAAAGAGAACAGTAAAGCACCTACGTCACACGATGACGTCATCGTCGTTCACGAAGACGTAACTTCCTTGTGCACGCAATATCCGTAATTCTGACATAAAGTCATAAACCTCGCCTTCTGTACTAAGAAATGGTCCAACTTACCCAATATTGGGGAATAATCTCACATCCCCAAAAACAAAACGGTTATGTTTGCACCATCAAATGCATATATATTCTATTGGGGGGGGGGATAAGCTCCTTTCTGCGAATTCCTGCAATTCGATCGGGCCCTGTGCTCTAGGTACTGGCGACAACGTAAATGAAAACATTGTTGTAAACTTTATTGTTGAAATATGAAAGCAACACCATTTATTGGTTTATTATCGGCGCAGACAGAGAGAAGACACATTGCAAATCGAAAACAATGTTAGCTGGGGGAGTCGTGAAGACCTAATAGAGGCCATTAGCAACTGTAAATGAGCGACTATCGACTCCTAGCTGAATAGTTACTTTCGTCATGCGATGTGTTCATGACGACTCAGTATCCAAAACACCCACCATTGGTGTCAACGTACGCTCATGCAATGAATATTTTAAAAAATCTTTTTAAATTCATGATTTCGAAATGTTACCGCTGTTGACATGAGAGTGTTATGAAAAACAACTCCACACACCACGTACTTTGTGATAACCTGTTCAACATCCCAACCAATATTAGCCCTGGGGTAACACTAGGCCCTACGTAAACGTATACTGTCGATACCTTTAGCAGTGTTGACTGAACTACTATTATTTTTTAGTTTAGTGAAAGTTCAAGTAACTCACCTAAAAACAACTTAAGTAAAATAGGGGAAACCCGGGTAAAACGAGAGTTAACGTTCCGCAGTTCGTCGCACACACATTATGCGCATTAGTTTGTTGTAAATCTACCAAAGACTCCAAAGCACGATAGAGCGTGATATTGTTTTGTGTTGACACCGTAGATTTCCTATTTTAACCACATGTACGGGCAAAATGAGATTTTGATCCGGGAAATATGGAATGGATGTGTAATTCGCTAATATGATATGGCCCTGCATATTCACAACTTTTATTTCAAGTAATTAATATATTAAAATACATTAAGATAGCCAAAATATGCGACATGGTAAGGTCGTATAAACATCATACTTCATTGTGAAGTTGCGTTTGCGAATTTTTCACATATTTATACACCATCCTGTAATCTGAAAAACAGAAAAACACAATTGTTGTCTAGCTCATATATGTTCATATTCAGATTTCAGTGGATTCAGTTTATTTATACAGATATTCATGAGATGAGTGACTATACATTATAACTATGGTTGGCTAATAAACTTCATTCTCGGCTACCCCAAAATTAAACTTTTCACAAAACTGTTCTGACGTAGGTAAGGCCTACGGTCATTTTAATCTATATCTCAATACCATAGATCTACTTTTGGAATCCCATGTGAATACATAGCCATATTGTAACCATTATTCACGGACGTTACATATTTGAAACTTTTGTTGGTCATTAAACAGTTATCATCTCTATGCAAAACGGGACCATCCCATTTTGCCCACATTTGAAGATTACACTTTCCCGTAATATGCATAGTTTAATCAAACTGATAAACATTAATTAGGGCTCACTCTCACGAAAAAAATTATATGCTGAAGCACTCATAAACTACCATTACATCTTCACAACTTTCGAAGTTAAAATATAACAAGTTGTTACTTATATAGCAAACTTAGACGCATCATTAAACAAACAATTTAGCAAAGTATCAGAGCTAAAGAATACTTACGATTGTTCCCATCCGCGTGCAAAACTGCACCCAAATTGGTTTATAATTTGTTATGGTAGTCAGCACATGCCGCTACGCAAGTTGGAAGCGAACATACGCTTTGTGACAGCACTGTTCTTTGCGTATAATTATTTCCCATATAACCTGACTGTCCCGTTTTGCACAGGTTTCCCCAAAATTGAAGAAAAAAACGTACTTTAGTAAAAAAAAGTAAAAGTACCTCTCAACCTTAAGTTAGAGTAAAAGTATAATTCAGTGTTTTCATTTCAACACAAATGTTGCCTACCTGGGACAGACGCACATCACCACAGGGACAAAAACCGCTGCACGATGATGATGATGATGACAACGATAACTTATCAACGGGCACATCAATGGGAAACTAAAGTAAACACATTACTTTTCATAAACGTTAACCCACCCAATTCATTAAAATAAAATAACTAATTTGTATACCGATACGAATAAGACCGGGCCTGGGAATCGCTATGATTGCATACTATTAATAGATTTTGACATGGCGATAAGAGCCCTCGTGCGATTAAACACGAGTCGTTGTAACGAGTATAATTCATCAAGATACAAGATACAAGAAGCTTTATTTAACGTCGGTTTACATGTGAATTTGATAACATTAGCTCATCTGAGCTATTTTCCGATAAACAAGTGTAAAGCAACGAGACATAAAACATAAAAAGCAAGTATTTAAAATGACAGCAATAAAACATATAAAATACGTGTAATGAGTACAAAATAAATAATACATGCATGTATAATAATAATATGTTTTTTTCACTTTGGGTAATCATAGCGATTGAAAATGGTACATAAAACATGCAAAGTATATTTGTTAAAATAGAGTAAAATAATATATAATTTAAGACATTAGCATAAGTAAAAGTTAAAATGTAGAGAATATATGATATGTATATATAAAACTAATTTAAATAATTTAAGACATTAAAACATATTTCTGTGACTATGTGACAAAACTTATTTTAAAAAATACTTTAAAACATTGAAATAAATAGAATAAATTAAGGCTTTACAATAGTTTACACATATCCGTATTGCATGTATGCAATGAAAGCTATATTCATAATATTAGCATGGCGACAAACATGTTAGCTGTTAGCTGTTTACCTGCATATAGAATAATTGCATGATGGGCCATCCCAATTCCGGATCAGTCTGCGAAACTCGCCGTAGTTTACTATTTTTCGCATTTCATTTGGCAGGCTGTTCCAGATCCGGGGCCCATCATGCACAAATGATTTAAGTCCATATTTAGACGGAAGGAAGGAAACAAAATATCTACTGCTTGGATGCCGGATGCCCCCATCCTGCCTACGCTTCTGTCGCGGGGCCCCTGAAAGCGAAGGGGCCATATTATTTACCATACGACCCATCGCCTAGCGTGTGCAGTTTGCAGATGGTCCCTAATGTGAGCGACGCTGCGAATATTACGGTGCATAGAGTCGTTGTAACGGTTGCCGAGAAGTGAGCGCGGATACATAAAGGAAGTGACGTTCGCCACAGTGAGTTTTCCTCACCGCAGGCTTACCCTGTTTGGGTTGTTCGATAAGTCGAATAAGTATGTTTTACCTTATGTTGATATTACCATGGTTCGAATGCCCATTGAAACGTATGGACTTTTGGTAATATTCCAGGTATCTGGCCTAAATTATTAGGGCATTTTCAAAACGTTTTACTACCTTTTTTCCATGTGTATAATTCGGAATGTCATTCTTCCGGTACAAAGAAGTCGGATATTATTTTTTTAATGTGTGTTTTAGAACAATTTTGAATGTCGAGTCGACGTAAATAAGCCGATGTCACTGACACAGGGCGTGAGCAGTTAGCGCTCCCCAGACGCATCACAACCGCAAAGGCGATGTCTTGCGATTTCCGAATAATATGATAATTATATCCCCAAACCTGGCTAAGCCTAAGGGCAAGGCTACATCATTAATTTGTATTCTGTATAATGCAGATTTATTTGTGTTAAGTTTAAATTGATAAAATATTGCCAATGTTTTTCTATATTTCAACTTCGCAATGCACTCTCAAGACATCGCCTTTACGGTCATGATTTGTCTGTGATGCGCTAACCGCTCACGTCTGTGACATCAGCTTATTTATGTTGACTTGACGGCATTAAATTGATATAAAACACAATAATAAATACTATCCGTCTTCTTTGTATCGGAAGTGATGTAGAATGACATTCCGAACATATACACATAGAAAAAGGTGGCAAAAACGTTTTGAAAAGGCCCTAATAATTTGGTAGATTACTGCACTTTTAATATCGGTTCATAGTTTCGCTAGTACTGTGGAAGATCGAACATGCAAAACAACCACAAATCTACCCAGTACCCTCAACTCAATCAAGACAAGTCATTCAATCTTATGCATTCACCCAGATCTCAACTCAATCAAGACAAGTCATTCAAACTTATGCATTCATCACAACAAGTCTACAAAGATGAGTGAGTCTGGATGAAAGTGACACTGGGTCAGTTCCATGCTAGCTGTTGGACTGTGCATATCAGTGAGTGACAATGTATGGAATTGTTATATGATCGAGGAAGATAACTGGACATGGTGTCATGGAACTGAAGAGTGAAGTGTTTTCAAATTCAGTAGATACTGGATTATAATTGTATTCTTCAAATCAATGTGTGCCAAATAATAGTAAGTATAATTTCATAAATTAATGAAAACATATAGGAAGGCATATTGGGCAGATTTAATAATCGTATAATGCCGAATTGTAGCGTATGCAGGGGCAAATCGAAAAAAAAGACACTACCAGTTATGACTGGCTTGAACTTTGAGGCACTGTGCATAGCGGCTATTTTTATTGTTGTTATATGCAGCAGCAATGGGGTTATATCTAATATACCATCCTAAGCTTGAGATAACTAATAATTCCAGCCAATTCACTCTAATATTTTGGGATCAAACTATAATGATCATAAGAAGTTGATGCAAACCTAGACATACAGGGGAGCCACATGACACTCAATAAATCACTCTGTACATTAGCATGGTTCGCTGGTGAAAATGTCTAAATCTAATCAATGTATAATGCCAAATAAGGTGCATACTGCTGTTTATTTATTTAGGAACAAGGCTTGCCACAGTCAGTTTGGACATGACATGTCAAATGGTATTCAATATTCAAAACGTGTTCAAAAAATATTCAAAAAGTCCTGAGGGAGGTGCAGCTCAGCAATAGCCATTCTGCACTAACATTGCAAGTTTCTAGGGTCTAAATTATAATGTATAACTAACTGGGCACTTGATTTGGTAATGAATGCACTGCTGGAACATCACAGGAGGGCACAGTGACAAATCAGCTTGCTATTTGGGCTTCAAAGGTGTGCTAAAATGCAACATAAATTTATATGCTTTGGTTTATGTCAAATGACGCATTTAAGGTGTACATTTGACTTAAAATTACACAAGGTTGGTCCAGATTTTAGAAAAGTTCCTAATCGTGACTATGTATGCATAGATGTGGTGAACCTGATATGTGTTTAATTCTCGGTCACTGATATATCTAAGTAGTTATGACATTGTTGCAGTAACAATAACTGTGATAATGGTAATGTAATCATCACGATATCATTGCAAAAGCATTAAATGTAATAAAAAGGATGTTTGAGTTGTGTATGCATGCATTAATTTTTAACACACTTTTTTGTGTTAATTTTTTTACCTCTGCGGCTCTATCATAATTTTTTTTTTAAATATGTGTTTCTTGCATCAAGTTGCATGTGGTAGGTAGAGTTAAAGTATTTTTGTGAAGCTCATTTAAAAAATTGATTATATAGACTGTATTAGCATTATATATATATATATATTATGTATTATATATAGATATATATTATATATATATATATATATATATATATTAGTTTATGACATAAATTGTACATGATGCTTCAGCATAAATGATCACTCTCTGGAGCTTCCTCCATATACAGTCTGAGTGTATGTCCAACACCATAAGTAGTGGAGTCTGTTATTTGCTGCAGTTAACCAATGGCGGGGGAAACTCTGAGTCTGCGTCTGAAGACGAAAACGGGCCAGCGAGTAGTGAGTCACTTGACTCCAGAGTCAACAGTCGATGACCTCAAGATGATAGCTGCCGAACATGCCCACATCCCCAGTTCTGCCCTACGCCTGCTTGCTGGATTCCCCCCAAAACCAGTCGATGTGACGGACGGGTCGAAGAGTCTCCGGTCACTGAACATACGACACGGTGACACGGTCATTGTGGAGGAAGAGTCACGCATCGGTCCACCTCCGGTCACTCTGAAGGAAGGATACAACGATTCTGTGCTGCGTGAAATCCAGTCTCAATATCTCTCCGGCGGAGGGATCCTCACCAGGCAAGTAGTTCCGGCAAACAACTCGTGCCTCTTCACTGCTTTTAATCTTGCAATGAACAGTGGGCAATTAAACCTTGCCTCTGCCCGGCCGACACGTGAACTCATCGCGAGGATTGTCGCCAGTGACCCGGTGAAATACAATGATGCGTTTCTGGGCAAAACAAATGCAGAATACTGCTCGTGGATTCGCGATTCCGAATCTTGGGGCGGTGCCATTGAAGTGTCCATATTGTCAATGCACTATAAACTAGAGATTGACGTTGTGGACACGCAGGCTGTGCGAATCAACAGGTTCGGCGAGGACCAGCACTATGCGGAGCGTGTGCTGTTGATCTACGACGGCATCCACTATGATTGCCTTATGCTTGAACCTGCTGATCCCAGCCTGCGTTGCATAACTAAATTCCCAACCAGTGACAGTAACATTTTGAGTCAAGCCATGGAACTTGCTGAAGAGGCAAAGTCGAGTCGCCAGTACACTGACGTGAAGAATCTGTCACTGAAGTGTCTGGTGTGTGGGAAGGGCTTGGCAAGGCCTACCGATGCAGAAACACATGCCAAAGAAACTGGACACATCAATTTTGGCGAGATGTGAATTCTATAGAATTGTAGATAATGACAACCTGACTGGTCCATGCATGTGATCTGTATTTGTGGGTATGTGTAATAGCATATACATCGTGATATTCCTACAAGTATAATAATAAATGTTAGACATCGAAGATGTTTATTTTATTTACACAGCTAGTTTACTTATATTATTATGTTAATTGTGCAATAAATTTGTTTACTTGCAAAGTAAGCATAACTATACCATTAATATAATACCATCTTCATACAAAATTTTGTATCTCGTTTAGGCAGTTTTGAGTCAGTATTTCATTTTATGTTTACAATTTATTTCCTAACAACTGTTTATTTAAAATGTGTTTTTATTTTTATATAATTATATTTTAGCAATGTTGTATTTTAGTCCTCCCTCTGAAGAAGTTTATTTATCTCTTATTATTATTAATGTGAGAGATTCTCATGCTTATCAAGTTAAGCATGAACACAGTATGTTCTTATCTTCGACCTTGATCAGTTGTCTACTATTGTTTTATTGCATTTGGAATTATCTGTCATAAATCAGGTTCATTGAACTCGACTTGTGCGAGTCTTTGTGGTGTGGGTAATAAAAAATGATCAATACCTTTGTTAAAATCATTTGATTTACTTTGCTTGTTACTGACAAGTAACACCTGACAAGTAAATTGTGAAAGTGGACATTACAGTGCATCAATAGAGGCTTTTGCTGTTTTTTTTGCTATTTTTCTGGTCAGATAGAATTTAATATTTAAAGTGTCTTGGTTTAACCAAACTTGAACAAATTTGCATAAATGAGCTGACATGTTAATGGATATTAAGTTTTTTTATTAGACACTAAAGATGTAATTAAGGAAGGAAAGTCACTTGAATTGTTCACATAATACATAAAATATAAATGTCAATGAACCTGATTTGTGGACCGGTTGTGTTTTATTATACCAGCCCAGCTAATTGTAACTAATTCATTCAACACACAATTTGTGACCCTGTATTATTCTAGTAGGTCTTGCTCTTTATACATTGACAGTCATAAATAATATATAATATAATATAATAAATATTAACTAATTGGAAGCATGTGTAAAACATAGCTTAAAATTATAAGGTGATTTTATGCAGTTAGGTTTGCACATAGTTTCTGTTGCAGCTATTGCCCACCAACATCTTTTGCTCTGTCATGGATGTCCATTTGATAAGTGATAAGAGCAGGGGAATGTTAGGTTTTCATATAATTACACCATTGTCATGTACCTGCAGTGTATGTCATACTACTACTAACATATATCCTATACATTTTTTTAAACAAACCTGAGCAAAATTTTGGTAACCGTCATTATAAGTATAACCCCATACTGTGTAATCTTGGTTAAATATTCAGTGCAAATACTAATTGAAACCCTCTTCTGTGTTTGAAAGTAGACACAGTGATTTCTTGGTTTTTTATATTGTGGATTAGGTTTTCCCATGGAACCAATTCATTTCTTTTGAAGTATGGACATATTTAATATTACAGACTACAATCGCGACTACATCTCTGATTTTGTAGTTATGGAATTTACCCAATTTCCGTCTTGGGTTGTAGCCAGGACATGAATTTTTTTATCACATTTATAAAGACAGTATAGGTAATTATTATGAAGTCATATCAGGTATCTGGTCTAAATTGATCAACGGCACATGGAAGTGAGGATTTCTAGGTTGTGCATTTGTTTGGTCCATGTCCAAGAATGTTCCTGTGAATTATTGAAGATACGTAAATATGCCCCACTTTAATCCTTGGTTCAATATACAAATTTACTATAATTAATAACCGTAATGGACATAAATCTGTCCAATTACATCGCAGAATTCAAGCTCTACAAGACAAATTTGTAAACTTGGTATGCCTTACAATGGTGTGCCTTATGTAATGGATATCAGCCAGACAATGTAATACTTATTAATGTTCATTTTACATCTGCTGGTATAATGTGAAAATTTGATGTAAAAAACATAACAATGTGGAATGTTGACTAATTAATCCATATTTACAGCCACGTGGAGGTGAGAAGTGCAAGAATATATAATCTAATGGAGTCGGTAAGGACTACACGGTATTCCAGGAATAACTGTATTGATGATTAAACCAACCCATTTATTTGTCCTTTTCATTTATTGCCTTACCTCAAGTGCGATCACTACAAATTAACAGTTCTCCAATTGGCCTAGCCCCCAACCCACAATACTTGTATTTCTGGAATACAGCCCTAACCAGAAAGAAAACTAATCATGAGACAAATTTCGCTATGTGAATTTTATTGTAACAATGTCACCATGGCTGGTTCACAAAGAAATTGGTTCTGCAGTCTTGTGTGCTTCCTGTGGCTGACTTGTACAGCAGTTGTGTCACTTGAGGCTTCTCTGTGCATTCCCTGCCGCAATATGCAGACTTCTTCAATATCCTACAACACAACAAACAATTTGAAATTCACATGCTATTTAGAGTAATTTGAGCATATTTCTCACAGATCAGGCTTCCATGTCCAGCTTCTTTATAACTTAACTTTGTAACAGCCAAACAAGCATTTAAATGATATAGTGGAGGTCAATCAAAGTTGCTATCCGTTCTTTAAAATACGGAATATTCTGTAAGCATAAGACAAATAGTTTGATCAACTGATCGCTCACTAGGTGGCAGCGTCATTTGCATTATGAGCCAATAATTTGGTCACTAGATGGAAGCACCCAGTTGTGTTTAGTCACCTGGTCACTAGGTGGCAGCAGCTAATCGTGTTCGTCACTAGTTGGCTGTACGTGACTATCTTTTTGTGGCTCTTTTCTGACACCAAGCTCGACGTCCGTCCGTCCGTCGGATCATCATGATCAGTACCTCGACTTCAGACTGAAAAAGAACACTTATGGCTGTTACATCTATTATTTCATGTTTTATTTCGACCACTTATTTTAAACAAAAACAAGATTACATATTTAATAGTTTTTAATGATGCCGCAATTAATGCGAGTCCCGCTTTTTGATAATATTATGTTTAGCCAAGACAAGAGCAAAATAAATTACAACTTTACTATACTGCGTGTGATGATGTACAACAATTACCAAGTGATGGAGCGTCCAAAATATGTCCACTAGATGTACCGACACGACAGATGGATGTAACAAATCTCACCTAGACAATTGTCCTGTCACTCCCTGCATTATTGACACTTCAGTCGATTTCTCGTTGAGCTGCCTCGCAAGGCAGCATTCGTATGTTCAACCCATCTTTTAAATCTACAAATGACAAAAGAACACGTTAGTGATTGTTCTTAATCAGAAACCAGCGCTTGAGTAGGAGCCACGTGTGAATATATAGAAACCTCACTCAACAGACCGATTTCCTAGTAGTGCATGGTCAATGCTACAGGACGGAACGGCCAGTGACGCCATTGTGAATAAATCCTGTTTGTGCGCGTAATTTCCCAATAGAAATTGTGCAACGGGAATAGCGGCGCGACGCTTAGTTTGCATATAAATTTGCATAAGTCGATACCAATATGAATAGTCTTAATAAATCGGTGCTAAGCACGTTAGATTATGTCAACTACATACTACAACAACCCGGTTAATTAGAGCTGCTGGGATCCAGTTGCCATGGTGACAGCGCTGTGTATGCCACCAGAAGAACCACGGGGTTTGATTCACCGTGAATTCTACCAGTGCCATTAACAGCGGTGCCGGTCAAACTGCGCCGCCAATGCGCACGTTTCTTCCCTGTTCAGTTCAAGTCTCCAAAAATGCCTAATTGCTGCAACATTCATACCTGTTCGTGTGTAAACTGCGGTGCCGTTGTTAAACGACGTGGTCACAACAACGACTTAGCAACGACAGATCAAGTCATCCGCTTTGACTCTACCAATCAGTTAATTAATCCCTAAACATTTGGTCTGTTCACGGTTTGAGCACTGCACAGCAATGGTTACTGCATCATTGTTGTCATTAGTTTAGTGTAGCGCTCTAACAAGTTGCTTTAGAATGAGGTAAATAAGTCCTAAATTTAGCGGAGTTCATGTCCAACAGTTGTTAACGTCCCACTACATTTAATGACGGTCTTCCCTAATGACCACTTCTCCGTCCAGTCAGTGATGCTGCACGCTGCAGCTGCTACAAACACTGGACCAAACAAAAGTGTACGTTCAATAGAAAGCACATCCGGAACACGAATCTGCTATTGCAAGACATACGCATCTATTAATGTTGACGTTTCGGTAGAACAAGTAATACTGAGACGTATTTAGAACCCATGGTGTCCCCGCTGTGGCTGGATGCGACAGTTGTCGCAGCCACGTTGACACATACTCAATTATAGCGAGTCTGGTGCTGATCTAACGGTTAGAAACAGAACCCCGTACAGCCTTGCGTAACCCGCCTATCTGTGAATACGACTCGTCTCCTTGCCAGAGGAGAAGACCCGGTCAGTGGGACCGCAAAGAAAACAGCCCACAGCTTGCCTCTACCGCCAGTGTTTCTTCTCAAATCTGAGCATCCTGCTGGGAAGATCTTATCGGGTTATATACCCCAGGATGCAGGGTGCGAGGGAGATTAGAAGGCGACGTCGCTTAATTAATTTTATCATCCTGAAAGAGCTGAGGGATTTAAACTAGTGCCGAATACCTATTCCAATTTAGGGGAGACATTGTAAACGTGTGCACACGAAGAGGGTAATCTCTTTCTGATGACACTCTGGCATCCAACACATGGGCCCCCGCTGCTCAACCGGACCCGGGGCCAGCGCGCCGTCCCCGCGGACAATTCACAACATATGTTGTAGTCGCAAATCTAATCCGGCAAATCCCACTAAGCACATTCTAAATCGGCTCGAAGGTCAACAAAATCAGTACCACTCAACCACGCGTAGATGACTATGATTCATGTTAAATGGACATCTGTACATTTAAAATAAATCTAGATAAATTAACCATTTCAAATGTATCCATACATATAACATAACTAAAACTATTAGTGCAACTAAACATTCTAAATAGGTAATAAATACTGCATTACCGTGAATACTTAACATATTTAGACACGTGGGCTGTTAAAACGCACGCCTGGCTGACTTCAAATGTGTACTGCTGATAGGCATCTTAATGGCTTTTGGCAGATTATAAAACAGTAAATTCATTCAATCAGCATATAGAATTAGAAGACACACGTAAAGGGCTGGAGGGCGCAACAAAAGCGGCTTTTGATATGTATGGAAGGCAAATGGCGGGAAAACGTAGGCGCCGCGAGCCAGCCCTCGGGGGATGTCAGTTAGCTTCAAGAGGAAGGGGAGGTGAGAAAACTGGGACAAAAGAATACACGTAGCGGAGAACAAAGACCCAGTAATTATAGTGCGCAGGTCATCGGTGAACACTACACATACCAGGGTTGCATTTAAAGTCAGGCGATTGCGTAAGCCAGTCACAGTTAGGTCGGCGGACTGGGGAATAACAAAAACGACCCAATGCCTAATATGCATGGTTCCCCTCGCCCGCGATGACGCAACACCTTCAGAAGTTCTCCCATTGTTCGACGGCCCACTCAAGAACCCGGGCCCCGCCGACTGGCTGGCTCCTCAACGGGAAGCAGATGGAGGAATCCAGCCAACAGTTTTATCCGCACTCTGCCTGCGTTGTCTGCGGCAATGAAAGGCACGCTCCAGGTGGTCAACTCCTCTCTAATTCCTACGTTCAGTTTGTGACACAATGGGGCGAGTTTGGCCGGAGTGGCACCGGACAGGCTGGCCGGACAATGACTGCTAATTGGCTGCCAACATGAAACAATGACCGTCGACATCAATCAGGCTCTAATTGGCTGCAATTTACGGAATTAACAGAAAAAGCAGCAACAGATGTTCAATTATATCAAATACTGCCGAGAGCGGACATCTTTCTCGAGCATGTGCAAGACGCTCGCATTTTACGTATTACTTAACACAAACTATACATTTCTAAAATGCGTTCACCTTGTTTATGGTTAGTTTCTATCAGTTTATTCACAGCGCCTCCGAATGGATGTTATCTAGATTTATGGCGCTATATAAATGTTATTATTATTATTCAAGTTAATTTCAACCGGAAGTTTATTGACATGGTCAGATTAGTTCTAGACGTTATACTTATACATAAAATGTAGACACATCTTACTTTGCAATATCGTTCTTTTGGATTATCTTTCCTGTTGCAAGCACATGAAGGTTCATATAATACAGCACGACAGGCCCAACTTCAAATATCAACACATGACGTCACAGCAGGAACATAGGAATAATCATATAGTAATTTAAGTATGACAGTGTGGGGAAATATTCAACGAATGACACTGATTGCAAAGGAGCAGCTTAAATAAATAAATTATACAGGTGGCAAGACCGGCCATTACCCAAGACGCGCGCAATTAGGAATCATTCGAACGTGATGCAACTGCCGCAGTGTGTTTGTTTCAGCTTGGAGCTGCTCGGCCAGCGGTCTGGCGCCATGCGTGTCCTGGCACGGACCGTTCCCATTAAAACGTGTGTCATTGTCCAGTTAATGAGAAAGAAAATAAGTGACTGGACTCTGGCTATTCACACCAGTACAATAAACTAATTGCAATATTACCGACGTGTTCAGACAAGAAATAAACTACCTCATAGTTTCAGAGAGAACTAGAATAATAGTTACTGTAAACGAATTAGTTGCACCACAAGTTAGTAACGAATAATGTCGAAACAGCTGCAACAGCTGAGGAATACGTGTGTTTTAAATGTCAGCAACCGTTTTTGTACATGTTTTCGTTCGACCAACACATCACGATACACCGAGACGAGAATGCTACAACATGTCAATCACTCACAAGGAAGTCACTATATATTATCATTCATTGGAGCAATTATTTCTTAATATTTCAAATTAATTTCAAAGATGGGATAAAACTCACATCAGCAAGAAGAAGGCTAATTTTAATAAACTTTTAAGAAATTTGATAAATAATGTATGTCTATAAGTAGCTTAAAGTCAACTTGCTTTGCTACACATGAATCGTGCTAAAAGTATCGACAGCTAACACGAAAAGTCCATATAATATCAAAGAACATCCAGTACATAATAGCAAAATATAGTTTGTATAACATATTTTCAAAGTTATTGTTGATAATTTGCAGCATGTTCTTGGACAACATATTAAAAAGCACAGCGAAACATTTGGCTAGATCGACGGTGTTAGCTGCACTTTGCTAACATAGCTCACATTTTTCCATGGTAAACTATTCAACGGTTACTCAATATTTTCGTACCGTATAATGATATAATATGACAATTTATTTAGCGCCCTTTTCAGCCTAAACCGCTTTACAGGTTCGACCATGTGTATTTTAAGGTTTCTTAAACTGGCAAACTGCAGCTGGTAAAATATGGCGGAACGGCGACAATATCTGAAGGACATGGTATACCAGACGGCATTATAGCCAACACATTCGCAATAGTGACATCAACCTAGCTACAGACGAGGCCGACGAAACACATTATGGCACCTACCGGGTGGCTGTCTGTGGGTGGTGGCGGGACGAAGACAAGTTGGCCGTTGCTAGCAGGACGACGCCAGAAAGCGCACCTGGTCCTCACGGCTACGTGGAGAAACTCTCAAGTTGGTCACTGCATGGTCATCACAACGACCCACGCAACTGTCTTGTTAGCCATTGGTTACTGGGTTACGTAATGCCTGTCAGCGTTCTTTGACCACTCAACGGCCAGTCCATGTCACGTCAGCAGGGTGGACATTGATGACTCACACAAATACCACCTTCTGTTCTCACACTCGACAAGCTGCCAAAGTTATTTGAGCAACCTCGTTATTAATGGCACATTCGATGCGAAAACAACGAAATCAATAAGACATGCCAACGCACATTTGAGAGTCGATGGGGTGATAGTGGGATGTTCCCTCGCGTCTCTACAAGTCATCAGGGTGTGGCCAAGAAGGTCACCTAATGACCCCCGACAAAGGGATATCTTGGAATGTCCAGGGCTTTGACATGTAAAGCCAGGAGGCCTGGGGGCGCCATTACCCAAGCTCCTGACATTCTCATGCTTATGCACGTCACCGGGCTCACTGATCGACAGAGTCATAATGCAGAGCAATTTGTATTACCATTTACATTTACAGCAGGCCGATAGTTTAACTCACCACCGATTTTACGAACAACTTAGTATAGGCCTGAACAGGAAGTTGTATTTACTTGCCAATTTTAATTATAATTAAAATATAACTAACAATTACATTATCTTGAATATAATAGTGAACTTCTAATTTGTTTATTGTTGTTATTCAATTCAACAAATAAAAATTACATTATTTTGAATATAATAATGTACTTCTAATTTGTTTATTGTTGTTATTCATTGTTGTTATTCAATTAATTCAAACGGTTTGCTATAAATTTAAACTAGTGAAACCACAGTAAATAAAACCTAAATCCGCGTACTTAAGTTGTGCTATATAGTGGTTTTGTAACTGCTGTGGAATTCTGTTTTATTTTGTGCCATTTTGTAGACTGCTATATTAATTAATGCATGGTACTATAATTTCAAGTATTTAATGTTTCAGATTTTCGACATATTAATCATTAAATATTATTTTATTAAACATTAATGTTATGTATTGTCACTGTTATGTTAATTCATGACATTACTGGGTGATATATTTTCATGGGTGTTTCATGTTGTGTCAGCACGACCTGAACGAATAAACAAGGTAACTCCGCTAATAAATTAAAACTCCCGTCCTATAGTTGTAGAAGATAGGCGTGTATCCGTATGTATCCGCGCAGGCCCGCACGTGTCAGAAGCAATACACTACGCTATGTTAATGTATTGCCGCGGTGTATTGCAACAGTGAATTGGCATTATCCCTCTAGTTGAAGTTTGTGTATTCTATGTCTGTGTATTCTGCACAGATTTACTCAAAAGATTGATACTGATATGGCTGTCCTGCTGGTGTTACCTTACAACCCAGCAGCAAACAGCTTTATTCCTGCTATGTCTACAGTTGAATTCCTATTAGGACATCGTCAACCAAATGCCTTTAGGAACTAAATTCTGTCAGTCTGCGGGCCATCTTCCAAAAAAATCTGACCGTTGGCGTTGATAATGCATTTTTGATCATACAACTAATATGAAAATATGAAACAAAACTTGTTTTAGTATCTTTTCCAGATTAAACCATGTGCTGAACAAGACTGATGTAAAAGTTGATGAAACAAAACATAAACAATGTCAGACATTATAGTGTTCTCTCTCAAGACACTTCCAATGCTGTACACTTAAGTTACATTCGGATGCAAAATAAGATCACATTCACACCAAATTAACTTTTTACTACTGTTTGGTTATGTTTTCAGTCTGTGTAGTAACAACAAAGTATGTAGCAAGAAATTAGTACCACAGGTAGTTAAGACATTGTTCTTGTGGTACTGAAAACTTAAGAACAATATATGTTTGGTGTGTACACTAACTGCCAACTCAATTTGTATATCTTTACGAGATCCTAATAATTGTAAGACCACAACATTATCGTGAAATGAATAAGTTGTACATTGTTTTTATTAGGGAACAAAAAACTCTGTTTAGTATCCACAACCCACCCCAAAACTCTCCATCATGATGTTCTCCCCAAAATCTCTATTTGGATCACACAGAAATACAACAAAAGGTATTGAAGTTCTCTAAAAAAAATCAAAATATTCTTTCCATTCCCAGACTCTGTTTGATGGCCTGGGAACAGCCAGAAGACTATCACATCAATTTTTTAAAATAGTTCATTTGCATCCCCCCATGACTTGCAAAAAACTGTACCTTGGCTCTCAAAAAACCTTCAAAATAGCAAATTGCACTCTGACATCCAGCTCTTCCATACATATTTGGGAGCAAATCCTACCACAGCTTCCCACCTAAATATTCAGGGGCTGAGTTTATGGACTGCTTAAACTTGTAATACTGCAGTGGTGCATCATGTTGCATGACAAGATAACTTAGTAATAATAAGCATGTACCCACTACTCTGTAACTTAATAGCAGCAACTGCCACCAGCTGACAGAATGTCCACCCTACCAGTGAAGGAGGGCAGTTGACATGATAATGTGATACACGTGAGGGTGAAGCTGTGAAGTGTGTGGAGTGTGGAGTGGACACCAAGGACCTATCCCACACCCTACAACTGTATGAATGGAACAGGAAAGACTCCCCGGGGTGACAGCTTTCACCCCACCCTACCACACCCTCAACAAAGACTACCAGACTCAGGCTCTTTGGTCAGTATTCAGCAGTGGTCATTACCAGATGCAGCAAATTTAAGCCACCATGGTGGACAGGAAGAAACCCACAGGGTGCAGCCCTTCTGTGTCCCCTCCCATCTCCCTGGTGTCAACAGGTTACCCCTCAATGAAACACACCTCACTCAAACACCCCTCTCTGAAATACCTCTCTCCCAAACACATCACACAATTAGTCTATATGGCAACAGACATTCACAAGGTTGGGTGGTTTCCTGGGTAGAGTGGGGTGAATTAACTGATTACACCCCAACGCTAATAGCTGGCGATTCCCATTGTGAGGGAGGCAATTAAAGGCAATTCACATGTGGTAGGCGGCTGGTGCTCTCCTTCTTGCAGATAGCATTGGCAGTGGTCACTTCTCGCTGGTCACTTGGGCAATAGTCACACTGGACACAATCAATTTCGGACCTCAGTTTCCCATGATTGTGACTTCTTATGCCAGAGATGCAATAGAGTCAATGCCTGTTAATTACAATTAGGGTATTACCACCATTATTATAATCAAACAGTGTATCTTAATGAAGCAGAGTCATTTGTATTTATTTTAGTAAACACATATGTAGTGGGTGAATAAGTTTAATTGTAATTAATAATAGGTTTAATGGAAGAATGCATGCTTTGTTTTTTTACCAAACCTGGAAAAAAGGTATTGTCATCATTTGTCCAAAGAATTCACTAAAATGTGATTGCTCATTCTAAAAAAGACAATTGAGAAAATGTAAGTGTTTTGGTTGCATACAAAGGGTATTACCCGTGATAACAACAGGATGTTCTCTAAATGACAGGCACAGAAACATTTGACAACATAATTACATAGAAGACTTCCACAATCTGATCAACACTGGCATTAAACAACTATCTGATTTGCAATAAAACTACAACAGCATCAACTGTCCTGGCTATCTCATTGCATCACTCCACTGTACAACTTTGACTGGGGATTAGTTGAGTAGATAGGGGAGTATTTGTCAAGCACACACTGTGCCACTGACAGAAAGGGAGGGAGCTAGCAGGCACCAAGACACACCCACCCTTCAACTGATCATTAAAGTGGCCTTTAATGAGTGTCACTCGATGACTTAGATGACTCATGTGAAGTGCTTAATATACCAGATATTTGCATTTCCAAAAGATGTTGAACAAGAATTTGCATGTTGGTGATTTTTATAGTGACTGGTATAAAAAACAGAAAATTAATTAAGAAGATAAGTACAACATCATAACTTCTGATATGACAATGTTTTGATATAATGGAGAATGTCAAGTATTTATCGGATGTCATGCTATATAGCAATAATAATGACTATACCACTAATAATTACTAATAATTAGATAACAAATAGTGTTTGAAACTGAGGAAGTTGTTGATAACAATTATGTACTGGTCCTAATAATACACCGGTATGCAGGCTCTCCTGAGTAAGCAAGGGGTTGCGAGGAGCCAGAGACTGCTCTCTGCTCCCACACAGTGACAATTTCAACATGAGTAACCATATTACGTCCACTAGAAGCCGTTACACTAGAAGCCAAGATACATGGAATGGTTGTATGTCAATTTTTAATCAATCTTCCAATGTAATCATGCTAGCCTACCCCCTGACAACTTTTCAGGATATACCTAACAAATTGGTCAGTTTCTCTTCTCCAGTCTCATAGCTACTATTAAAGTTTCAACTGACACCAATGAACCCATGTGTATGTCGTGTGTGAGTGACTGTTCACACTCAGATCATATTCTCTAAATATTAAACTGCCGCATGACTTACAAAATAAAATGCACAATATGTGTACATGCATAACAAACCAGATTTCTTTGCATTTGTTGTGAATTTGCAATATAATACTGCATATGTTATCACAGTGATAGAGAGAAGGTTACAGCAAATATGCTCCAAATAGTTGCTCTCGGGGGCTAGTAAAATCTACACTCTACAGCTGTACCAACTGTGATACTGTTGTTCCTAACACCTTTCTGTCAGGGCCACCAGCCACCAATATAATATTTACAAGCAGCATCATGCATAATTTATTACATATTCATTTATAACTCTTATTCATTTATCTAACCATGAAAATAGTTAATCAATGATGTGAGTAAATCCAACACATACATTGGCACTACAGTTTTCACAGTTCAGGCAATGTGTGCTGTGTGTATATGTGTAAACAGATCACATGTAATTATACCAATATCTTAGGATTTCTTACATCAGATACATGCAAATAAACTCAAAGATCATCTATAGTAATCAATGTGAAACTATATCATAAACAAAATTGAAATACCTGAGTCAGCTGATGCTCAGCAGCTGTGTGTGAAATATACCCTGCCCGATATTGAGCAGCATCGCAGTCGTTGTTAATATTGCGAAATGATTGATTCAGCGCCTATACTGCGCAACTTTGACCTGGCTGGCATCCTGCCAACTCTATGACATAAACAGCAGTAATTAGACATGGCCATGTAAATATGTTGTGTAGGCTGTCACTGGTGACGTCATGGCCACTCTACCTGGAAGCACCACAAGTCATAAGGATGGCCAGTAATATATGTGAACTGTTGTAGCCCAGTGCAGGTGTGACTTAGAGTTCAGGCCAGTTGTCAGTCAGTCAATGCGTATCTCTCTGTCTGTCAGTCTGTCATCTGGCCATGTACACCTCATAAATGGTTGTCATCCTGCTATAGTGTGATGTGTGAAGGCTATTGATTTCTCCAAGAGCAGACATCTTGTGAGAGTGCTAACTGTAATCATTCTCCCCCAGAGTCACTCATGCTGGCCTCTAATTACCACCACAGCATCCTACTACACTCTGCATCCACACCAGTTGCAGTGCCACACAATGGTTAACACACACCGTGGTGTGTGTGTGTGTGTGTGTGTGTGTGTGTGTGTGTGTGCGTGCGTGTGTGGTGTGTGTGTGTGCGTGTGTGTGTGTGTAATGTATATATATATATATATATATATATATATATATATATATATATATATATATATATATATATATAATAAATTAAATAATATATAAAATTAAGCAGCTAGTGTTATTTTTTCTACCATATTATTACACAATACAACAACATTTAAGTTAAGATATGGTCTCAATATTTAAGAGAACCTAGGGTGTAAACTTTTCTGATATAATTAAAGTTTTTTGTGTGTCATTATTATGAACACATTTGTCATGATTTGGTATTAAAAAATATAATATAATGGTTCAGGCCAGACCTAGCCAGGCGTAGCATGGACATAGCCAAAGAAAAAGCCAAATAAATAGGCATAGCAACTAGGCCGTAGCCCAGGGCATAGGCCATAGCATGGGCATGATCGCCATGGCCCATGGACGGTGGATTTTGAGTGAGGAGTGTTTTTGTCGAGTTTCTTTTCTGGTGGTGAGAGGTGATATTGGAGATTGTTGTAGTCCATAAAGGTGATGTAGACACTTTTACACAGACTCTCAAAAACAACCGCGATTTTTTTTACATTGCCCCATAGCCATAACCATAAGCATGGCGTAGCCATAGCTATAGGCTTATAGCATCGGGATCGAGATGCGAAAAATGTTCCGGCTCCGCCCTCCGCCAGCCACAAGCACAACTTCACAAACAAGGCACAATATTCATTCAATAGATTCGTGAACTTCTGACGCACAATTTGTGTTAATTCAGTGGATCTTTCATCTTTTATTCTATGACTATAGTCTATACGCGCTAGATTTCGTGTAAAATAAATGATCAAGAAACTATGGGTTTTAATTATTATAATTTTTTTGAACTAACGAGTCAAATACACATTCAAACAGAGCTCAAGTCAAGACAAATTACCTGCATGTAAAAAAAGAGGTCTGGTGGCATGTCTGACTAGTTACGTTGTAGCGTTTACATTTTCCCGGGCATTAAAAAGTATCCGGGTGACGTTTCTGCGCAAGCGCGAGTCAGTCGTTGTTGTTGTTGTTGCTGTTAGTTATCATTAGATATTAACTACGTTAACGCTTCCCACTGAATCTCATATTAAATAATTTTTAGACTGATAAATATCGGCTACTATGAGAAAAGAACGTATATAACCTGTCAGCTAAGTTATGTGTTGCAAACAAATACGAAGCAAACAGGTGTTGGCGTATGTTTTGATAGCAAACGTAAATCACGTGACTATAGTGCGCCATTATCCGTGACAGTGATCGATTTAAACAAACGTAATATTATAATGTATTGGATGACATTTTAAGTAACTCTTGACAGTAATCACCACAGGGTAGTTAACGAACAGTCAGTGGTATTTATACCATGAATGCTTTGCTTTTCGCTGTACGTTGCCGATTTTACAGTTATCGCGCATGAGCTGAAACTTTACCCGGATATTATTTAACCCCTGGAAAAACATAAGCGCAACAACGTTACACTTAATAGTTGTACTGTACTAGTTCAAGTTCTAGTTGTTTCCAGAACTTTGCATGGTTTTGTTAACTGACTAGTCTGTATATAATGTGGTTATAATGTTATGACCGTATAAGGTAATCTCATTGGAATAGTCAGTTTCTTCAGAAAGCCGACCTTTCTATGCTGAAACTGAGGGTAGTCACTTCCGGGGTACTTATAGTCCTCTGTGCCTATGGTGTTTACATCATAGACGGAGAAGATGTCTGCATTAACTTGATTTTTCGATTCACGAGGGATACACAGTCACTAATGTTGAGATTCAGGTTTTTGCACCATATATGTCCAGGTATTTTTGGCGCCCGGTTCACTTTTCACATAATTTCTCTAAAACAACCTCCCAACTGTATTAATAATGAATTCCAAATGAAACGCTACAGTCTAGTATAGGTAGTTCGATTAAATAAGATAAACCATTGACCTTTTGTAGCCTATTTATACACAGAAAAAACAATGTTCTTATAATAATTTGAATTAAACGGACGATATTATATATGAAATTCAAAAGCCTCTTTATTCTATGTCTTATGGTTGTGAACCTGTCAAAGGATATACGCCACCTGCGTGTCAGCAGAACAGATCACAAACGTTATTTTAGATAACTTCGATCAGTTGTCCAGAAAGAGCGAGGAATTAGTGTCGAATTTCACAACGGCCCTGACATTTCTGGAATCCCAAAAGCTTTGTCTGAGCAATATTTCTGCCCACTGCATGCCTTTCCAACCTCTAGGTTTTTATATTGTTTTCAACATGACAAAGGGTCCCAAATAAACATTTCGCCTCTACCTTTGCAGTTGGTAGTTTTTATCTTCTCCAGCAAAACTGACAATCAAAACTTGTATTGGAACTTGAAATTCAGAGAGCTGAGCTGCCGTTGCATGTAGGCTGTGAAACGAACAAAAGCTAGATATCTTGTTTAATTGCGACCACATTACATATGTACATTGCTAACAGGATATAACATTCCATGAAAAGTTTCATATCCAGACTGAAACTTTTAAAAATAGGAGAATTGTGGGTATTTAATAATTATTAATGATTTCCTTGCCGCCAGCATTCAGTTTCAAGAAAACGGATGGTTTCTTCTTTACGTATTTACCTTTGATTGTTTTGTTAGCTCGATGTCATGCAATTAAGAATCTAATCTTCCATATAACGTATCATGGCGAAAGTTCTCTAGTGTTAACAGTAGCTTTAAATATATATGTCGTTTGAACTGTTTCACACACGCAGATACTAAACAAACACTCCTTTCAAATGTTCTGTATCATCTCTCCGTGATATCAGATAAGTTTATTGGCTTGGCTCAGCACATTTCCCCCATAAACTTGACTGGTCATCGTCTGTAGGGAGAAGTTTAATCCGTTGGACCCTCAATAGTGTGAGGTTTCTTTCCTTTAGGTCTTACTAGTTCTATAAAGAGACAGAGACTTCGCCGTCTAGTAAAACATACATGTGCAGAGTACGCGACATAAAACTACACATATAATTCATGTCATGGCCCTGAAATTAATAAATAACTCCCAGGTGGTCGTGACCGCCCGTTTGAGAACCAATTACCGATATAGACCATACCTCAAATTATCAGAATGGCATGGGTATGTTAAAATAAGTATAATTGTGTTAGGTTTGGAGTAGAATTAAATACGTGTGTACAGTAGTGTGGTAGAGCGCACTGTCCGGGCAAAAGTACGTGCCATGTATACATATATCTTAGTGGAATATATGGGGCACAAATTGTCTATCCAATTGTGTTTATTCACTTTTATCAAAATTCTGAAGAAATCCTCCGGTAAAAGATTGATGTACTAAATCTCTCAAATGTAATATATAATCCATCAAATATGTGCAACCAAGCTCCAAAAAAGTGATTATGAGTGCTTAAACCGACCTAGGTTTACATGTAAAAAATTGCAAAATCCGGCCGTTGAAAAAGACACAAGCATCAAAAACCGTGCGTCCTATATGTACAATGTAAAGAGCTCTATGACATCCAATTTATTTTACAGTTACTTTTATTTCAGTTAGAGCTCTTCTATACTTGTTGCGTTTGCACTTGCGCACGCACGCATGCACGCACACACGGAGGCTCTCTCTCTCTCTCCTCTCTCACACACACACACTCACTCACTCACTCACTCACTCACTCACTCACTCACTCACTCACTCACTCACTCACTCACTCACTCACTCACTCACTCACTCACTCACTCACTCACTCACTCACTCACTCACTCACTCACTCACTCACTCACTCACTCACTCACTCACTCACTCACTCACTCACTCACTCACTCACTCACTCACTCACTCACTCACTATCTATCTATCTATCTATCTATCTATCTATCTATCTCTATCTATATTTATTTTACAGTTACTTTTATTTCAGAGCTCTTCTATACTTGTTGCGTTTGCACATGCGCACGCACGCATGCACGCACACACGAGCCTCTCTCTCTCCTCCCCACACACACACACACACACACACCACCTCACCACCACTCACTCACCACTCGCACCACCCCACCACATCACTACTCACCACCATACCACTACTACACTACAACTCATTATCCACATTATAGATAATCAACCATTTTTCTACTCGCTCCTCCGCCACACACGTGACTCCAAGACCATTCTACTCCTCACCACTTTCAATTACATCAACCTACTCATCACTCAACTCACTCACCACTCACCACCACCACTCCGACTCAATCTATCTATCTATCTATCTATCTATTACTATCTCTATCTATATTTATTTTACAGTTACTTTTATTTCATAGAGCTCTTCTATACTTGTTGCGTTTGCACATGCGCACGCACGCATGCACGCACACACGAGGCTCTCTCTCTCTCTAACACACACACACACACACACACACACACACACACTACTATCACTCACTAATCCTCCCACCATCACCTACTACTCAATAAACGTTATTCCAAAACTTTAGCGTTATTTGATCAGCTTTTAAATGCACAATAATCACAACTCAAAAAAAGCAATACACTTAACACTCAACTCACTCACTCACTCACCACTCACCACTTTCACTCACTCACTCACTCACTCACTCACTCACTCACTCACTCACTCACTCACTCACTCACTCACTCACTCACTCACTCACTCACTCACTCACTCACTCACTCACTCACTCACTCACTCACTCACTCACTCACTCACTCACTCACTCACTCACTCACTCACTCACTCACTCACTCAATCTATCTATCTATCTATCTATCTATCTATCTATCCATCCATCCATCCATCCATCCATCCATCCATCTATCTCTATCTCTATCTCTATCTCTATCTCTATCTCTATCTCTATCTCTATCTCTATCTCTATCTCTATCTCTATCTCTCTCTCCCTCTCCCTCTCCCTCTCCCTCTCCCTCTCCCTCTCCTCTCCCTCTCCCTCTCCCTCTCCCTCTCCCTCTCCCTCTCCCTCTCCCTCTCCCTCTCCCTCTCCCTCTCTACTCTCACTCACTCTCTCTCTCGCACGCACGCACGCACGCACGCACGCACGCACGCACGCACGCACGCACGCACGCACGCACGCACGCACGCACGCACGCACGCACGCACACACGCACGCACGCACGCACGCACGCACGCACGCCCGCCCGCCCGCCCGCACGCACGCACGCACGCACCCACCCACCCACCCACCCACCCACCCACCCACTCTATCTATTTATCTATCTATCTATCTATCTATCTATCTACCTATCTATCTATCTATCTATCTATCTATCTATCTATCTATCTATCTATCTATCTATCTATCTATCTATCTATCTATCTATCTATCTCTATCTCTATCTCTATATATCTCTCTCTCTCTCTCACTCACTCACTCACTCACTCACTCACTCACTCACTCTCTCTCTCTCTCTCACACGCACGCACGCACGCACGCACGCACGCACGCACGCACGCACGCACGCACGCACGCACGCACGCACGCACGCACGCCCGCACGCCCGCCCGCACGCACTCACTCACTCACTCACTCACTCACTCACTCACTCACTCACTCACTCACTCACGCACGCACGCACGCACGCACGCACGCACGCACGCCCGCCCGCCCGCCCGCACAAGAACAAGACGAAGAAGAACAACAACGAAAATGACAACAATAACAGCAGCAACAACAATACATGTTTATGCCACAATTAATAGAGACTGAATAGAGACCGCAGTTTTGTCTACTCGGTCTCGTCTCCGGCGCACACAGAACGTCGGGACGCCAAGGAGTGTCCATTGCTGGTACTGCCCTCTACCATCGTTTAGTAAATTAAATCAAACCTGGTCTGATTAGTTTCCAATGATGGCGCCAGAGGTCGAACCGGAAACGCATGCGCGGAGGGCAAATGACGTGGAGAGGATAATTTTGCTGTAGAACCGGTGATTTGAGTTGTTGTTGTAAGAAATTAAAGCAGTAATATCAAGAATGAGGCGAGACAAGAAAGAAGACGAAGACGGTAGGATATTTATAAAATCATGTAGATGAAATAAGCGTTTTGTTACTGACGCAAAGGTAGCATATAAACAAAATAATGTGACAGTCACAAACTGACAAGTGACATGTCATCGTTGAATCTCTTGCCCCAGCCCAGGTCTACCTGATTCTTACTTTCTGAATTAAAAGTTATTGCCAGAAACGTTTTAAGACAGGTTTAATTTGATACAGTGTTTTAAATGCAACAATAATTTCGAAAGTATGCAATAAAAAGCGAAAATTAAGCGATTAATTATTAAAGCTTCTGTGTCATACTGTTGAGACTCCACCACTTTTTCAAGTTTCAGCTGGATTTTGTGACATATATAGTGACTACTAGACTACTGGATAGGGTGTGGGTTGTGGAAGGTCCACCCTGAGTCTTTCCTCATGTACTGTAGTCATCTATCTAGCAGCCGGACATGCAAACATGTTGCTAATTATCACTCATTCACTGGCCAATCCAATGAAATATTATCGATTTTTTGTAAGATGAAATATCTTGAACTTCAGCGTACCTGCCAGGCTGCCACTGCACTTACAGATATTATTTTACCACTTGTTGGTGTGTCATCTGGTTTTGTCATCTTGTGAAAAGAATACATACTAAAAACTGTGAACAGACTCAACACCTAAAATGAAAGCAAAGTAATATTTCGGGGAAAGATCTGTTACATTAATTACATCTTACGCCTTACCATTCTGACTTGCATCATGGAAATGTTTTTTGTGTGGCTTTGTCTGCGTCGTTATTTGTGAGTAATTTACCAAAATCAATCTGTTTTACTGCATTTACAATTTATTTCCTTAAATTGAATAAAAATTAGTGATACAGGGTTACTATATAAATATATTTCACTATTTTATTTTAAAATATAAGCATGATTTAATTAATGTGTCTGAATGTCAGCCTATATAATATAACAGATGACAGTAAAAAATTTGCCTTGTAAACATGTACATGTAATATTTCAGGTGGGAATCCATTCTACAACCTTGAGAAAAGTACCGTCTTGCAGGAGGTTAGTTGTTTTAAATGTCATTTTAAACTATCAGATGACAACATTTAAGCATATACTGTGATGTAATGTTAAACAATTTATTGCAATATGGATATGCATTATGAACATGAATGTAAAATATAGAAAAGAGACCATGCTAGTTAGGAGATTTGTAAAGTACATGTACTGGGTGTATACAGAAGTTGGTGACTAAGTACTGATAATAGTAATAAAATTTAATAGTATTTCAACGCAACACAAAAGTTTACATTTACTATAAACTAGTTGTCTAGCGAATGGACTGAAGCTGCAAAGTGGTCCACTTTTCCCAAATAGACAATGTTGTCTAATATGGCACTTGATAGAACGAATTCAATTTTCATCTAAGTAAAATTGTACTTATGGTTTGTGTTTGGACAAAATTTGTTACACATAATAAGCCACACATCCTCTGTCATCTGCTTTCATTGTGTAATTAAGTATTGTTTATACTGTCAGTAAGTTGTTACATTTTGTTTCACGCAGGCAAGGACTTTCAATGAAACTCCAATAAAGATTAGAAAATGTTGCCATATCTTGACCAAGATTCTGTACCTCATCAACCAGGTAAGATTGTATTGATGGTATGTTTTGGCATGAGTAATTCGACTGCTGTGTATTAATGGGGTTTACCATCAAGGATATGGTACAATACAGTATAGTAGCTCCTTTGTAGAAATCTACATCCACTTGAATTTGAAACTTTACATCTATAGTAATACATTGTTCGACCATTAAAACTTCCTTGTGGAACGTTTAATCCTGAAACACCAATAACATTTCCAGGAATTATGATGCTGTGGTTACAGTACATGTTACAAATGCATATTTATTTTATTTACTATGTTGTGTTCATAATTACTGCCTGTCCAGTGTCCACGTTGTCCAGTGCCTGACAATGGCTGGCAATATCAGCAGTTTTCAGCAGATGTTATATTTACTTTCAAATGTAAATGTGCACAGTATACCTCTGTATCTGTTGTAATAATGTTTCATTTGTGAAAACTGTTTGTTTACAGGGGGAGCACATTGGCACTACAGAAGCCACCGAAGCCTTCTTTGCGATGACAAAATTGTTCCAGTCAAAGGATGTAAGTGAATTGAACTGGCACGGTCATTTTCTGCATGTCATACAACATTGTTTTTCACAGTTGAATCAACAGCAGTTTCTGCTATTGATACAAACTAAAAGAAACTTTCAACATACAAGTCTGTCAGTTGTCGGTTTGTGTCGACAATGTAAGCAGACATACTCAAATTGTAGTGCCTGGTAAATTGCCTGCTACTGTAAGTGTATTACAGTTGTGTTTAAGTGTATTACAGTTGTGTCTATGTTGACAGGTGACGCTGCGAAGGATGGTGTACTTGTGTATCAAGGAGATGGCAACTATCTCAGAGGATGTCATCATTGTGACAAGCAGTCTCACCAAGGACATGACTGGCAAGGTACGGAGGCTGGGAGGATGTCAGTGGGCATTCTCTTAGAAGCTTCTGCAGGTTGTTAATACTTGTAGTGAATATTGTGGAATGAAATATAACGTAGAGACCAGCAGAAGTGAGTAGACTTATAGAGGGTCAGGACACTTTAATTGTCATCATTTCATTCTATTATGTACTCTTGCCGGATACCTGTGTGATTCCCTTTTTGTAGAATAAATGTATTTGATATGTTTTATGCATGTGTAGCTATCTTGGATTTATCAATAAGTTGGCCACTTGTATGAAACAAAAGATCCATACAACCTTTCAAATTGAATTTAGACATTAGGAATTGCTTGCAATAATGACGTCTTCACCGACAACTAATAATACGATTATAACATTGTATAGGCTGATCAAAGGTTACTGGGTGTATAACGATTTTGGTACATCGTCGCTCATGGACTTTAGTACAGTAGAGTAACAGTAGTCTTGCTGAACGATTGAATATAACATCTCCAGTCCACATATCATCTTTGATGTAGACGTAATATGTGATGTGTTTACAGGAGGATCAGTTCCGAGCTCCTGCCATACGGGCTCTCTGTAGGATCACTGATGTAAGTATAACCTTCACTGCACACGGTTCATGTTGACTTGCAACACCACAGTGTTAAGTTCTAAAATAACAGTTCGGTAGAAATATACATTGATGTATCATGCTAAATAGATCTTCTGCTAACCCCCTCCCTCAGTGAAACCATGTGCATGTGGCATCATACGTCATTCTTTTGAGAGATACATCAGACATATCACTCACACAAATCAGCCTAGTGTTCAGTGTTTACGGGTCGCCTCTGTTACTGATCTGATATTGTGAGTGATGTTTGTTGTTACAGTCGACAATGCTGCAGGCCATAGAGAGATACCTGAAGCAAGCCATTGTAGACAAGGTGCACGCAGTCTCCAGTGCTGCCCTCACCTCATCTCTTGTACGTGTCGCCAGGTGTCGTCTTACATGTCTCAGATCATTTCTCTCCTTGTCAGTTCTTACTCAAACAAAACCACAAGTTCTAAACTGTTAAATTTACTTGCTAAATAATAAAGAGGTAAATTTGCAATCTTTTTAATGACTTCTTTGCATATCATTATTACATAATGTGTTGCTATAAATGAGGTATAGAGCATTTGTAAGTACAGGATACTGCATTATATAAGAACCTACTGCGTTATATAAGAAAATCCTATGCCTTGTAAAGATGAGATGATGTATTGCAGACAATATTACCATCAAATGTTATTCAATCTGAATCAAACATGTGTAAGTGTCATGGTGATTTGAGTTTTAGTCTGTCATTGTCTTGTCTCATCTGATGCAGCATTTGGCCAAAGTGAATCCGGATGTGGTCAAGCGATGGGTGAATGAGGCTCAGGAGGCGGTCAGCAGTGACAATGTCATGGTCCAGGTAAGACTCAATATGTGGGAAGTTTAAAAATGTATAAATCCACATAAAATCATGCAGGAATATTCTGTAAATTTGAAATAAAGACAAATAGAAATCCATATTGCATATATGTTGTCAGCATACTCTACAAATACATTATATTTTTGACAATTAAGTTTTGTGCATCTTGTAATCTAAAGTAAATAAAACAAATCTGTTTATTGTCTCTAAGGATTTGGTATTATATTGTGTATGATGACTTTTGTCATGTGACGACAGTAATATTGTGTTGCAGTACCATGCATTAGGACTGCTGTATCACATCCGTAAGTCTGACAGACTTGCTGTCACAAAGCTTGTGAGCAAGTTCGCTAAGCACTCTCTCAAGTCTCCATATGCCTACTGTCTGCTGGTGAGTTCTACTGCATTTCCTCTACCATTCAGGTCATTTAAATTCCATGATTGATGCAATCCTTTAAATGTAGAAGCACATTTAGGACTTGATGTTTTATTTCTGCTAACATTATGTGCCGTATTGAGTTATGCTTCGTGTTTGAATTGTGTTGTTATTGTTTCACCTACTTTCATATATTTTATCATACAAATGGACAAAATCAGTGTTGAGTGCCCAGTGAGGTGTCATGTAATGTAGCATCTTGTAAATGAGCTGTGTTGTGTAATGCTCACTCCTTCTGTTGTGTAGATCCGCATCGCCTGTAAACTGCTGCGAGACGACGACTCTGGGTAAGTGTTCATTACAGGCCTATCGTACAACACAGAAACCGAAATTTGATTAAAAACTTCCATGAAACCTTTTGTGAAGTTTGTTTCTGTATCCCTGTAGTCTACTTCCTTCTGTTATATTACAGGATGGACAGTCCGATGTTTGACTTCATAGAGAGTTGTCTGCGTCACAAGAGTGAGATGGTGATCTACGAGGCAGCCCACGCCATTGTCAACATGAAGCAGACGACCGCGAAGGAGCTCGCCCCGGCTGTCTCTGTCCTCCAGCTCTTCTGTAGCTCTCCCAAGCCCACGCTGCGCTTCGCCGCAGTCCGCACCCTCAACAAGGTACATACATACATACAGCTGGCTTAGAAATAAGGGTCTTGTTTTCCTCTCCATGCTTATACTTTATGTAAACGGAAGACAATTTTTGCAAGTGTTTGAATTCTGGAAATAACTGTTAAGTTGTAGAGAGTAATGTTATTTTATAAATTATTGGTATGTACACCACATGTGGATGCTTTGGCTACCCAGTTAAACATATTTTGTGTGAAAAAAAATCATAATTGTTGTCACTTAGTTAAGGTTACCTGGGTAAGTTAAATTACTGTGATAATAAATTATACGGTATTGAATTAGATGAAATCGCCTGTTTATGTCGTGAATACTGACAGACACTAAGAGACACTGACGTTTAGTGTAGGTGTCATCTTTACGATGTATGTCACAGGAACGTTGTTGTAACAGGTGGCAATGACTCACCCCGCTGCTGTCACCGCATGTAACCTTGACCTTGAGAACCTGATCACAGACGTCAACAGAAGTATCGCTACACTTGCCATCACTACGCTGCTGAAGGTATGCTTCTCCCCACTATTGCTTCTCTCAAGAAGTAGTGCGTAAATATGTTCTTTCTCACCTTGTTTCTCAACAATTTAAACTAATATGTACATATATATGTATGTAATATGTAGCTATGAATACCGGTATGCGTCCAGATGTTTGACATTGTACACATGATCATATATAATAAGTCATGTAAATTTTGTTTTGTTCATATATATATATATATATATATATATATATATATATATACATACATATATGTGGTGGTTCCTGTGCTAGCAGTATTTATATTTTAACGGGTGTCTCCCCACCCATATATGTCAGATATGTTTTCGCTGTATATGTTTTGCAGTTAAAGGTAAAACAAATTGCTTATGAGTTCTGGATTCTGTACAGTATTATAGAATATCATTAATGGTATATTTTTTACAATCATAAAGTCTGAATAAACATTTTGATTGCTGACATTTTGGTGTTTTATCTAAAAACAAAATTTGGCAGGACATGACCCAGCTGCCTCTGTGATGATATATTTCACTGAGGTTCTGTGAAGTTGATGTGTTGTTTGTTAGACGGGCAGTGAGAGCAGCATCGACCGCCTCATGAAGCAGATCTCTTCCTTCATGTCCGAGATCTCAGATGAGTTCAAGATTGTCGTGGTGCAGGCTGTCAAGTAAGTGTCATCTTCTCTGCCGCCCCCCATCCTCCTGCTCCCCCTCCCATCCTCCTGCTTCCCCTCCCATCCTCCTCCTGCTCCCCCTCCCATCCTCCTGCTTCCCCCTCCCATCCTCCTGCTCCCCCTCCCATCCTCCTGCTCCCCTCCCATCCTCCTCCCCCTCCCATCCTCCTGCTCCCCTCCCATCCTCCTGCTCCCCCTCCCATCCTCCTGCTCCCCTCCCATCCTCCTGCTCTCCCTCCCATCCTCCTGCTCCCCCTCCCATCCTCCTGCTCCCCCTCCCATCCTCCTGCTTCCCCCTCCCATCCTCCTCCTGCTCCCCCTCCCATCCTCCTGCTTCCCCCTCCCATCCTCCTGCTCCCCCTCCCATCCTCCTGCTCCCCTCCCATCCTCCTGCTCCCCCTCCCATCCTCTCTGCCCTCCCATCCTCCTCGCTCCCCTCCCATCCTCTGCTCCCCTCCCATCCTCCCTCCTCCATCCTCCTGCTCCTCCCATCCTCCTGCTCCCCTCCCATCCTCCTGCTCCCCCTCCCATCCTCCTGCTCCCCTCCCATCCTCCTGCTCCCCCTCCCATCCTCCTGCTCCCCTCCCATCCTCCTCCTGCTCCCCTCCCATCCTCCTGCTCCTCCTCCCATCCTCCTGCTTCCCCCTCCCATCCTCCTCCTGCTCCCCCTCCCATCCTCCTGCTCCCCCTCCCATCCTCCTGCTCCCCCTCCCATCCTCCTCCTGCTCCCCTCCCATCCTCCTGCTCCCCCTCCCATCCTCCTCCTGCTCCCCCTCCCATCCTCCTCCTGCTCCCCTCCATCCTCCTGCTTCCCCCTCCCATCCTCCTCCTGCTCCCCCTCCTGTTCCCCCTCCCATCCTCCTGCTCCCCTCCCATCCTCCTCCTGCTCCCCTCCCATCCTCCTGCTCCCCTCCCATCCTCCTGCTCCCCCTCCCTCCTCCTGTTCCCCCTCCCATCCTCCTGCTCCCCCTCCCTCCTCCTCCTGCTCCCCCTCCCATCCTCCTGCTTCCCCATCCCATCCTCCTGCTCCCCCTCCCATCCTCATCCTGCTCCCCCTCCCATGCTCCTCCTGCTCCTCCTCCCATCCTCCTGCTCCCCTTGTCCATTCTACCACCAGCTCCCTCATTTATCCCACTGTTTCATCGTCCAACCAAACATTTAATTCATTAGTATTCTCTTATTTCATCTTCTCTTGCTGACATTACCTTTGCCTCTATCCTACATGGTACCCTCCTGCCTGTCTCCATCCTGCTTCTGATACCATACATTCCTTTCCTGCAGTGGCTTTGCTGCAATCATGTCCACAAGTCCCCCTCCATGTACGTTGAGGTGATTTGTCATGCATTAACCTCAATTGTATGCCTAGATGTGTACATTTAAACTAAACTCTATATATAATTGTATATACCGATCTTTACATTAAGACCAAAATTTACACTTCAGCTGAGGTTTTTCATTTAGTTTATATTTAAACCAGCATCGGCCTTTTAATGCAAGTGTTTAGACAAGCGTCGTGTCCAGTAGACATAAGCTGTAGGTGACTTGTGGTGCTGTTGCAGGTCTCTGTGTATGAAGTTCCCACGCAAGCACAGCATCATGATGAACTTCCTCTCCTCCATGCTCAGAGATGAGGTGAGTCAACCTGTTGTCTGATGACCATCAACTTGATGGTACTTCAATGACATACTAGCCTGGAGCGTAACAAGTACACATATAAACTACCAAAGTTCTGATTTATTTGGGATTAATTCCAGAGTTTCAGCCTTAACAATACCCACAGCGATCATGAACATTGCCCTCTAATTTGTAATTTATTTAATGCATACCACTGATTCTTTTACTTTATCGAAGGCGACTAAACCAGGATACAGTTTGTACCACATTGACGACTGTGTCCCTAAGGAGTAAATAACTAAGTATCATTTAAGTTTATGCTCAGGTGGTAAGCAGTAGTATCTAGCCTGTTCTTACAAAGTTGCTATGATAGTTGCATACCATATCGCATGTGTTGGTAATTGGTGGTGTAAAGACTTGACAGTTTGAATGTGTCTGTGTGCCAGGGTGGCTTTGAGTACAAGAAGGCGATTGTGGACTCGATCATCTGCATCATCGAGGAGAACCCCGAGGCGAAGGAGGTCGGCCTGGCCCACCTGTGTGAGTTCATTGAGGACTGTGAACACACGGTGCTGGCCACCCGCATACTGCATCTACTGGGGCGCGAGGGCCCACGCACGCCCCAACCCTCCAAGTACATCCGCTTCATCTACAACCGCGTCATCCTGGAGAGTGCCTCCGTGCGTGCAGGTCAGTACAAGCAGGAACACCTTCTCGTGTGTCTTAGCAGTCTAGGCTAGAGTTTTGTCAGTCACTAAGTAGCCATACTTGAGCCACCAGATGGCCAATTTCCCACAGTTCACATACGTTAGAGTGGACTGGTGTCTGCGTCGCTTGCATTGATATATAACCCTCTGTGATAATCCCTATGATAATCTTTTGTGGGTGTCCCACACAAAGTGGGTGGTAGAGACTGTGGTGAGGTTGGTTTGAAATGCCAGTTACATCCCCATTATGCTGCCCACTGAAGTGTTTTATTCGCTCCAGGAGAATCTGTATTGTCTCGTACTGGGTGAATGGTGTCATTGATGACATCAGTTTACGAGTCTAGCTGTCAACTAGCCTCAGGTGTTGGTCTAAATAAATGCTGTGTAATAAGGGAGGGATGAAATTCTATTCAATTTGAAAATTTGCATCTATATAAACGAATATTGCTCAAATATTTTCCTTCATATCCTCCGCCACAAAATCGTTACCCAGCGATCTTACTTTCTTACTTAACTGTGAAATTGATAACATACAACCGCCAAACTACTCCTCACATTACTTTAGGGTTAGCATAAAACCAGTATTTGTGAAGATCATTTATGCAGCGACCCCTGCGATAAATTACTTATGTTACGGTAATCACCGAGTTACACGTAGCCACCGTAGACCATAGATCATATCGAGTTTTGCGCAAGTTAATTTTGTTAATTTTATTCTTTACAGGAATGTAAATAATTTTATTTTGTAACCTTTTGTGTGTATATGTACATAAGATATGTGGGGAATATGTGACGGCTGTTAGAAGTCGTTTTCATGGTTAACCGATTAGCACTCAAGTCGGGCATTGACCGAATCTCCTCAGGTTGGCCATAGCCAGCCAGCGAATACAGCACAGCGTTTGAATTCGGTTTACATGGTTGCATCTAGTGATCAAGAGATGCAATAAATGCGACACCTATCTAGACATATAACATAAAATTGTGTCTATTTTGGATACTTCTGTTCTCAAAAATATTTACCACCTTTTCGAAATTTAACAGCAATAATTTTTGTTTTTGGACATTTAAAAATGTCCTCCAGGCAGTAGGCCACATATACAGCTAAAATGTGTAACATATTATAACAAGTTATATACCACTGTGTAGATAATGTAATGTTCTTTTAAATAAACCCAACTTGTAGCAGTACAAATCGAAGCATAAAAAAGTTACACCACAACAAAGTATTTGTTTACAAAAAGTTTCAAAATGTCATAGTGTCAATCAAGAAATGGTCAACATATTTTAAAGTTACAACAACAGTTTTGACACCACTGTGTAGGTACTTTTATTATCTACAACATGCAATTGTGAGAATTGAATAATAAAGGCACTAGAGCAAAGACAATGGCGCTAGCAATATTGTTTAAACATTTAGGTCAAATATTTGAGGAGACACAGGCTTCACGTTAAAATCGGCAGAATGCTAATGGGTTAATTCAGAAAGTAAACAAAAAGATCAATGCATATGGCCACAATGCCAACAACTCTGGCTCAGGATGATGCTGCGTCCCGGCAAGACACCCTGAATATTCGTATTCAATTCGATGTTCGATTTGTTTTTGAAATTTTGAGGATATTCGATTTGATTCGAGTGAAATTCCAGATTCATCCCATCCTTATTGTGTGATGTCGCATGTGTCTCATACTTGACCTGATGTCCTTGATGTGACAGCGGCTGTGACGGCACTCGCCAAGTTTGGAGGCCACTGTGAGGAACTCATGCCCAGTGTCATTGTCCTGCTACACAGGTGAGAACTGTTTTCTCATATCTTCTTTTAAACATTTTTTGTTCATATGTTCCAATTTATATTAACAAAAATTACATTTTATGTTTAGGAATTGCTTCGATGTATTTGGTTCATTGCATAAAACAAATCTTGCTTGGATTCTTAATTTGTTGTAGCATTTTTATACACAAATACATACAAAGAATGTTGAGTATATGAAATGTGCTATTTATTCATGATACAATTATGAAATAAATTCTGTACAATCCAAGTGATATAGACTGTGACAGAGTTATCTGACCATTGCTTTGTTGGTTGCTAGATCACAACTGGACACGGATGATGAGGTGCGTGACCGGGCCACCTTCTATGTGAATGTGCTGCAGCAGAAACAGGCAGCTCTCAACTCGGCCTACATTCTCAATGGTTAGTTCAACAGCATACTCTCAGTGGCACATACTCAGTGGCCGTTGTAAGTTCAGTAAAATGTATTCAGTGGTAGGTTCAATAGCACACTTGGTTGAAATTTTAGCACATATTCAGTGGTTGCTGTAAGTTCAATAAAATATATTCAATGGTACGTTCAATAGCACATTTAATGGTATTTTTAGCACATACTCTGTGTTTGATGTAAGTTCAGTAAATGCTATTCAATAGTAGGTTCAGTGGCACATTTGGTGGTAATTTTAGTAGCACATACTCAGTGGTCAGTCCAGTAGCATCTGAGTCTGGTACTACACACTCGTTGCGGCAAACACTACTGACAGTTAAATGGAACATCCCCATGTCTGTTGTAGGCTTGCAGGTGTCGATCATTGGCCTGGAGAGGGCACTGCATCAATACACACTCGAGCCGGCGGAGAAACCGTTCGACCTGAAGTCTGTTCCACTGGCCACACAGCCACTGGCGGAGCAGAAAACAGGTCTGTCCTCACACGCCCTCTTGCCTGCTCATTCACAGGTTGAATGCTTGTTAATGTACTGTTTGTTTAACCAACTTGCTTAACCAACTCTCACTTGGCTGCATAACTTCGCCAAAAAGGTTATCTGAAAAGTGCTGCCACCTCATGGAGTATGGGTAATCGAGGCTTTCCTTACTATAATTCCTGCTTCATAAACAACTGCAAGTTTGTATTTCTGTTTATTTTGTGTGAATGTAAGTTTGATATTGAGTACTTTTAATAGTATAGTATTGTCTTATAAAAGTATGTCCTTTGAGTTTTTATATCATACTTGGCCTGAGAACCAATCAGCATCTCTAGCCTATTCTAGGGTAAGGCCGCCCTGGTGGCAACATTGGCAGAACATTAATATCTCAGGCGGATTTGAGGGGTTAAAAGTGCTACCACCTCTTGGAGTCTGGGTAATCGAGGCTGTGTGTGTGTGTGTGTGTGTGCGTGCGTGCATGTGTGTGTGTTCACTCTACAAAAGTAACAAGTCTGTCACGTTTATGACTTCATGTTGTCTCTTGTTGTTTCAGCTGTGGGGCCAGGAGAGACACCTGGAGTGAAGGCAACAGAGAAGGTGGCTGCGTCAAGACAGGACATCTACGCTGGTCAGTTGATGTAGCAATAAGTGTTGTTTATATATCAAAATACTGAAGCTATCTGATAATGCTTCCCACTGGTGAAGGTACTAAGACCTGTTAATTTCAGCTGTTAACATAATGACCTTCTTAGAATATACAAATTTGGTTGCTTGTTTTACAGAGCAACTGGCCGCGGTGCCTCAGTTTGTTGTTTGTTTGACAGAGCAACTGGTCGCCGTGCCTCAGTTTGTTGTTTGTTTGACAGAGCAACTGGCCGCCGTGCCTCAGTTTGTTGTTTGTTTGACAGAGCAACTGGCCGCGGTGCCTCAGTTTGTTGTTTGTTTGACAGAGCAACTGGTCGCCGTGCCTCAGTTTGTTGTTTGTTTGACAGAGCAACTGGCCGCCGTGCCTCAGTTTGTTGTTTGTTTGACAGAGCAACTGGCCGCCGTGCCTCAGTTTGTTGTTTGTTTGATAGAGCAACTGGTCGCCGTGCCTCAGTTTGTTGTTTGTTTGACAGAGCAACTGGCCGCCGTGCCTCAGTTTGTTGTTTGTTTGATAGAGCAACTGGTCGCCGTGCCTCAGTTTGTTGTTTGTTTTTGTCAGAGCAACTGGCCGCCGTGCCTCAGTTTGTTGTTTGTTTGACAGAGCAACTGGCCGCCGTGCCTCAGTTTGTTGTTTGTTTGACAGAGCAACTGGCCGCCGTGCCTCAGTTTGCCAACCTGGGTCCTCTCTTCAAGTCCTCCTCGATGCCACTTGAGTTGACAGAGTCGGAGACGGAATATTCCGTCCGCTGCGTCAAACACATGTTCCCACACCATATTGTCTTCCAGGTGAGTGGTGTTAGGTGTAGAGGCCGTCACACACTGTTAGTGGTGTACGATTATAGATTGGAATGATAGTGTTTGAGTTTTTTCCAAACACGATTAATCAGATTACAAAAAAATATAGTTACTGGACCCAGTTAGTTGTGTTTTTAATGTGAAATCTAGAATCAACTCCATTGGCTAATACTGCCAGCAAGAAAGCCTTGCAAAGTGCCACAGTATTTCAACAGCTTCAGGGCTTGGCCATTCTCCTGGATACTGACTACCCCGGTACAGTGTATTGGTCCTATGACAATTTTGTTTTCTGTGTTGAACATCGATGTGGCTTTCCACATCACATCTTCTGGCGGGAATTTCGTGCATTGTTTCTGTTGCCAGTTTGACTGCACTAACACCCTCAATGACCAAGTGCTGGAGAATGTCACAGTGCACATGGAGTCTACAGAGGACTTTGAGGTCATCAACTATGTTCCTGCCCCAAGTCTACCCTACGACAAGCCTGGTATCACATACACCCTCGTACGTCTGCCTGACGACCCGACACAGGGTAAGTTGTGGCACCCCTTTGGGTGAGCAACATTGCACGTATACATTGAATGTATATAATTTGTTAATCTATATGGCCCTAAATGTGCAAAGAACAGTTTAGCCCCGAGTTTGTAAAGATACGTCACTTATATGTTGTTATAAAAAAGCATATTGTAAACATTGGCATCCTTTTTAGTTTTATTTATCACATGGTTTGTTTACTTGTTGGGAATAAATAACCTCACTTTCAATTTTATAACCTAGTGATTTGTTTTATTTATATTTAAAGCAATTATTGCAATTTTTTATTACTAATATAAAACTAGACTAAATGGGGCACATTTGGGAGGCAGTGACGACGTCCTTCACTTGCACACTCAAGTTCGTTGTGAAGGACTGCGACCCCAACACAGGCATCCCCGATGATGACGGCTACGAAGACGAATATGTGGTATGTTATGCCTTCTTGTATGTCTCCTGCTTCATGCGGACACCTTTTTTTTTACAAAGCTTTCTGTAATAACTAGGCTATAACATTTTTATATTTGACATAATTTTGTTCAACCAATTAGCTAAACCATAAAGATATTTTTGGATTTAACATTGCTTCAGGATAAAGGACGGTTAAAAAATCTCAAACAGTTTACAAGTAGGCCTACTGGTACATACTAAACGTGAGTCATGTTATACCTGGAGTTACTTTTACCTGTTAAACATGATCCATGTTGTTTCAGCTGAAGGATGTTGAGCTACTTGCACCTGTTAAACATGATCCATGTTGTTGCAGCTAGAGGATGTTGAGCTACATGCACCTGTTAAACATGATCCATGTTGTTGCAGCTGGAGGATGTTGAGCTATGTGCACCTGTTAAACATGACTCGTGTTGTTGCAAGAGGATGTTGAGCTACATGCACCTGTTAAACATGATCCATGTTGTTGCAGCTAGAGGATGTTGAGCTACATGCACCTGTTAAACATGATCCATGTTGTTGCAGCTGGAGGATGTTGAGCTACATGCACCTGTTAAACATGACTCGTGTTGTTGCAGCTGGAGGATATTGAGCTATGTGCACCTGTTAAACATGACTCGTGTTGTTGCAAGAGGATGTTGAGCTACATGCACCTGTTAAACATGATCCATGTTGTTGCAGCTGGAGGATGTTGAGCTACTTGCACCTGTTAAACATGATCCATGTTGTTGCAGCTGGAGGATGTTGAGCTACATGCACCTGTTAAACATGATCCATGTTGTTTCAGCTGGAGGATGTTGAGCTACTTGCACCTGTTAAACATGATCCATGTTGTTGCCGCTAGAGGATGTTGAGCTACATGCACCTGTTAAACATGATCCATGTTGTTGCAGCTGGAGGATGTTGAGCTATGTGCACCTGTTAAACATGACTCGTGTTGTTGCAAGAGGATGTTGAGCTACATGCACCTGTTAAACATGATCCATGTTGTTACAGCTAGAGGATGTTGAGCTACATGCACCTGTTAAACATGATCCATGTTGTTGCAGCTGGAGGATGTTGAGCTACATGCACCTGTTAAACATGATCCATGTTGTTGCAGCTGGAGGATGTTGAGCTATGTGCACCTGTTAAACATGACTCGTGTTGTTGCAAGAGGATGTTGAGCTACATGCACCTGTTAAACATGATCCATGTTGTTGCAGCTGGAGGATGTTGAGCTACTTGCACCTGTTAAACATGATCCATGTTGTTGCAGCTGGAGGATGTTGGGCTACATGCACCTGTTAAACATGATCCATGTTGTTGCCGCTAGAGGGTGTTGAGCTACATGCACCTGTTAAACATGATCCATGTTGTTGCAGCTGGAGGATGTTGAGCTACTTGTGGCTGACCATGTACAGAAGGTGATGAAGCCTAACTTCGCTGCTTCCTGGGATGAGGTGGCCGAGGAGAACGAACTCGAAGACACGTTTGCCCTCTCAACGATGAAGACACTACCTGGTGAGTTCTCCGTAGGGTACAAGCAAATTTACTTTCAGTATTGACATTTTCTATTTCTCAAGTAAATTTTATTTGTACCAGCAGTGCAACTTGATGGCAGTGACCATGTCAGATTTATTGGTTGTTTTTTGTAGGGATCTTCATAACCACATGTAGTTATTTAGCTTTTTTTTGCAATAGATAGATGAGTGAGTTAAATATATTGTATTTTAAACCAGGAAAATGAGTTTCTTTTGCGGAGTTTAAATATTACTAGAAACTAAGTTAAGTGGCAGTATTTCTGCATATTTGTTTCACAATTACTTTCACGAAACTTGAGTTGGGAGATAGTTCTCTAACTTTTGGGGAATTATTTATTTTGTACATAAATATTTTAAAAATATGTTGCAATGTTTTAGTGGATGCTCTATTAGTGTGAATCTGAGTGAGTTTGTGTTGTTTAGACGCGGTCAAGAACGTGATCCAGTTCATGGGTCTGCAGCCATGCGAGCGGTCAGACAAGGTGGCTGAGGGCAAGAACACACACACCCTGTATCTGGCGGGGGTCTACCGGGGTGGTCACGATGTCCTCGTGCGTGCCAAGATGGTGCTGGATGACAGCGTCACCATGCAGCTGACCGTCCGTAGCACTGACGCTCATGCCTCCGAGGTCATCGTGTCAGCTGTAGGGTAGACTGGACACTGCGTGACTCTGTCTACACATGTCTGTGAACCTTTAGATCAATACCCTCATACAGAACTTTCGGGATGTTGACCTAAAAGCAAAGCATTGGGGATGGTTGGCTCGCAGTTTGCATATACACGTCATATTGAAATTATGTTTAAAGTTGTGTAAATTCAGGTATTTTAATTCAGTTGGTCTTTCCTATACCCGTGAGTGTTGCATCTGTGAATTGTGCCAGGTTTTGCCAAATGTCACATTTGATGCATATAACTGAAGCAGTTTTTTCTTTTGAAACAAATACAGTGGCATATCGTAACGAACATGGCCACCCAAACAACTGCTTTGCCCAATGCATACAAGCAGTCCTTATGAGACAACAGACAAGTTTCCGTGGTGAAAATTGGGAGCCTGTATTACTGTTACTACTAAGAAATTAAAAATAAATCTGCAATAATTTAGCTTTGACCAAGCAAGATACCGCATTAGCTGCAGAATCAATGAGATGTTTACTTGTTGCAAGGAGGTGGCTTAGTCATATAATAGTGGCAATTCTCGAGGTGGTTATATATTGTATTGCTACACATACACGCCATATCGTAATCTCACAAGTTTAATGTTTCTAAAGACATATTCCAATAACAAAAATCCGAGAGAGGGGGGAGAGGGGAGAGGGGAGAGAGAGCATTGTAACATGTTGTCATTAATGTCTTGAGAAACAAGAACATGAGTGTAATTAATGTCTTGAGAAACAAGAACATGAGTATGTAGATGTACTTAACGTTGGATGCGTTTGTGTAGTGTTGCAATAAGGTTAGTTGGGGTAGCTTTCTTCGATTCTGATGTATTCAGCAATCAACAATAAAATATTTCCACAATTCATCTGGTTGTTCTTGTCACACACTGCTTGGTAGGTTAGGGAACTAACCAATGTAAAGACATGTAATGTCACCAAAGTAGTCAATAAAACAGACAGTTCCCAAATTTTAGGTTAGCTTTCATTTAAGGATCACTTCCTTAATCCTCTTCACTCTGATTAGGGAAAGCACACCTAAGGTGTACCCGAATAATGCTTGTGAATCCATTTCCTGTGTCTGTCCTTTCTTACTAGTTGGTTAAATATGTTACACGTATTATGGTACGTTTGTAATGCAAAACATGTTTCCAAGACGATGGTTTCAGTGAACATCCTGCTAATAATGACAACCCTGTGATGTTTAATTAAAGGAACATACCTCACGTTAACATTTGTGAACGTATAACAAGAAACAAACATTCTGAAAAACATCAACACCTTGCCCAGTGCAATGACACAGATGATTAAACTAACAACAGTAATGCCTGACAGCGAAGTTTAATATCAAACAAATACATATATTTAGTTCACACAGACATATCAATGTATACATACACATTGAATGTATCAGTGCAGTTTGATATGATGCTTCAGTCTGAATCGTCACACTACTTATAATTATGTCTTGTGGCATATCCTTAAAATATAGAGCTTAAATATACATATTTAGACAAACATGCAACATTGTCGATTACAGAGTTATTATGTATAATGAAATGTGCATAGTTGTGTAATCTGCATTTTAAAATGCCCACTGACCTCCTGTCATACCCACCTAATCACTAAAGAAATCCTCAATAAGTAATCATTATTTCGACAGACTGCCAAAGAAGTACAACTGCTAACACGTCATGCACTCTAGTGATGCTACACATGGTCAATTCACATATAGCCAATGCTAGATATTATAAAAGTCCCCTACGTAGGACTTTTCTAGCCAACCTGGTAAAAGAATCACGAAGCTGCATTTCGTATTCACCGAGAGATCAATCAAAGGACTCGATCCAAGACATGATAAGAACCATCAAATGGCATCTCAAAATACACAACAACATGTGCAAGCTTAGATGCATACACAAACTCAAGAAAATCAGTTTGTCTTGTTTATAAAGCAAAACATTGTGTAACTGCTGATAATGTCTATTTACATCAGCTCCACACGATACAACTCTTCATACAACTTGCAAGAGTGTACACTTCCTTCCGTGTCGGGTGAAGACTTCTAGATTGCTTCTCCTTCGTGTTCAGTTGCACTCATCTGGTCAAGACCTGCTCAGTGTGGATGCAGGATGACCGAGAATTGACCACTATAGCTGGACATAGGTCTTGTGAAATGCCTTGTGCACGGCCACCCAGTCATCAGCTGTTAAAGACAGCATTCACGGTCAGCCAGGAGAAACATCAATGGTCAGTCAGGAGAAATATCAATGGTCAGCCAGGAGAAACATCAATGGTCAGTCAGGAGAAACATCACTGGTCAGTCAGGAGAAACATCAATGGTCAGTCAGGAGAAATATCAATGGTCAGCCAGGAGAAATATCAACAGTCAGTCAGGAGAAATATCAATGGTCAGTCAGGAGAAACATCAATGGTCAGTCAGGAAAAACATTCACGGTCAGCCAGGTGAAACATTTCTAGTCAGCCAGGAGAAACATTCATGGTCAGCCAGGTGAAACATTTATGGTCAGCCAGGAAAAACATTCACGGTCAGCCAGGTGAAACATTTACGGTCAACCAGGAAAAACATTCATGGTCAGCCAGGAGAAACATTTAGGTAAGCCAGGTGAAACATTCACGGTCAGCCAGGAGAAACATTTATGGTAAGCCAGGTGAAACATTTACGGTTAGCCAGGAGAAACATTAATGGTCAGCCAAGTGAAACATTTAAGGTCAGCCAGGAGAAACATTCACAGTCAGCCAGGAGAAACATTCACGGTCAGCCAGGAGAAGCATTCATGGTAAGCCAGGAGAAACATTTATGGTCAGCCAGGAGAAGCATTCATGGTCAGCCAGGAGAAACATTCACGGTCAGCCAGGAGAAACATTCACGGTCAGCCAGGTGAAACATTCACAGTCAGCCAGGTGAAACATTCACGGTCAGCCAGGAGAAACATTCACGGTCAGCCAGGAGAAACATTCACAGTCAACCAGGAGAAACATTCACAGTCAGCCGATGAAACATTCATGGTCAGCCAGGAGAAACATTTATGGTCAGCCAGGAGAAACATTCATGGTCAACCAGGAGAAACATTCACAGTCAGCCAAGAGAAACATTCATAGTCAGCCAGGAGAAACATTAACGGTCATACAGGAGAAACATTCAATGAATTATGAACTGTATATCATCTATGTTTTGTTATAATTATCTATGTCACAGTGCCCACCGATTTGGACACTTCAAAGCTGTTCCCAGTTTTAACAGTACATGACAGGTTTTATTTCTCCACAGCTCTAAAACAATTCTGCTTAGAGCTTACATATTCTGGCTGACAAAGGGAGGTGAATGGAGAAAGGAGGAGGATGAATGACGAGTGTTACCTTGACATATTCTGGCTGACAAAGGGAGGTGAATGGAGAAAGGAGGAGGATGAATGACGAGTGTTACCATGACATATTCTAGCTGACAAAGGGAGGTGAATGGAGAAAGGAGGAGGATGAATGATGAGTGTTACCTTGACATATTCTGGCTGACAAAGGGAGGTGAATGGAGAAAGGAGGAGGATGAATGACGAGTGTTACCTTGACATATTCTGGCTGACAAAGGGAGGTGAATGGAGAAAGGAGGAGGATGAATGACGAGTGTTACCTTGACATATTCTGGCTGACAAAGGGAGGTGAATGGAGAAAGGAGGAGGATGAATGACGAGTGTTACCTTGACATATTCTGGCTGACAAAGGGAGGTGAATGGAGAAAGGAGGAGGATGAATGACGAGTGTTACCTTGACATATTCTGGCTGACAAAGGGAGGTGAATGGAGAAAGGAGGAGGATGAATGACGAGTGTTACCTTGACATATTCTGGCTGACAAAGGGAGGTGAATGGAGAAAGGAGGAGGATGAATGACGAGTGTTACCTTGACATATTCTGGCTGACAAAGGGAGGTGAATGGAGAAAGGAGGAGGATGAATGACGAGTGTTACCTTGACATATTCTGGCTGACAAAGGGAGGTGAATGGAGAAAGGAGGAGGATGAATGACGAGTGTTACCTTGACATATTCTGGCTGACAAAGGGAGGTGAATGGAGAAAGGAAGAGGATGAATGACGAGTGTTACCTTGACATATTCTGGCTGACAAAGGGAGGTGAATGGAGAAAGGAAGAGGATGAATGACGAGTGTTACCTTGACATTCTTTGCTGCAGTAGTAACTGGCTTCTGTCACTTTCTGTATCTTGCACCTGTCACCCAGAACAGCAGTTGTCATGATAGAAGCAGAACCATTTAATTGATTCTCACATACAATACATGTCCATCTCTTTATATAGCTTTCTTTATATTAGTGACAACAACAGGAGAGTGAATAATTTATATCTAAATTAACTAAACATTTATTTGCAGTAAGATCATTTTATTGTATTTGCTCTAATATTTTGACCATGTTTTAATAAATAAATTTACCATATTTTTTATATAATATGACTGCTCTTTATAATTTGAATCTCTTGCAAAATATATCAATAAAATTATCAGACTTACCCCTTTAGTATTTGAAACATAATAATAATTTTGTAAAGCAGAATTTCCAGTAAAATGCTCAAAGCCCTGTACAAGACTAATAATATGATGGCAAAGAGATCAATATGGCAAAAGTAACTTCTTATAATGTTTGAGATCACTCAAAGTGCTTTCAACTTCACTTCCTGCCAAACGTGATCTATCTTGACCTCTCTGAGATGTGTATTGAGCATAATAGCATATTTTTCCCACTCTCATCGCCCGAATCATTCACGCAGAAGGACCGTGTTGGTTTGTTGAGACGGCATTGATAGGATTCATCCTAGTTAATAATATAATGACTGAAAGTTAGTTTTTACTACATCAGACGATGAAACCTGACATAAAATCACACAGGATAACTACATTGTTTGCATGCAACACAGACAGATGCTGTGTTTGTGTCAAACTTACTTTTGGCATTTCTTGAACAACTTCAATGATGCTTCTGTCTGCTTGCAGTTTGCACACTGTCGCAACTTCACTTTGTGTTTCACGTCGCCATTCAACAGCCCGCCACCGTCAGGTAGTCCGTCCTTGACTACAGGCTCCAGTGGCTTGTCTGGAGTTGACTTGTTCTGGGTTGCAGCTCCACCAGACTGTCCAGAACGCTTCTTCTTGGAAGTCTTTGTCTTGCTCACGCCATTGACTGATGCAGCCTCCTTCTTTGCTCGTTCATCAGCCTCCTTCTTTACTCTCTCCTCAGCCTCCTTCCTTGCTCGCTCCTCAGCCTCCTTCTTTGCTCGCTCCTCTGCCTCCCTTGCTCGTTCCTCCGCCTCCTTTGCTCGCTCCTCTGCTCGTTCCTCAGCCTGCTTCTTTTCTCGCTCCTCATTCCTCCTCTTCCTTTCAGCCCGGATTCTCACGTCCTGGTCCCTCTTCCTCTGCTCATGGGCTTCCAGTGCTGCCATCTCGATTTTATTTATCATTATTTTTTCCAACATCTCCTTGTCGGTGTTCTGCGCTAAGTCGTGCAGCGAGTTCAAAATCTCCTCATCCCGTGTAGCTTCCTCCTGTCTCCCGGGGTGCGTGGCTTCTTCCTCCTCGGTTGGTAACTCTGTCACCTTTGGGCCGTCCGTCGCCGCTTTAGACTCCATCTTGACGCCGCTGTACTTGATCTGACCGTCCTTGTGCACCGTGACAACGAGGGCAACCAGGTCTCCGATCTCCGCCAACGGTAACGCGTCTTTTGACTTCCCTCGCTTCTTTTTCTTCTTGTCCCTCTTCTGCTGAGCGACAAATGCGTTGGTCGCCTCATCCCCTTCCACAAATCTTAGCACATCCTCGGTGTCTTCCTTACCGCCCTGCGGTAACGCACCTCTATGTAAATCGTCCTCCACCGATTCAACGGCTTCAAAACGATGAGTTGGTCTGTGCTTTTTTTTCGATGACTTATCTTTAGGTGTTGTGTCTGGCATCCAGTATTTGTCTTCAGGGTTCATAGGGGGAGCCTCCAGCCACCGACGTAAACAGATCATCACCGACCCGCCGAATCGCAGGAACAGAGGGATGAGAATTAGGGCCTGAAAATCGACCAGACATACGACATGACAACATGCACATGACTGGTTATAACTGGAGATGAAAGCACTCAAGTGTAGTTGGGAACAATTGATGAAGCTGGCTGTGGACAGGCAACGTTGGCGTGCTATTGTGTCGGCCACATGTGTGATCTCACACAAAGTGGATTATTTAAGTAACAATAACAATCTTACCTAAATATTTGTTGCTTGACGTAGCCGCTATTTGTTTTTACTGTTCAAATTATTATGGTATGAACATAGTGAATTCATTACATCAGTAGCAATTTGACAACTACACAGCAGTTTGCCAACACACGAGCACAGATAAAAATTAAAGAAATTTTCAGAAATATTTTGTATACATCCTGCAACAAATTATTATCTTGAAGGGTGATATAAGCAGATATTAAATTATGCAATCGCCATTTTATGTACACCTGAAACATGGCTACCCAACCCCAAGGTGTCGCAACAAACTGTGCAGAATATGTCCAGAAATGTGCAATCAAAAGTGGCCTTAAATTGGGCGATAGAGAGGGGTACATTACTTGAATAGCAGGATGCTATTTAAATTATACATTTTAGATGATTTGGCAGCAAACTTTATTTTCATACCTCTACCACCCCCGGTTAGAGATGGTTGAGTGATAAAAATCTGAAGAAAAAAACAATAGCTATGTAGTTTACGTTATAGTTTATAGTTAAATATATCAAAAGCTTTTAACCCTTTAGACTTCAGCCAATTTATATGTACAGCCCCTGGTTCCTCAGAAAACTAGGTCAGACTTAAAAAAATGACAGTAGTGTCCATTTTTGGGGCGTAGGTCTTTTATTATTGAATTTACATTATTGCAAGTTAACGTTATTTTAAATTGCATATAATTATCTTCACGCTGGATGTAGATTTTTTTATGAATCAAAAACGTTGACCTTAATGCAACAGATGCACCAGTATATATATTTTACTATAATATGACACATAATACGTGACGTAACTTTTTTCAGCTTCATTTCTTACTGCTACAAGTTTAATTTAATTGAAAGACAATGTAATTACCTACACATTGGTACCAATATTATTATTATACCTTAGATACATGTTGCACATACTCAAATACAATGGAAGCATACTTGACAACATGAGCAGCTAGTGCCCAGTCATAATACAGCGGTCAAGTGTTTCCGCTACCACCTGCCAGCCTCAGTTGAAACATCAGCAAGTGAACAATGTACCAGTTCCGCAAGTTACAGCACTTATAAATCCCATAATAATTATAATGCAACTACCTGATACCAATGTATAAGACTCCAAGATGTGTGTGTGTGTGTGTGTGCGTGCGTGCGTATTCTTAAAATATTTGCATGAGTGCGTGCGTGTGTGATGCGTGCATACCCACACGTATGCACGCACCTAGAGGCACACGCACGCATTATGTCCTAGTTGAGCATACTGACTTTGTGCAAGAATAGGGGACACCGGGCTTACCTTTAAATATGACTGTTCATCATTTTGTGATCCAAATAAGCGTCGAAAAACATCCCTGAAAACAACAAAGTTGCTGATATTGTACATATCAGTGCAATGAAAAGAAACAGTCTTTTCACTGATGATTTCACCAAAACAAAATACTACAGGTAGCACATAACCGACAGGTTAGTTTTCTGCAATATGGTTATGAAACAGAATACGTGAAAAATCAAACTGATGGTGGAACAATTTAAAGTGTGTTAAATTTAAACTGCAAAGACACAATGTTTCAGGTAATGACATTAAGACTACAAAGAATTCATGAATTTGGTCAAGATATTCCTGTAATCTGCACCGATGGACCTCTGCAAGATATTGGCCGTCCTTTTTAAACATACAAATATTGTTTAAATTGCAATAGTGCGGTAAGAAAAAAAACCTTAAAAATACATTAAATCAGTTTAGTAACTTTTATAACATAAACGGAGTTATATATTGTATGTCCAAATATGTCATTACAACAGTTTGGTTAAAACTATTATGCCAGTTGACATTCAAATGTAACTTACCTTGTTTCTATAGCAAAAAACGGGTTCTTTGCTGCAAGAAAAGCAGCATTTTAATTAATTATACATAAATATATGTTTCTGAACAAATATGACAATTGTTTCACTTGGTAAGCTGAACAAATATTAAGTAACAAGTCCAAGTTACAAATTTGCAGTATGGGCCGAAACTGGGATCTGATAATAGTACAAGATGTTTAATGTTTTTCATTTAGTTTAAAAAATGTATATACCGATAATAAAAAGTATCTATTTTATTTGACGAAGTGCCAGATCTAACATTACAATGCTTCACTGCATAATAACTAGTACAGACAGTCTAAGACTGGTGAGTGGTGAGTAAACAAATCAACTAAAACAGTACAGTGTACTACTATTCTGTTAATAACGTGACTATTGTTATCGTAAATAACGAGGGAATACATATAGCACTACAGCTGGTTATTATGAGGAACTTGGAGGAAGCACATTCAGCACATTAAGCACATTAAAACAGGACCCACTCAGGTGTGATTACATCTACAATGGCACTCACTGTGCATTATTCTTAAATTCTAAAAACTAATCGCTACTACTGTTATAAACTAATGGAACCGTGGAACATAACAGCTGGGAAAACATGTCTGGGCAAGTCTACAGCTTACACAGCGACTATGCTCTGGACTTGGTTAATATGAATTAACAGTGAGTGTAGCAACTGTGAGAAGATTGTAATCACATAAATTATGTAAGATGTGTCCAATGATTGGTGTCATTGAGTTTATTCTCATAGTATACCCCGGGGGGTAGTCATGTTTGTAGCTCTTAAAGTTAGTACAATCAAACAAACAACAGAAAGAGGCACCACTCTGCTATGTTTATTGGAATCAGCCTGCATGAGCACTTCTGGTAGGCTTCTGTAGCTATTTAGAAAAACTATGCAGTGTCATTATCTTGTCAATGCTATAGCATACCAGTTTATCTAAGACAGCCCAAAATTCATTACAACGGTGCATTTGTATGTACCGGGGGTAGTAGTACTATGTACACAAACAAATACTATTTTGAAGGCAATTATTTATTCTTCAAATGGGTACTTGAATTTATCATTTACAGACATTACATCAGCCCACTGTGGGCAACTGTGTCTAAGAGGTTTTATTTTTAAATTATAAATAAGAGAGCCATTTGAAAAAAGTAATTGCCTTCAAAATAACACATGTTTTTGAACACTCACAGCTATAATGATTTGTGCATTGTTTCCGTTAAACTGGTGTGCTATGGCATTGAAAAGACAGTGCTGCTGTGTAGTTATCCTAGATGGCCACCAGGTAACCCCACTGACTGCCTTGGCTTCACCTTTCAACCATTATTTGGTGTGAGTGGTGCCTCTTTCTGTCTATTATTTTTTTGTACAATTAGTACACATACAGGGGCCAAATAGCCTGATGTAACAATGCCAGAATAAACCACCAAACTTCAGATATTTGAAATTTTTCAAGCAATACCAGAGACAGAGAGAGACAGAGAGGGACAGAGAGAGACAGAGAGAGAGAGAGCACTTACAGCGTGGTCCATTCATACACTTCCTCGTCTCACAGTATGTTGCGAGGCTGCGATGACGGGCTATTGTAACGATGTCAGAAATGAAAGTCTTTGTATCCTTGAATTTAGCTGCAACACAACAATCACTACGGTCATTTGATTGCAAAGAATAAATTTCTCATGATTTACAGTTCTATTGAATTTTGGATCTGCAGTTTTATTCTTCAACAGTAACTATTTAAACGGTCCCACGACATCTCAAATCATCGAAGCCATACATTTGTTTCTTTCTAAACTAGGCTAATTATGCAAGCGTACTTTCCACATATGGAATGAACGAACCATCATTTTAAAGTCATCTAAAAATCTAACTGTACTCATACAAAAACCAGAAGATTTACATATCTGTTAAAATTGAATTCCCACACCAAATCCACAATGACACTCACACTGACAGTGCTAATAATGTCTGCTTAACAATTCTGGTTTGCTGGACTTGACAAATTTGGTTCTAAGGTTTTTAGACAAATTTATTATTTAATGTTCTCTCTCTACAGTTTACATACTTCTTTTACTATGGCGTAAGGATAAATATAAGTGTGTGTATGTGTGTGGGTGGGGGGATACATGGGGTCAAATACATTGAAATGTATTTAAATACAAATACTGTTGAGGGATTCCAATACAAATACTTTAGATGCAAAAGTATTGAAATACAACTATATTGAAAAGTATTTCAAATACTTTTTCAAATACTTGTCAAATACTTTTCATTTTCAGGATATTTACCACACAGGTAAAAGAAAAGTAAATCATATATCGAGACATCTAGCTTATAGGCACAATTAGTGTTTTGCTAATGCAGAGAATAAGGAAGTGAATGTCATGTATATATATATATATATATATACATATTATATATATAAAATATATATATATATATATTATATATATGCAGAAAATAACAAAGTGAATGTCATGTATATAATATAATATGTATACAGGCCTTATAGGGAAGTGAATCGTATGATAATATGTATGTTGGAAATACGGGTGTGAGTGTTATATGAATGCAATGTAAATACCACGGAAGTACCTATTTTGTTAAAGGTAACTCCTTAATTTAATTGTTTTGCTCATCTTTCGCATTTATTAAAAACATACAGATTAAAATACTAAAATCTGTCAATTTGTGCAATCACTTACATTTATTGGGTAAAGTTGACAAAATATCTAGGGAAGAAAACAAATGTATGGCCAGCTAATCATATCATCGTACTTACCATCTACAAATTTCTCATGGATGAGGATAAAAGCAAAGTCCAATATATAGGTGAGCTGTTTTTTTTTGGGGAAATCTTTCAGGTAGCCATAGTTGTTGGTGAATGAACGAAATGTCATTATGTATCGTATCCAGAAGTCTTTGCTCTGCAAAGGATGACATCCACAAAAGGAGGTAAATGAAACGATTCAACATGAGATGTTTCAAATGAGAAAATAAATGAATCCATGACAAAATCTGCTCCAGACAGAAACCCCATAATTAACCCGAGGGGTTGGAATGTATAGTGTAAAAAAAATCAGGACCACATACTGATTAAAAAAGTATTGATCACTAAAGCATAACATGAATAAAATTAATGGAAATGATTGTACAAAGCACAGCCTGACCACAAAAAGAATCACAATGTTAATATACAAGCTACGTGGACAGGTGGAGGCCGGAGGGAAATATCACCCAAGATAATCATGGAAAGGGATTTAAATTTTCCGTAAAAGAAGGGGGATTCTGTCTGAAGATCTTGTTTGAGGGGATTCTGTCCAGAGGGATTTTGTCCAGTCTCCATGCCAAAGGGTACATTCACATAATATAATGTTACACTACATTTTATCTACAATACACACATATAAATCAAACTGCAAGTCAAGTTTATTGTGTATACACTGTATTTGATGGAAAATATCAACAGAGATTTATTCAATTTGACAGTGTAAATATATGTTGACACTTGTAAAGGAACATGGGAACATGGTAATAACAGTTCTGCAAACAACTTCACAATTCTTTCCATAATTTTCATTCAGTTAGTTGCCAGCCACATTACCTGTTCCTCGCACATTCTGCGGAAGGCAGCCTCGTGTTTCTGGAAGAAGTCATACTGAGGCTGACTCAGCTCTGTGTTGAACAGAGGGTCGTCGTCGTATATCAGGTCAACCCGTCGCATCATAGCCGACACCCGCAGCAAACACAACAGATCTGCCGACTTTTGGTAAGTATATCTGGTTCATTCAACTGCAACTGAACCAGCCTGAGCAAATTATAAACAGTTTGCTGTAGGTATGTGGTATAATTATTGTATAATATATAAATCAAATGTGTAAGAGATGTGTACATTGAAATTAACTGAAAAAGCCTATGACAGTTTTTTTATTTCTAATCATATTCCACGTGACAAATATAAAAGTAATTAGTGCGATACATTTCTGCAAATTAGGTAGATAAATTGTTATATTGTAGAAAAGTGTACAACTTACATCAAGAAATTATGAAAGAAAATATACAGAAGACGTCAATTGGAGACAGTACATTCATGCATGAACTGTTATGTAGCCATTCTAAAAAGATTGTAAAAGGTAATCAATAGTAAAATAAATGAGAAATAATCAATGTCAGTTGATAGAAAAGATATTAAAGTATAGTTTGGACTTTGGAGACAAAAAGTCCAAATCGTCAAAAAACACTATGTAATGTTTATACAGTGTTTTTGTCAAATCGCAGACATGCGAGTAAAATCATTAGAATACGTCACAATCACATATACTCATGATGGGAACATTTGTGCCAGGTAAAACATGTGTAACTCAAATGTTGTGTTCTAATACCATCTGATCCGTTTATATATAACCACTTGATTTCACATTGATTCCCAAGACACTCAATTCATAGACCACTTTACCCAGCAGTTTTAACACAGGTATGTTTGCTGCTCATTTTGTTAACGCAAAAGTAATTCACTTAAAACGACTGTCCTAGATTACCATTAATTAGTAATTGTTTATTTACACGTCACATCACAGGGTTTGATTTTTTGACAGAATACCATTTTGAGATTTATCATTTAGCACATATCTTACGGTAGAATTGCAGGTGTTCGTTAAAACGGCACAACACATTAGTTTCTCACGCACGATTAGTGTCTCAACTGGTCTAACATTACGACTGGGTGAGTGGAAGGAAACATGATTAAACCACTGACACTGTCAGTGTCAAACTCAAATGGTAGGAAACAAATTCAGAAAAGCTGCGCCTACGGCTGGAACATCGGGTTAACGAATTACATTTTTTTGGAAAAACACACGTCTGCGAATATATGAAACATCATAGCTGCTTGGTACTGTATTATCAATGCAATTGTTAAGAATAATCTATATAAAAATACCCGCTTAAGTTACCTAAGGTATAACCACGTTCGACGTGACAACAACTCGTATATAAGTCCAAACCGGAAATACGACAGCGCCCAGAACGGGATATGGTCGGAATGTACCTCTGCCTGAATGCAACATCCACGATGCACCTACTGCTTAGTCGCAATGGTTCAGTCGCATGGTTTCAATAATCTTCAAGCCATCAAGAGTACCCTGCAATTTGTAACGTCACTCTGTGCTAATGTAATACAATTACTGAAGTAAATATGACAAAGAGATAAATACAATTAATGGCACATTAAGTGTCACCGTTCTGCAGTTTGTTACTTCTCTGGGCTAAATGATAAATAATACAATAAATATATAACTCTCCTGCAGTGTAAACGATACATCACTGTGGGCTAAAATAATAAATAAATAAATAAAATAAAAATCGTCTCTAGATCACTAAAATTAATAGTACACTAAATAAAAAACAGGCAGTTCACGATTAACACTAAAACGGACTACTATAATGACAACGACTGAGTGATTGCATGGGACAGTGGCCCTCTGGAAGACTTGCGCAATTGAGTGCTTTTTCGGTAAGTGCGTTCCACAGTGGAATACAGCGTAGTTGAAATATCTGTTGGTGGGTCTTGCAAGTGGCTAGGCAGAGTTTGTAGTGATTGCTTGTGTTGGCGTCTATAGCGAACATCTGCTGTGGTAATGATAACAGGCAATGGTGATGCACACAAGTCCGTGATAAATTTTAAAGAATATTGTGGCATCTCTTTTGCGCCTTCATGTGTACAATGAGTTCCCCATTAGGTTAGTGCATATAACACTGACGCTTAACTTTCTGCGGTAATCACCAGTGACAAAGTGAGCACTCGCTCTATTGGTTGGATGCCAGTCTTGGTGTGGGGGTGCCCAGTCTTGGTGTGGAGGTGCCTGTCGCAGGTAACATTCTCCAGACTTGGTCGCACGGGTACCTCGTGCCCTTACAAAAAAGCCAATGGTATACCACTGATTACCATTAAGTATTAATGATATTTCAGCAGGACTCACGGCATCAATTGCGCAAGTGTTCCAGAGGGCCGCTGTCCCAATCACTCGGTCGTTATTGTATACCTACTCTCAACGCTAATTTTAAATACCATTCAATACCACTGAACGGTACAAAGAATCCAAAATATCATTCAAAAAACCATTCAAATGCCCTTGGTCATAATACGCCCTAGGACCATTCAAGTACCATTAAAAACAATGGTATTTGAATGCAATTTTTTGGAACGGTGAGCCGTTTTACTAATTTGCGGTGGCGCAGCATGCAGTGTTCTTTGGAGTAAGCCAAGTGAATTGCTGGCTTTGTTCTGCACTTTGTTGATGTATGGCTGCCAGGAAGAGTTTGTTTCGTGTTGATGGTAACCCCCAGGGAGTCCTGGTTGTCAGTCCGTGGAATCTGTTGGCTCCCCATGAAGTAATCACAGACTGATTTGTTCCTCTTGGTACTTAACTACACGACGAATCTGCACACTTTGACTCATTAAAGTCTACCTGCCATGTTTTTGTCCAACAGAGAAGTTTGTTCGGGTCAGACTCGAGTGACAAATGGTCAGCGGGAGTGTATATTTGACCGTATACAGCTGTCGTCAGCAAACGTGCGCATTTGTGCAGCCATTCCTTCCGCGATTTTGCTGCCCGGGCCGTGGCTGATGTACATTAATAACAACATAGGCCCCACCTCCTAATTGTGGGACTCCCGAGAGCAGGTCAGCTGACTGCGATGTATGTCCGTTGACGACAACATAAATTGTTTACAGTGTGGACAAAGAAATGACCTGATCCAGGTATTGCATGGTCTTTCCGCTTATCTCACAATAACGGATTTTATGCAGAAGTTTATCGTGTACTTTGTTGAATGCCTTACTGAAGTCCAGACAGATTTTGTGACTTTTGGTTGATTGAATGAACCAGTTCGAACGTGTATGGTGTGGCGACAAGTATCGTCTCGATCGCAAGATAAACTCCTTCGATCGGTATATAATATATATATTATAGCATGTTGATTTGGATGCAGTGTGTGTTGTGATCTAGGTGACGACCGATATGACTGCCTACAATATGTTCCATAACGTTGCATGTTAGTGAAAGTGGTATATAGTTAGATGGTTTGGCCTTGTCACACTACTTAAATATTGCCGATATACGCGCTGTAGTCGTAGCTAGACCACTTGGACGGGACAGTTCCTTCGTCTTATGATGATCAGCGATCTCCTTGGCAGTCTCCACCAGTATCCTTGCTGGTGGTTCGTCTGGACCAGCAGTTTTCATTTGGTCCATATTTTAAAATAACATTTAAATTCCAGGTTGTGTACGTGAAATATTATATTATCCATTTCACGGTAGGGAGATGGTCCTTTGTCAGGCAAGGCGACTAGGTTTGGTTTATTCAGGTAATGGGACATTCAGGCACTGGGGAATTCTGACTACAATTCTACAGACATGTCCGGTTGCGCCACTAGTTTCAGCGAGTGTATGGGGACAGATCACACTTATATTTCTCCACAAAGGCAAGCTACTTCCTCGGGTGTCTTGTGTTCGTTTAAATAGTCGAAAGTGTGAAGATTCCAATTTTGAGAATAACTTGAATTAATGTTTGGGCAAGCATTAAGTTAATAATTTGCTCGCTGTGTTTACCAAATGTACATAGATTACACAGTTCACCGACATGTTTTTGAAAGGCATGTTCCAGGGGTAGAGAAGAGCTGGTTTTTACAAAATAACTCCTGGAATGCGAGGATGCATACATTTTACAAACCATTCTGTTGATATTTTCTAATAGCACTTTTTTTAAGCTTGCACTCATGTGAACTAAAAAAATCCAGTGGCAAGTTACATAAATAGTCGTTAGTAGATTAACCCTATAGATTCTCAGCTAAGATGTATTGTGATATTTAAGGACTAAATGGCTAAACATTTATTAAACGGCTACTAATGAAAACTAAATAACAAGGCAACCCAGTTTACAATATAATTTTTTATTTTGTCTCCGATCTGCCTGTGGAACACCCAAGGCTAATATGGATGAGATTGCAAGCTCAACCTCTCTTCACTGAAATGCACATAAAAGAATAGGCATGCACTTATATTCCAAACTGTTGACAACATTTACGGGTATCATAAGAACTTATTCTTTAAATACATTTGAAGACAAATTTCAACAAAACTTCAACAAAATAGTGAGACGTAATTGCTGTCAATGATGGAATTAAAACTTGATACATCATTCATATAAAATCGAATAACTCCAATGAAACACTAGTTTACCATAAACTATTAAATTTATTCAAGCATGTAAACATATTCAATTTTTACCACTTTTCTAAGTTTTGCTGCCCTGTGCCCAGGGAGCAGTGTCCACCAAGCGTCCAACATAAGCACAGCATGTTGGAGTTTCACACAATGTTTATAAGCTTCTTAAAGCTTGGCTATTGATGTTGATCTGTTAATCTCTACATATACACTGCTGCCCTAGTCAAATAAAACATGTCGTCTTCGAAGAAATGAAAAACGCCTTTACATGGAAATGTGTCCGTGAAGTGTACAGCTCTCGGCGCCGTCATGTGACTGTCCCACGTGACACGTCACACTCATGTGCAGCGTCAGTGCTCGTCACCGACCAGTCTCGCCTCACATTTTAAAATAAACATTAACCTGCAATGCTGCCTGCTGTGTATCATTTGATGGGGCAATCAACTTCCACCCCACAACAACGTCTCCCGGACCATGTGTATTCACAATGCAGCACCTGCGGTTAATGTCAGTGAGGGTATATCGAATGTTTGTCTTATACTGTGCGTCAGCAACTAGAACAAGAGTGTGCTCATTCCTCCCATCTCTCCCTGCTCCTTCACGAAGATCTCGAAGTACTGGTAGATGATGGTGACGGCAAGTAGGATACCAGTTCCACTGCCAATGGCTCCTGCAACAGAATCACCACCAACATGACACAGTGCCACCAACAGATATTAACCGTAAAAGCACTGTTCATACGTCATAGTTGACAAGTTCTTCATGCAATAAATATACTGGTGCTAACTGGTAAGAACCAGTAAGACCATCCAAAAGAAATGGGATTCTACAATAAAAATGTGATACAATATCCGACCTAATATTTAACTAATATATATATATATATATATTAATGTTTTATACCCATCAACATATGGTAGTCAAGTTATATATATATATATGGACTACAGTATGGTAACATAATACACAAAATGAAGTCAACTTTTTAAAAACATACATATGTTTGTGTTTTGTTTCACTGTGGCAGACTTGTTTTTATTTCACTGCAGGATCCTTTGATCAACTTGTAATGAAAACATGACTGATAAGACATACCAAGGAAGTCAGCCAGTACTGAGAGGGCGCCAATACAGAGACCACCAAAGGCAGCCGCCGTGGGGATGTATCTGTTCAACTCATGCACCATCGACTTCTCGCGGTGGCCTCGCATCACCATCTGTTGGTCCTTCAACTGCTTGGCAACCTGCGCACCAACAAATACCCACTGAGACATAGCAACAACACACACACCATTACCAGGGCTGGGGTCAACTAAAAAAGAATTGAAATTGAATGAAAAAAATTAAGCACGATATTTTTGTGATGCTATGAAGGATATTTTACAAACAGTTGAGAGTATTAACTCTAACATTATTGCAAGGCTGAATGTTTTTGCACAAAGGTCCTAAAAATACTAGGTAATGAAAACAACAAACTTGAATATTCAACTATATAACACTTGTACAAACACAAGTTCTAACAGAAGTATACTACTAATAATAAGGTGATTCCATGTGCACATTAATATTGTCAACAGATGCACCTGGCTATACAAGGTCATACAGATTTCTACAACAAACAAAACTCACATCTTTGGCACTGGATCCTGACACTTCGATCCAGGTCTTGGAGAAGAAGGCACATGATCCAAGCATGAAGACTATGTAGAGCACAGCATGCACAGGGTCCTCCAGTACATGTGACAACGTCTCAGGGGGTGACAAGTAGTAGCATAACCCGCCTACAGGGTACGACCTCGCAGGGCCACCACTGGCCACGTCCTGACAACATCAACACAATGGCATGAGAAACACACACAAAAAGCATACTTTGTGCGCAATCAGGTCTCACCTATTTAATTATTGGCAGACGGCAGTGTCATAATAAGTTACTACAAAGTTACTACAATTACATCAAAATGTCAATCTGCAACACACCCAACAGATGAAACAGTGACCAGTCTTTATTAAATGTCACACTTGAACACATTTTTTATTCTATATGCACAAGTAGTAATTTTTTATTAATGCTACGATTTCTAATCTCATGGATTACTGTTCAATGCATTGTTTCAAATCAGATGTGAACATGCATTTGGTCTAATCTGTAACAAAATACACTAGCTGTCTTGTAGAAAACTTCTGATAAACAAAGAGCAACTACTTACAGCCCAGACACCAAGTAGATTGATGATGAAGTTGCCTCCAAATTTAGTAGCCAGCATCTGCAAAATAAAATTTCAGTTTATTTTCACATCTTTGTTCGGTAAGCTGTATAGACATAAATGAACAAGTGAAAACAAAACATAAATATACATATAACAAACGAAAGTTTCTAACATGTTATCATATTTTTTCACAGAAAATTGAATAGTTCTTTCCTTTACCAGGGAATAGGTGATTCATTGTCTCATGTTTACAAGAGTACGGTGAAGATAAGAATGTCCATCCTCTTAATGCAGATATTAATGCTTCACTCACCTGGGAGATGACATACAAGTTTGACACTAGGGCACTCTGCAGAATGATGGGAATATTCGATGTGTAGAACAGTTTGATGGGGTAGCTGCTTTGTTGGCCACGGTAGCGGGCAGACTTGATGGGCAGGTCGACACGGAATCCCTGTCAACACATACGATCATAGAGGCATGAAGTAGCAGGACGGTAGGAAGCTCCTGGCCAATCAAATCAATAAGGTCATAGCAAGTTAGAAAATATTTAGATTCACGACATTAATTTTTACCATAAATAAAACATTGATTTGACTACCCATTCACACAAATGAGCAATGATCCAACAATCCAGTCTTTTATCTGGAATATTTTAAAATAATTTATTATTAACATTCCGTATTATCTAAACAATATAACATTACACATTGTTACAGAATATTGAATGTTTATAAGCTCTATCTTAAGAAATTATTGCATAATTAAGCATGTCTGTCCGCACCTGGAAGTATATGACTATGGCGAAGACAAAGATGGTGGCCATGAGATTCATGAGGTTGGGGAGGTTCTGTCGGTAGAAGGCCTCGCGCAGTCCTCGCACCTTGTCCTGTCTTGTTGCCAATAGGTGGAACAACGCAATCACTGCTCCCTCAAACTCAGTGCCTGCAGTGAACAACATGTCTTGTCAGCACATCAAACACAGCAGTCAGATCAAGGCTATTCTGTCTCGAAGTAACATGCACCACCATGACACTATGTTCAAGAAAAAATTGCAGTCACCAACAAACACCTTTAATGTGCAGAAGATAATTTGATTTCACACAAAAACTCCAATAATTGATGCATTATTCCTTGTGGATAAAATAGTAAACTCTACCTCCCCTGACCACTATTTAAAACATCAGAATACAGGTTGTTCCAATACACTTGGAACAGGAAACCAAATGATCATCCTTGCCAACCATGTATTGCAAGAAAAGACGTACCTCTGCCAGTGTTGACTGTGGCGGGACTGAATGCCTTCCACACAATTGTCTCACAGATATTGGTGGCAATGAAGAGTGAGATGCCTGAGCCTAGACCGTAGCCCTTCTGTAGGAGTTCATCCAGCAGCAGCACAATGAGACCAGCCACAAACAGCTGCAAGAGAACATACACAGCAGTCAGTCAGCTGTACACAACCACAACTGAACCCATTCACACCAGGTACAATGGCACTGTGTGTCTTTTTATCAATGTAAATATACAACAAAAGTAGATTCTGAGTATACTTTGCAATACAGGCTATCTTTCAACTGTAGACACTACATCTCAGCTGAGCAACAATTTAAAGCAACACATTACAATATCTAGACACTGGAAGATTAGAACGAGAATATACTGGTCAAGCAGATGGTATTGAGGTGACACACACCTGGATGATGATGAGGAGACAGACACCAGCGCCAATGTCAGCAGGGTCGCCGTACATGCCTGTCATGACGTACACGATCGACTGACCCACCGTGATCACCATGCCAAACACTGCAACACCAACAGCCTCTGATTAGAGAGTGAAAAATAGACGATGCCAGCATAATTAGTCCATGGTCCTTCCTATGCCACAGGTAATCTTTTATATTTCATAACATGTTTTAGAACAGTGTCACACCATAAAATGCAGCAACAGTGGAGACATAACCTCTTATATGTTCAATGAGTATGCAGGAAACTCACGTTTCTGTGCACCGTTGAAGAGAGCGCGATCCTTAGGAGTGTCTCCAACTTCAATGATCTTGGCGCCGGCGAGCAGCTGCATGATGAGACCTGATGTCACAATGGGCGAGATACCAAGCTCCATCAATGTTCCTGAAACACACATACAATTATGTCAGCAACAAGAACAATGCAATACAGACGCACAATATTATCACAGAATGTATGTAAACCAGGCAGCAAAAATAGTATTACATGCATGTCAAACTATTCGGAAAATTAGATGCAGTCAATATTTTATAAATCATAAATTAAATGCAGTTACATAGATTGCACAATTATATCCCGAGAGCAGTTTAGTGTTATTTAAATACATAAAATCATTGCTTTTACTTTATCTTAAGATGATTGAATTGGAATAAACTATTCAGTTTTAAATTAAGTAGCAATCATAACTTAATGAAAATGTGTAGTTCTTAATGATAAACTAAGTATCTGTCTACTCAAAGTAGATGACTGGTACACAGAAGTAATGTGAAGATGTGTACGCTGTCCAAAGCACACAATGGAGAGTTAACAAACAAGGTCTTAAAAAGATTTACCTCGGTTGGAAGCAAGAATTACTCGCATCCAGTAGAAGGGATCGGCAGAGTCTGATGACATGATGCCAAACAATGGAATCTGCAAAAACAACATAAACTGATAATTTCAATGACACAAAGGAACCTCCCTGCATGAGTAAATAGATATGTACTGATGTAGTTATTTTATTGGTGAGTTAGAAGCCTTTATAGGCTTGTACAGTATGTACGCATGACCACCTTGCATTTTATGTAATAAACTCAATGGTTTCAGGTCCTTGGTGCTTGTGTATGATAACCTTCTGTATGCTTCCAATGAAGACAAAGATGATGTGTAATGGTGACAAATGGGTGAATAGTTAGTACCACTATTTCGACATACCTGACAACACACAAGGAAGATGAACAGGGTGATTGCTGTCCATAGTACCTTTTCTCGGAATTGAATCTGCAAATGACAACTATAAATGTAAATGTAATCTTTACAATAACTACCACCAGGCTAATTTACATCATTATCCAAGACATTAGTATTCGATGATGTTAAATATTTAAAAAGATGGCTGCTTAGAAATCACTCAATAATCGTTGAGTCATATGTATCAAACTCACAAATTGAATTAAGTACGCACTGACGCAACAAATGAGTTTCCAAATGAAACTTGTATTGATAAATGACCTGTCAAAATTCAGACTGATCATTATTAGTGTATCAACATGTTTTAATAACAGAAGTCATTATAAAAGTTAACGAATGGCTACCATTTGATTGCTGTAAATATATGGGTTTTAAACTTACTTTCTTATGTGATACATTATAAAACAGCAGTCAAAATAATAAGCATTTGTTAACAAACATTCAGGATAAGAAATCTCACCTTTCTTTCTGGCTTTTGTATTTCAGGTAATACCTTACAGAAAGGTTTCACAAATTCCAGAAATTTAACTGAAACATAAGCAAATAAATTAGCAAGGAAACTAGGTAACAGGGGTAATACATTTAAAAAACATGAAGACACAATGACTCCATCTCTGATTTGATTAGGGGCCATGGCTGACCCCAATCACTGAAAATTTGGAGGGTAGACCTTGGACAGATAACTGTTGCTGGTTCTGCTGTATGTGATATGTATCCACCAGGGCGACCAGACTTCTATCCAAGGAGTGACAGGCCAAACAAAAATGTATCATCTATAATGTGCTTGATGGCTAGTACCTTATAATATATCAACTCAAGGGTACAAAATGCAGCCAACCAAGCATTTTAGCTAGTGATTTTTTACTGGGTACCTGAACTTGTATATTAATTTTACTACTAGACCGATTTAGGGTTTTTAAGAAAGGAGAGTGATCAGTCTTGCTATATGCATGTACATTTTTTTCTGAACTGAAAAAGTTGGGTGGGGGACGTGTCTTCCTTGTCCCCCACCGATCGACACCCAAGGCTAGAACATAATTTTTTTGAGAAAAGTGTGTTACTTATACAAGCACACTTAATTTTGCTTCTAAATGTTAACTAATGAGTTATAATGACTGTCTGTATGACCGTACTATCCATATGACCGTACTATCCATACTTTCCCGATTTTCACCCAAAAATACAATTAAGTATATACAAACCCCATTTCTCACCTTCATAACAAAACCACAATTATACAAATATAAGTATTCTTGCCATTTCTTGGATGGGAAGGACATATTAACTTGGCAATAGTCAACATAAGAACTTGTTATTTCGTTACATTATATTATTCGAAGTCCGTTACTACGGGTCTACGCTAGAAAATAGAACCGAAATAGAATCCAACATCACGATTCCTGTCCAACGTCCACGCACCACTTTACCAATAATATGTACGTTTGGTAGCGACAGGATGACCGTAGTTACTAACACAAAAACTGTATTATTGCTCATTACTTAATATATTGGATATTGTCCATGTGGAAGTTCATTGACAACGCCAGTGGCCACGTATGCGCATATGGATCAGGTCAACCGGCGTGTATGGCTACGAGTATGAAACGCCAAGTCCCAGCTGGGAACAGGATCAACTACACGAGCTGATTTCAACCATCGAACAACTGCAATACAGTTCCCACATTTTAATAATTTGAATATATTTTTTAAAGAACCGCTACTTACTAGCCATTTTTGTCTAAGTGTTGCTGAAGTCCGTCAACGTCCAGTCGCAGCCGCCAAGCCACCGCAGTTTCACCGAAATTACCACAACTCAAACCCAATATGGTCGTTTTAGAAGAACGATATCACGTGACCACAGTGGTGACGTGTGGTGACGTGTCCGCGCAACATATTTGTGAGAATGCACCGCTGCCTTAGCGGCAGCACGAACTTATCCTTCCTGTTATTTTTTATCCGGTCTTATAACGAAAGTTTACCTGACAGGTCAATGTCACGTGTGATCCAAAATTATGCTTAGATAATATAGAAAACAGTGGCATTGTGTTCGTATGAAACATATACATAATACAGCTATTGTTCCTATTTTCAAAACAATTGCTTGCTATCCCGGATATACTACACAATAAAATGTAATATACACAAAATATAATATACATGTAAGGAAACGTCAGTATACACGCGCCTAACGTTGTTTTTCTCTTCTTTTCCTATGTATCAGGTGAGTCAAATCAACATGCAATTACGTTCGAGCCGCGTAACGACAGGCATACACCACAATAACTGAATGTGCATTATTATGCAATGATATATCCATGTGTGCTTAGATTATACAAGAACTTTGTTTTACGTATATGGGTTTCAAAGGAGATTTTGCGAGTTGGGAATTAAAATATTGTATATGACGATTTTTGGTCATGCAGTGTCACGGTGGGATGCGGTTACGTTTATGGGTAAAATGTTCTTAGTATCAATTAATATATACATAGTAGGACTATATTTCGTTTCAGCACCTGTGATCTATATGAATAGGAAATAGCATTACACACAACCTAGTCGAGTAACTCAGCAGAAACCGTCACAATGTCGCCAACCTCTAAGCACACAAAACGCGATACTTCTTTTGAAAGAAAAAAGTTAAAACTTTTGGCAAACATTGTTTTCCAAAACAATGCAGTCGTTGCAACCCGAACGTTATTTGATCGATGTTTGTTGGTTTCTATAGTTCCATAACTTTTCCCCAGAGGCGCTCATTGGCAAAGGATGTAACTGTTGGCGCCACTCGGTGGACTGGGCGGGTTATCACACATAAACTTGCTGGCGTTTCCGCTAGGTGTTGGATGTCAAATCCAAAATCGGAATAACGGTAAACACTGGCATTGAACGTCCGTCATCTTATCCCGTATCGGAATTCCGAGTTTGGACGTCCTAAATCAGAATGTATACCTGCTTTTAGCATGACGATACTGGGGCCTTTGTTCGACGTGTGCTGGATATATATATGTTGAAATAATTTTATGTTTTACTATTATTAATATATTTTACTAGCAAGGTACATAGGCAAGACGAATGTGGCTGTACGTGTAACGTTTATAATGAAAACCTATCTTGTAGTACACGCGGAAACAACCAGAAAAACAAATATTCTACCATTCGGTGTATGCTTGACCGCGTATGTTTTATATAGCTAAATACTGATAAGTAGTGATATTACTCTGAATGACATGCCACTCAGGCTGTCTGAATTATTGTATACTAATATCATCATCATCATCATCATTGTGCGAAGAGTGCAGATGCGGGCTGCCATGAGAACTGCTGTTTGCTGATGGCAGTAGTAACAGATACAGAGGAGGAGATGCAGAGAAGATGACTTGGTTGGCAGATTGGAGAGCAAGGGACGAAAAGTCAACACCGAGAAAACGGAAGTGATGGTCAGCAGCAGGAGATCGAGGAACAAAAGCAAATATCAAAGACAGCCAAGGCACGAGCCTCAGACAAGTGAATAAATTCAAATATTTAGGTGTCACCATCAGTGAAGAAGGAGGATCAGAGGAAGTAGTAAGAGCAAGAGTTAGTGCAGCGTGGGGAAAATGGAGATACCTATCCGGAGTTATCAGTGACAAGAAAAGGCCAAGGAAATTAAAGATCAAGCTCTACATGATTGTCATTAGACCAGTACTTCTGTATGGAGCAGAATGGTGGACAGTTAGAAAGAAGGAGGAACAGATTCTCGAGAAAACAGAGATGAGGATGTTGAGAAGAATTAAAGGTGTAACACTGACAAAGTAAAGAGTGTGGACATCTGAAAGGAGCTAGGAGTGAATAGAATACAAGAGAAAGTCAGAGAAATGAGACTACGCTGGTATGGACTATGGACACATGCAGAGAATGGAAGAAAACAACGAAGTGAGAGCAGTTGTTGACATGATAGTGCCAGGAAAAAAGACCAAGAGGGATACCAAGAGGGAGATGGATGAATTGCGTCCGAAAAGATATGCAGGAACTGCGGATCATCCCGGAGGATGCCCAGGATAGAATATTCTGGAAATCAAGAATTCGGGCCGATGACCCCACCTAGTGGGAAAGGCGAAGAAGAAAAACTATAATATTTAGTCTTCTCCAAGGGGTACTGCGAGATCAGAGAGGTTGATTAGTTGCCGATGTTACCCTGATCCGGTAACATGGTATACAGTCAGCTTGTTCCAACGCTGATGGCGCAGGCACCAGACAGTACTTCATGAGTTCTTCCAAGTCCATTTGATCATTTTGACTCTGACACTTGACGAGGAGCATGAGCATGAAGGCGAGGTTGCGTTGCTCTTGATACTGGGTGACCCGGAATTATAAATCTGGAATCAACTTCCAGTCACTACAAAATCACTTGAAACAATAATCATTTAAGTGAATTAACTAATATTTGTTTGAAATTGCATTCCAACCGCAAACCTTTGGAGGTCCCATCCTACAGTGACGACTCATGTCTGTCTCTATCGATTTTATATATGGCACATCTCTGACCTCGGATTCCTCAATATAAAGACGCTACATAAATTTACTATTACTATTTGCGCGACACGTGAAAAAAACAGGATCACTCTACAATGTAAAATTAATGGCAAGCACTAAAAATGCAACAATTAAAACAAAATAGATCTCGGGTATCTACAATGTAAAATTAATGGCAAGCACTAAAAATGCAACAATTAAAACAAAATAGATCTCGGGTATTGGAACACATGATTACCTTTCCCTGGGATGATGTGAGGGTGCCCATCTTGTCGCAAGTCTCCATGTTCTCGAGTTTCTTCTTCTTGATAGGGTCGAAAAAACTTCCTGGCTCTCCGCTTTGTAGGTGTCCGATGAAACCAGCTTTAGCAGCCTAGCCCAAAGCTTCTGCTTGGAGCACGTCCTTCTCGACTTCAATGATGATGGGAGCACCAAAAGCCAGGGAGTTGAGCCTGTTCTGATCTGCGACGGTGAAAGGATTAGTGAAGACCCTGACAGCAGCGAGGACGCGCTGAACTGACTCCTCACCCTTCTTGGCCTCGGCGGTTTAATGTTCATTTATCAAATTGTAGTTAAATATACTAATTAAATATACTAATTTATTACATGGTTTACTATGCTTACCATGACTTTACTTTATTGAAAAATGTAGTATACTATTATTGACTATAACTTACTATGGGTATACTACAGTTTACATATAGTATATATATATATATATATATATATATATATATATATATATATATATATATATATATATATACTATGGTGAAAACATGGTAAGATGTAGTATATTCCAGTTTAATGTAACTTACTATGGATTGACTACAGTTTATTATATCTTCGTGTGGATTTACTATGGTAAAGGCATAGTAAAACGTAGTGTACTGTAGTTTATTATAAATTACTATGGTTTTACTGTAATTTATTATGGTTTACTATGTCTAAGTACGAATTTACTATGGTGAAAGCATGGTAAAATATAATACTATGGTTTAGTATGATTTACTATAAGTTACTATGGATTTACCATGGTTTACCATAGTAAACTGTAGTATTTTTAGCAGGGCTATCAGCACAACATTCACTATGTCATGTGTAGTCACCATTTCTGAAATTCCGTAAACCTTACGGATTTTACTGGCCAGTTTATTTTTGCCGCTAGCATAGCTCACGTTCAGCGCACACGGTGAGACTTTCGCCTCGCGAGGCGGAAAATATTAAACACGATAGATATTTTGCTCACCGCCTCGCGTGGCACTTTGCTCACGATAAGCGCAGCGCACACGAGAGCTATCAGCTCAGCAAACAGGCACGCGTGGCTGTTAGCTCAGCTGATAGCTCTCGTGTGCGCCGGGCTTTAGGAGGTGGCTACTTGTTAACCACTCACGTACAAATGCGTGTAAAACACCTAATCAATGTCAATTTTGTCAAAAATACCTTCAACCTAAACCTAACCCTAACCCTAACCCTAACCCTAACACTAACACTAAACCTTATTCCACATTTAATTTTTTTTAATTAATTCTGTAGATTCCCGATTTCGTTAGATACACCACACCCCACTAGGGGCATCATAGTAGATTGTACTGGAAATCAGATGATGACATAGACCAATGGAATGCTGATGTACATCATAGCTGATGTACATATAAACGAGTTGGGTGGATGTTCACGTTTGTCGTAAAAATTCGTTAAAAAACGGTCAATATTGCGCGCAGAACTTTTGATGTACGACTTCGTTAAAACGATATGCATGGTACACTTGTATTTAATACAATCGGTCGTTGAAACACTGAAACATGCATGTCGATGTTCCAAGTTTGAGAAGTGGAGTTTACGCGGTACGCGGCCGTGTGTACGGTGTTTGCGGCACGTACGCCACGTGGCATAGCGATGTTCAACGGGCGCGCGCTGTGCAAAATAAAATTCACACTTTTACCAAAATACCTGGATTGACGCTCAGACGGTTAAACAATAATATTTTTTTGTTTATGACTATGATATGTAAATAAGCACATGTTTACCCAATTTAGTTTCCCGTTTTCACTGCATAAAATAAAGCATTAGTGTATGATAAGTATCGAATTGTGACAACTCTTGCTATTACCTAACCTGCTCATCATATTATATAATAAATTAAATGGCAATTAGTAATTTAGTATCAAATTCGGGATACGCCGCACTCGGGAACCCTTTCGCCGAGATTCGGCTGTTTCCGGCGCTTGACATATACTGCCACGAATGCAAAAAACAAGCCATCAGCATCTGTTATTTTTCACAAGTTCAAATAGATGATGTCAACATGTGTGCTCTGTGGAATCGATTTATCCGCGTAACAGGAGAAAACTGGGCCTTTCAATCAGCCCAATGTGTTCCTGTCATTTTTGTGGTTACTGATTTCGACCGCTCCTCCAAAATCAGTTGGGCTGTACACACAGCACGCTGAAAGACGATGCTGTGCATCATCTGGCTGCTACCACTCCCACAAGGGTTGTAAAAACTTTATTTTCAAGAGGTGATAAACCGTTGCAGAAACAAACACGAATGTCTGACAAGCGAAGCACTGCCCTGGTGAAATGTCAGCGCACAGCCACATGGTAAGCTGCATTAATCAGTGCTAAGTATAGATCTCTGGCTTTTGCCAGGCTAATGCTTAGCATTGGCTTAGGCTAAGCGGGCGTAGCTATAGGGCCAGCATGTCAAAGAGAGTTTCGACATGTTTAACATGCTGATAATAATACTAGATATGATAATATTCATTTCTTACAAAAGTCCACGAATACATAAAATACAAATTATATAATAAATAAGATGATATATGATACTTGTAAACATATAGCATTTTTTTATTCAATCATCAATACAGTTTGTCATGTTTGTATCCAGTACATGTTTATATACATAGCCTAGCCCTAGGACATGTAAAATGTATATCAGTATTATAAAAGGCAGAATTTCAGTGGTTTTTTTTAGCAAACCTCAAAGCCTAACTGCTACACAATGGTAACTGAGCTCAAACATGACATCCAGATTATTATAAAACAATGCTGAGTGGCGTTTTGCCCGACTGTAGCGAACATAAAATCAAGGCATGTGTCAAGTTGACTACAAATATGTCCCTGTATCAAGACATCGGAAATGAGTATATCAATATTCAAGCAAAGCGTTGAAAAAGTTACATTTTAAGGAAGTTTGCATGCGATTTCAGATCCGTTTCGATTTAATAACTTTAACTCCATATTTGAGACCGGTGACGAGTAGAAAAGCAAAACAGATAGGTGCTAAACGTGATCGTATACCGAGAAGGGAAATACTTTTTCAAATTTTTACTGCTATAATTACCGTCCGTTATTATAAGATTAATTTTGATTTGCAGCCTAAATATGTTTGTGAACATATTAAGTGCTATAATCCTTATTCAAATATGATCTTTAGGGTGTTTCAATAAAATTTTACAAATCAAAAAACATGATTTTCAGGATGTGTCATTGATATGTTTTTTTGGATCTGGCCGATTTGATTGTTACATGACGTCACAGGCAGTAAACGCGGCAACAGCGTCGCAGCACGGAACGTCGAACGTTTGATCTCCCGGTTACCGCCACCTGCCGTGTGCCCGCCAGAACCTTAGCTACATGTATATCTAAGGCTCTGTTTTACATTATTGTTTTCATCAAACACATATAAAACATCATGCTAAAACAATGCTATTAATGTTAATAAAGCGACATTTTAGATTTAAAAAATTTATATAATTACCATTCATTATAGTATTAATAAAAACGGTGACGCCATTATCAGTGTAAAGTAAACTTTCTTCTAAAAGTGTATATACAATAAAACACCTGCTTGTATTATAGGAAAATAGTTTTAAAATTAGTTTCATAAAATGTATACAGTCAATTCGCCCAGAACATGTCCAGGAAAAGTCCACATGTATTACTCAAAGTAAGCTTTGAAAAGATGTGTTTTCAGTGCTGTCTTTAAGATACTGATTGTTGCGCTGTCTCTGATATTGTTTGGAAGTGTATTCCAGACCTTCGCTGCGGATACGGTGAACATCGCGCTCCCTCGAGTTTTTAGATTTGTGTTCTGTTAATAGCAGCTTGTTTGCAGAGCGCGTATTTCCACGGAATGGATCGTACGGTTTAACAAGGCTACACAAGTAAGTAGGGGAGACACCGTGGATTGTCTTGAATACAAACATGGAGATTTTGAAGATGATTCTCTGTTCGATTGGTAGCCAGTGTAGTTGTTTGAGGACAGGTGTGATGTGAGTAAAGAGAGCGTGACAAGTTTGGCAGCAGTGTTTTGTAATCGCTGGAGTCGTTTTAGCTGCATTTTGTTGAGGCCGTGACGCAGTGAACTGCACGTATCCAGTCTCATAACATGTTAAATACCTAGAATGTGCGATCATCTTGCAAGGCCCACCACAGCTTGACGTTTGACCAAAACAGCACTCACACAAACAGTCACATAAGACAAACAGATAAGTCTGCGAATTTTGAGGGTGTACACCCCAGACGTCTGAACTGGTATGTACACCCTCAAAGGTGTACAGACCAGTGTACACCTTTTGTAGGTGACCTCAGACGCGGTTGAATATGCTACATAGTTTCTTATGGGAAATCCCACTTCCAAAACACCGGATTACAACTGTCAGTCATTCAAGGGTGTAATACATGAAGCTATCGCAACACGCGTCCCAATTACTCGCTCCAAAACGAAATATGACCTGCAACATCATATGTGAATCCTTAAGAAGGATATACACCATCAACTAAAAGTAGCAAACACACGTCGTCTTTCTGTAAAGCATTTGATAAAATGTCACACAAAAACTTCTCAAAACATTTAATACTATAGGATCTGTGGAAAGACAAAATCTTGGATCATTGCGCTTCTCTGTTCTTGCAGTCAACAAGTTGTCGTCAATGTGCAGATGTCGTGGTCAGTTGACGTCCGTTCTGGTCTTCGCAGGTGCCTGCAAGTGTGGTCTCAGAAATACGTGATGTTTGACGATGACTTTATTGTTTATCTTAAACTAAACAGATGACCACGTAACACTTTAAAAATGTCTATTAGGCAAATATGTAGCAGATAGACTTTGATGTAAAAAAGTGCACCATTCGTTCAGCTTCCACCAAGAAGAAACCATCGTTCGATAATTACTAAATGGAGAACGGAGAGATCCCATTGAGAGACAACCAAGACTACCCAATTGTTATCATCGGCATAAAGTTATCGTAGCAGACACACATCAATAACATGCAAAAACAAACCCAGAAAGATACTTGGCTTAGTGAAAAGAACTCGATCTGTATCCGGCGCCACTTCAAGTGAGGAAGATAACGGACGAGGTAAACGTGAGGCCAACACTTGAGCATGCCACGCCACGCCACGCCACGCCACGTCACCTCACATCAAAACTGACATTGAGACAATAGAGCGTCTGAAGCGTTCCGCAGCTCGCTTTGTGCCTGGAGGTTACCGCATATCTCCAGCGTCACGGCTGTTTACGCTAACCTGGCGTGGAACTCTTTGTAATGCAAGATGCCGAAAAAGAGATGCCACCAAGTTTTTTAATACGTCACTGGTGCACCAGGTTCACTACCATCGTAATCACAGCATATGTCCACACAAGAAAAAAAGAACAAAGACAAACTATGAACACTGCCAGCCTGCACGACATATCAATTCGACATGTATTAGATTATTACTCAGTGTACGCTTCCATCACGCTGTGGAATTCATTGACACAGGAAGGAATTATGTGCAGCGTTCTCCGTAGATACGCTCCACATAGCAGTTCTGCCCGTCATCCATTCATTGACATTGAAAACTGTCACCTACTGCAAGATTTATTTACATTTATTTACTTACTGTTTTAACTTACAATAACGTTACAATTTTATTTTATTTATTTATTTTATTTATGTACTTATCTTAGAACGTATTCATGTAGTTGTACCTATAATATTTTATAACTTATTTATTTTTGTTGTATTTTTTGTTGTAATAACGTAACAAACTACAAGTTTAGTTAAGTATCATTTTAGCAGAAGAAAATGGAACACAAAATCAGCATATTAATGTACTAATTTCGGCACGAGTTTGGTGAGTGGTAAGACATGGACTAGTTGGAAGCAATTCTGCTGGCCCGAGTTGACGTCGCCGGTCATGCGTGAGCACAAACATTTCGTGAAATTAGTCTGAAACACGAGGAGCAAAATTACCGAGGTGACCATGGAGTTTTAATTATGAGTCTTTATTTATGCAGTCATTGCTGTTGCCGCTGGCCTGGACTATTCTAAATGATGATGTATACATTGCTTGTCCGTTTGGACTCTAGTAACTTCATTTGTAAAACATTAGAAAATCATACCATAATAACCAAATTATATAATTGTTTACATATTATTAACTATTTTGATTATTACAATGAAAGCTTACTAATCTTATCAGAATAATGTAAAACAGTCCTTGTTACTGAATTAGAAAGAAATCACACGTTTCCATAAGTATGGTGCCTAGTGTGTTTATATCAATAAACGTTTTTCGCTGTTGGTGCGTTCTGAAAATTACATTTACAACAAACTATAACACAATACATTTATTATATATGTGGAGCTCATGGAGCTTTCCTATGTATATGATTGGGATAATTCTTATTTGACATGTATTAGTTTATTATGAATTAACAGTGAACGAGTGCCCATTTAGTAAATATTATTTTCCGGGTTCTTTGTGCTCATGCATTAATTGTTTTCATTGTGTTGGAAACTTGTTGAGTGTAACTTGGCAAAATGCTGAGCAATGTTATTGTCGGACAAGTAGCTGTTTTAAGTGTCTGGTCCGACAGAGCAATATCTATTCAAGGCAAAGGTCAATCGGTGCTGCGTGTACGTATACGCACACAAACGCACAGAAACAACACACTAGCTCTCTCTCTCTCACACACACACCCGCACAGCATATGTCTATGCACGCACGAATAATAATAATGCTTATTAATGCATAGTTTCCATCATATTATACAACATGTTGAGACTATAAAAATCATAAATATAAGCTGGTCGAATACATCTATTATAGAGTCTGCTATACTACACGTTTGGTTCTACTTGTGACCATTTTATTAAAGTATTCTCCTCCAGAGGGCGCCACGTTTTGAACGCGTTTTTCGCTGTCCGTTGACTCGAAGTCTTGGTGACCGAGGCTACAAAATTCTGTCGCCATTTTGGTTGTGAATGTCAACAAATGGGAACTTGTGTCAATTTGTAGAAGAACGAACCAGTTAATGTGTGTGTATATTGTATTTACCGTAGTAGTAGTATTTACCTAGGTTAACATTGTCACAAAGAAGGCATGTGTTGCTTATTGTATCACATTTGACCAAAACCTAAGTCAAGACATGTGTCCACACTGTAATGTAATAATTATAATGGATTTGCGTTGTTGATCTGATTGTGTCACTAAATCAGTCATGTAAGACAGTTGGAATTAATCGAACTGTGTATCGGCTGTAGATCATATATCAGACTAAATAATTGGTCGCTCTTAACTTAAGCTGCACATTACCTGTTGGTAAATAAGCTTATTGGCTTCGATTCGATCTAATATACGAGTATGTCAACGGCAACGTGTCGTTACTAAACTTTAATTAGATAATATACATATTTTAAAAAAACTCTTGTTTGTAAATGATTAAGTTAAACTAGAATAAATACAAACATTCATACCGTGCGTTATTATCTTTAGTTTACGAGCTATCAGACAGGTTAATTGCCCCCTTTATGGAGAGCTTCCAGCCTGTTTACCTAGGTGGTCTCCAGCTTGACCAGGCCGCCTAGGTAAATAGTACACTGACCTGTTGCCATCTGTATGCTACTGTCTCAACTCAGTTTGGGCACCAAAGCTGAATCAGTTCTAATTTGTTGGAGACAGTGTAAAGGAAACCATATATACATCACAATATGCTGATAATGTCTATGTGTGACTTGATTGCAATTTGATTGTCCCTGTGTGCAGTGTGCACCCAATGACATCGCAGGGAATCAAAGTTCTATTTTGTAACAATATTTATTATTTGCATTTTTGTTTTGCAGATATAACTAAATCACATCTGTTTTGCTTGTGCCATTCCCAATCCGATCATTTACTGATTGAAATAAATAAAATGAGTGATTAAATAAGTAGGTGATTAAAATAATTATAAAAAGTAAAATGTATATCACTAAAAGTCCTTATGATCAATTAATTCTATAGCTAAACAGTTCATAAAATGTCCAAAAAGTGTATAAGCAATAGTTCATATATCATAATATTATCGTAGCGATATTGCCATAATATTTTGCTAGCAATAATGGTGTCATTGCTGTTTACTAATGCTGTTGATGACACCCCTTTGTATATACCCAACAGCATTTTGCATTTACGTAATTATAAAATATCTTTGACTATGAATGGTTTGGCCCAAATGAACTGACCGTCATACACAATAGCCATGTTATCGTTACTTATGGACAGATAGTGGGCAGTGCAAACTAATAGGAAGTCATTCAGAACTTTCATAAGTGACCTTTAGATAGAGGTTTCCATTACGGACAAATGTGTGTGTGTGTGTGCGTGCGTGCGCGCATGTATGAAAATTGTTTATAAATACAGTCTGGTCCAAAACAAATGTTGATTCCAATCCAAATCATTGTTTTATAAAGCAAATAAATAATTGGTTAACTGTTTCTTTGTCACAACATAGCAATTGTCACAGACTTCACTACAGATCAGATATAACTGAAATTTGTTCAAGATGTGATTTTAATATTAATTCATATTAACAGTATCCTTTCCGCATAACATTTTAAAATATTGAATATACCTGTTTTTTTACATAAAAAAACAGACATTTTGAATTTAAAAAAAAATATTTATAATAACATTTTTTGCAGAATATACCTGACATAGCTACATATCTCCGGTGTTGGGCATGGGATCACATAACTCCCATGAGAGGGAGCCACGTGTTGCAAGCTCTTCACATCAACCAGATGTCGAGCGGTCATTCTCACAAGATCCTAAACATATCCAGGATTTAACCCGTCTGATTGCTGCAGAAACAAATCGTGAACACGAGGTGGCAACAGACAACTATGATTACAGAAAGGTCTGTTATGGGCATAAATCATTGCTTTATGAAAAGTTTATAATCATGAACAAGCATAAATAACAGTCACCTAGATGTGGATGTGTATATGTCGGAACATTGTGAGTATTGTGGGGGTGAGTTGGGTCTGAAACTGCAGACCGAGAGAGGGGATTAATGTTGCAGATCATTCATGGTGCTGTTTAATATTTTGACCAGACCGTAACGCTGCTGGCGGGATTTCCACTGGAAGACCAATTGTGAACTACTAAACGTTTTCAGGAATTGATCACAAGATGATGAAGTTTGAGCTCATATATTGTATTGTGAATGATGCTCACAAAACACCTACCCGTAAACAATTTACAAAATATTCGGGTCACAGCACCCACTCTATATACTGGGGGCTGAGATGCATGTTTAGACACTGTTATTTGAATTTGCAGCAAAAAAACACAAACAAATTCCCTAGACTCTTACACTATGCACAGTTTGATGGTATTGGTTCTGAGCGATATCGTTTAATTATGTTTGTCCGTTGACAGAATAACATGAAGCTGCTGAAGGCAATGTTCAACAAGATGGACCCCAACATCATGAATGCAGCGTCTCGCCGGGAGAGGGGAGAGATAGAACTGTCATTGAAGTACGACCAAACAAGACAACTGCTTCTGGTCAAAGTGATCAGGGCCAGAAACCTTGACCCGATGGACCTGCGGGGTAAATCTGCTGACCCGTATGTCAAGGTAGGGGCTTTAGTGATAAAAAAACTAAAATAATCCTTTAGGAAGTAAAACTGTTACTACTTCTAGAGACACTTGGACATATCTATGTACGTTTAGCCTGGTTCATTTACACAATCTGACTTCAACTTGCAGTATGTAAGCATACTGACACCAGTCACTCCCTTAATCAGCTCAGGGGTTGTCTCCAAGACGTCTCCCTTTGGATGAAAAACAGTAAATTAAAGCTTATTGCAGATAAGGCCGAATTTCTCATTGTTGGTACCCCAACGCAGCATAGAAAACTTGATGGCTTTTTCACAACACATATTTTGAATCAGTATCACACCAGCCGCCATCGTGTTAACTCTTGGAGTAACATTAGACGAAAACTTCAATTTCAAACAAAATATATCGAAAACATGTTGCTGCTGATCTTTGTCATATTCACCAGTATATCTCAGCTCTGTCTTCGAGGACATTGATGCAAAAGAAGTCATCATCATTATTATTATTATACAATTCAACTCAAGTGGTTAAATGATGAATGATTAACCACACTTGTCAGGTGAAGATGTTAGGCTATAGATTTATTTATAATAAAAACAGTCAACTTGTTTTTCCTTGAACTATTATTTAAATTACCAGCTTTACTGGTGTCATTATTTTTAACACTAACTTTTCTAAATTCATAAAAGCAGTCATATAATCTGTTAAAATGTAGTGTTTTCGGTCTGCTGTTGATGAACCTGATGTAAATTTTGATGTTGAAATGCATGAGAACAAGTCCAGATCAACTCAACACCCGCACTGTGTCTGCCTACAGCTGTACCTCCACCCCACAGACCAGCCCAGTCACAACCAGACCCGCACCGTGCCAAAGACTCTCAATCCCAGCTACCGCGAGATCTTTGCCTTCCCTCTCGCTGAGGACCAGCTACGACGGCGCCACCTGGTGGTCCAGGTATGGGACCACGACCTGCTGATTCCCGACGACTTCATTGGTGAAGTGACGGTCAGCTTGGAGATGTGTCAGTTTGATGGTGACCCTGTTGACACTTGGTACCCACTGAAGCCACAGGTAATGAAACCGAATCAGTTTATGTGATGTCAAATACATGTATTGTGCCTAATTTAGCTTAGTCTGTATTGCACTTCTGAAAGCATCATAATAGTCCCACATGGGGTCAAATACCTTTGTATTTGAAAGTATCTAAATACCTTTTTAAAGTAGTTGTAATTGTATTTGATGTTTAGGAATTAAAAGTATTTGTATTTAAATACTTTCCTAAAGTATTTGACTTGTTCAAATACTTTCAAATACTTTTTCAAATACATTGTTAGTATCAACATTTCTGTTTCAAGATCACATGTAATGTCTGCCAAACTGACTACCTTCACTGCAACTTCACCCAACAGTGCTAATTACTTATGAAGACAATTAACAGCAGGTGTCCCCCATGGCCCTGACAGTGACCACAACTTTTGTTTACTTAGAGCCAGATGATGTATTAGCACCTGATAGTGACCATAGGTCAATATTCCCTTTGTGCTTTAGTCATGCTCCAAGCTGACTCCAGGCTATTCTGGTTTTCTGCCTCCTGACTGACTTTGAAGTTGAGCTGTCACACTTCCTCACAAGATCCTAGCAGTGGTTATCAGTGTCTCTTTTGATGGCAACATAGGCATTTTATTATGGACATCCTGGCTTAACATAACAAACAACATATTTTGGCTTTTATCTTTGTGGATAGAGGTTTTTGAGTCAGTTGTCACTGTGATGTAGTTAGCAGTAACAATACTCCCTAGCACTGGTCTGCCTGTCATCATATGAGCAAAACACTAATTATGCCTATAAACTAGATGTCTCAATATATGACTTGCTTTTCTTTTACCTACATAGTAATACATCCTGAAAATGAAAAGTATTTGAAAAAGTATTTGAAATACTTTCCAATGTATTTGTATTTAAATAGTATAACTACATTTGCATTAAAAAAATTGAATTGTATTTGAATCCCTCAAGAGTATTTGTATCTAAATATTCTTTCAATGTATTTGACCCTATGTCTGTTGAGTCCATATCATGTGCATAGCAGTGCAAAATGTTTAATTGATCAAGTCATTCTGGTTCTCAATTCTCATTACTTTTTTCCATTAAATATCAGGAATGTGACAACTGCTACATATATTTATGAAAAGTCACTTATTAGGGATACATTCTCAATTACTTGATTAGTGAAATAGCCTTTTGTGGTTGTTATTATTATTACTGCTAACTTCATTACAGACAAACCTGAACATTCAAGGTGACCTTGAGGTCAGCCTAGTGTTCCGGTTTCCTGACAAACTGTTGGTCACTGTGCATGGTGCAACAGGACTCGGTCGGGTTAATGGTCTCCCTGACCCATTTGTCAAACTGCAAGTGCCAGGACTGGACACAGTCTACCACACTGAGGTAGGGACAGCTTCATCTACAGTTCACAGGCCAACCATCAGGTGCATGATACGTTTATGATGACAGTTAATAAATATGGTAAACCATCATTTACCAACTTTCCCTGTGATATCTCGCATGTTCTGCACCTGTCAATCACTGACCAAATGTTGTTTATTGTAGATACTACTACTACTACTACTACTACTACTACCACTACTACTACCACTACTACATCGTCAAACACCATCATCACCTCTACAAGTACCATTATCACAACAACAAAACGTACACTACCACCATCAGTGTCACAAATACTGCTATCATGTCTACAATAACAAACAAAAACCACTACCTCCACTATTATGCTACTATTACAACCACAGTAACAAAATCACCACCTATATTATTATGCTACTATCATGACCAAAATAAAAAACCACCACTTCCACTATTATGCTAAAAAATAAAATTAAAAAACCACCCCAACAGAAAATAACGAAACCTCCATCTCCACTGTTATGCTACTATCACGACCACAATAACAAAACCACCACCTCCACTATTAGGCTACTATCATGACCACAATGACAAACCATCACATCCACTGTTATGCTACTATCATGATCACAATAGCAAAACCACCACATCCACTATTAGGCTACAGTCATGACCACAATGAAAAACAATCACCTCCACTATTAGGCTACTACCACGACCACAATAACAAAACCACAACCTCCACTATTAGGCTACTACCACGACCACAATAACAAAACCACCACCTACATTATTATGCTACTATCATGACCACAATAACAAAATCATCACTTCCATTATTATGCTACAATCATGACCACAATAAAAAATCACCACCTCCACTATTACTGGTATGCTACTATCACGACCACAATAAGAAAACTACCACTTCCACTACTACTACTACCACATCCACAGTAAAAAAATCATCACTTCCAGCTATACTATCACCACGACAACTACCACCAGTAGCATCACTACTACTGCAGTATTTGTATGTTTCACGGTTGATTGAGCAAGAACATCCACCAGTGTCTTCTGTCCATCCAGGTGCAGCGGAACACAACAGATCCCGTGTGGAATGAAACATTTGAATTTGATGTGGCAAAGGAAGAACTTGACATGAGGTACAGGGCGGGAAAGAAAGACGAGATATTTACGATGGTTGTTTTACGTAATGTCGTTTTCAAGCATGCCATAAATACTTAAAAGGTGGTCAGGTCTGCGAATACATTAATACACTTTGGTATTCTAAGCAACAATTGCATATTATAATATTATAGACATGTACAAATATTAAATGAGGTATTAGAATTAAAGTTCAGTATTATATTTTGTTTAGTAATAATAAAAAAATTCACTATAACAAAAGTAATATGAGTGTTTTGAGTATGTCTACATTTTGTCAACAGGTACGTTATTCTGCATGTGGTTGATCACTCAATGATCGGCAGCAACGAATCTCTCGGTCAAGTCATCCTTCAGCTGTCAGACTTTGACCTTGAACAAGGTTGTCAGTCCAACTTTGCGCTTGCTGACCTTGTAAGTTTTAGAAGTCTTATGGTTGTCTTGGCAACGAGGCGGTGTGCTCATAGCAAGATTGAACTTGGATTCCATTATGATGCCTGCCCTTTGTACTGTGTCTTCTGTTACACCATATACTATGAACTTTGTTGCATGATGTTATATACTTTGTACAAAGTTGGTAAATAACTGATGGTGACAGAGAGAGAGAGACATATATATATATATATATATATATATATAGAGAGAGAGAGAGAGAGAGAGAAAGAGAGAGGGGGGAGAGAGAGATGCAAGATTGTATATTGATATAAGTGCTTTGATGTGTAACACACTTCTGGTTTAACAATCAAGAAAAATTGTTCTGGATACAAACAGATTATTATAGTAGTTAATTTTAGGTATGTGTCAGTTACGGCATTGTCTCTTGCCTCCACACACAGTGTGTTGTGTTTGTAGAAGAACAACGAACGTCTGGTGTCGGAGGAATCCCAGCAGGCCAGGATGCTGGAGTTTAGGGAGGCCCTGGTGGCCCACGCAGCCTTCCGTCAGCCCAGCCTCCTCTTCCAGAAACACCCCGGCAAGAAAGTAAGTCCCGCTGGGAGTGAACTCTGTGTTTACTGGGCACAGGTGGCCTCCTGTATGATTAGTAATCGATTAATAATAATCTTACATGATTAGCACTTGTAAGGTCATCAAGCCAGTGGATGTCTTCTTCTGATTTGAGGGTAGCAGGGTATTGTTGTCCATTGAAAAAAGTATTTTTTCGTTGATTAGATTTAGTACAACTTTATGAAATAGTGAAAAAAAATTATTAACAGGTTGAACAAGTAGCAGGTTACTACAGTTGGAATATATTAATTCAGCTTATTAATTTCTGCCTTGAATAATATATTATTTACAGTGTTAATTATCTTTTACTATTATTTCAATTCCTCCTTGTAGGTGATCAAACTGACGTGTCGTAAGGCAGGGACTTCGTCTCGCCTTCAACTGATGGACAGCTTCCCTGTGTACTGAACCTGTGGGGGAAGAACTTGGGATGGTATCAGATGGCTGCTTCCCTTAGTGTGGTAGTTACATAAGTAGATACTCAAGGGTGGTAAAGAATACTTGTACTGTGCTGAGTCATTCATTCATTGTGCCGCGGTGTACGGTACTAAATATATAATTGAATAGTGAATACATTTTAATTGTGTAGGGATTTAACTGCATATAATAATAATAAAAAAGCTTTATTGCCATTTTCAACAAGCACTACATGTTAAATTGGAATTTAGTCTGGCGTTGACTCACATAGTGCCTATGTATACAATAAAATGAAATATGGCAAATAAATATGTAATATACATAATGTTCTTTAAAATGAAAAAATGTATTCTTTTGATCTAATAAATAAATAACATATCTCAGATATCTTTTAAAATAATAGAATATCTATTTTAAAATATTTGTATTACGCTAGTTAATAAATAAATAAATATACCTGGGTATATAAAATTACCTTTAAAATTATAAATTATCTTCTAAAAATATAATTTTAAGTTAGTAAACAAATAAGTAAATATTATAAGAGGTCTAAAATGTAATTTAAAATTATATTTATAATTGAAATATTTATAAAATTTAATTATATTTACATTGAATGCGTCTGAATTATAAAAAAATTTCAATTATATTAAAAATTATGTTTAAAATTATATTTATAGAATTATTAAGTTAAGCTAACATTTCACAATAAGAGAAGGTAGTTGTATATGGCATTAACTATGGAAATGTTTTGTACTTAATACTTTTTTCAAGCATCACTTACATGTTATTGCAAAACCATGTCATGGCTATTACAGCCATTACTGTTAATCGTTGTTTTGAAATAATTTTAGTATTTTTAAGTCTCATTGTCTAACATATTAGAGAATTCAAAATCAAGTGTATGCATGTGAGTCAAATGATAGCATATATTTTCATAGCATTTGTATTTCATGAAAGTTTAAAATAATTAGTATGCATTTACACAGAGTGGCTGTGTCATTTGTCATACACCGAGGCTTCCTTCCCTATTGATTGGTGTCTAGTAAGTGGTTTAGAAAGTACAATACAAGAAGTACAATACTATAAAGTATGCTTAATTTCTTGAGTGTACTTTTTATTGCTTTGGAATGCTGCTGCTGTGATCAATGAACTGTGAAATAGTCTTGAAAGATACATGTTGATTCATGAGCATTATACCTGTTTTATTATATATTCAGTGTAAATTGAATGGTATAAGTTGACGTGGTGCTGGACATCACAATGTGTGAAACTATATATTTACTGTCCTTGTGTATTTTGACGAGTGAATAAACGTCATAGATAATAATTATACAGTGTTGGATAAATGAATGTGATTTGATTGTTACTTTCTGTCAATGCTTCTTTGTTTTAGATGTTATGAGTTCAGTGGTAGAGGTCCCTCCAGGTTGGATTGTGTTTAAAGACCCCCTTACAAAACATTCAGTAGGAAATAGGGGAGAGTGGGGCATAACTAAACAGTGAGGCATAACAGGATGGCATGAGGAATCTCGTAATAAGCGCCATCTGGTGAATAAAGTTATTGCGTAGGCTTTTATATGAGATACTGGTGTCAGATAGAATATTGACCCATATAGAAAAGTGACCCAGGTGTCAACATTCTATAATAGAAAATTGACCGCCCCATTGAAAAATGACTCATCCCTTGTTTCTTTATGGATCTTAATTTGTTGTACGTATTTGAGTAGTAATCACGTTGAGAGTAATGTTTTGTTTATATTTATACATTGCACTTCGATAGATAGATAATGTTATTGCTAAGCCATAATACTGTTTTCCAGTGAAAGAGCTCCTTTTCAAACTAACATTATTCAATAGGCATGTTTTGCTGCACACTTGCACCAACTTCAGTATTCTATTTTATGCCTAATTTCATGGGAAACATTATGGGTAAGTCACTAACCTCTGTAGACAAATGAAACTTGAGATGGGGGTCATATTTCTTTGGTATGGTATATTAACCCATTGTTCATAATACATTATAAAGACAAAATTCAGTTTAGGTGGTTATATGTCTGGGTATGAACAACAAAATTAACTTTTTTAGGTGGGGGGTGGGTGTGTATATTTTCTATGTATAACGAGCCACAGGCTTTTCTATGTATAACAAGCCAAACTATACCATATAAATATGACCCCACCCCTACACCCATACAAAACAAGCGTTTTGTTATTACCAAATAGACATTTCACTGTGATGTTTGTTTGATAAATCTACAATCCTGTATCCATCCCAGTTGGGAACATTTTACCATTTTTTATACATAAACAAATGGTAAAAAGTATATATCAAAATAAAATTACTTTAAAGACTAATTACAAGATATAATTAAGTAGTAACTAAAAGGCGTCGTATACTTAGGCGTTCCACATTTATAATATAAGAGATAATAGTTCAAGCATTTTTGGATCTTTCGATAATATATTTTCCATAAACAAAACGTACAAATAAATGCAACTACAATTATTTATAATATTAAATTCAATGTATGGATAAATAATTGTGATAGTTCTATGTTAATATACATGTTATAATATATATATATATATATATATATTACATGTCAAAAAATATACATATGTATGTATACTTATGTATATATATATAAATATACACTATATATATATATATGACATATAAACAAATATAATATATATTATATAATATATTATATAATATATAAATATTATATACATACATAGAAATTACATACATATATGTATATATAAATTGGTCCCCCGTCCCCCCACTTTTAAAACCGGATCGACGCCCCTGTGTGCACGGGCGTCGATCGGTGGGGGACGGGGGGACGCGTCCCCGCATTTTTCAGCGTGGGGGGGACAGCATAGGAATTGTCCCCCCCCACTTTTCAGCTCAGAAAAATTGCGAGGCATATAGCCTGACTCGCCACTCCTCTCTGTTAAAAGCCGCTACACAGGACTAGCTAGACTATAAACTCGCGATATGAAGTTCCGACCATGCACCCATTAGAAAATCGACTAGATAAATTACTTGGCTGGCCACACCACGCAACTTGATCTTACTTTAGTAAATAACCATCAAACCAGACAGCGCCGTTGCCGGGCTCTATCAGTTTGCAACCTTGTGTTGATATTATAAATTTTATAGGCTCTAGCACGGGCGTCGATCGGTGGGGGCCACGTTCCCCCCACTTTTCAGCGTGGGGGGACAGCATAGGAATTGTCCCCCCACTTTTCAGTTCAGAAAAATTGCGGGGCATGTAGCCTGACTCACCACTCCTCTCTCTTAAAAGCCGCTACATAGGACTAATAGCTAGACAATAAACTCGCGACATGAAGTTCCGACCACACATTAGAAAATCGACTGGCCACTGCGCGCAACTTGATCTTACTTCAGTAAATAATCATCATGCCGGTGTAGCACTTACATTTTCCCGGCGTTATAAATGTTCCGATTGACATTTCTGCGCATGCGCGATAAATGTAAAATCACTAATGTGCAGCGAAAGGACAATGCATTTATAGTATAAATTACGGGTTATGTGTTATGGATATATTATATAAAGTTATTTGTAGCAAATTAACATGAGGCAAACAAGTTTTGAAGCATGTTTTGATAGCAAACGTGACTATAGAGTATAGTGCGCCATAATCCGTGACGGTGATTTAAACAAACGTAAGATGTTATTGTATTGAACGACATTTTAAGTAACTCTTCACAGTAATCATCATAGGAGAGTTGATGAACAGCCCGTGGCATCCATACCAAAAATGCTTTGTCGTTTCGCTGCACATTGGTAATTTTATACTTATCGCGCATGCGCAGAAACGTCAATCGGAAAGTTTATAACGACCGGAAAAATGTACGTGTGACACTGGGCTGAGCCGCTGCCGTGCTCTATCAGTTTGCATCCTTGTGTAAAGTTGTGTTGATATTATTAGTATGTTCTAGCCATTATAAATTATGAAATTTGTGTTTCACATTCACCCCTTGCCTGGTTGATGCTTATCGCCTACGACCAAAGCGGTGGATTCCTGCACTTTGTGTAACTTACTCCCATTTGAGTGAAAACAAATATCATTGCCAAAATGTAGGATTGGAAAGTTCTACACAGCATGGGCGTCGATCGGTGGGGGACAAGGGGACCACACCCCCCACTTTTCAGCCTGAGGGGACAGCATAGGAAATGTCCCCCCACTTTTTCAGTTCATAAAAACAAATTTACAGGCATATAGCGAGGCTGATCACTCCCCTCTCTTAAAAACCCTACATCGGTCTAGTAGTAAAATTAATATACGAGTTCAGATATAAACTTCCGACTACCCAGTGGAAAATTATTAGAATGATAAATTACTTGGTTGGCCGCAACTAGATCTTAGTTCGGTAAATATTCATCATGCCGGGCTCTGTCAATTTGCACCTTTGTGTTGATATATTAATAGGCACTAGCCATCAAGCACATTATAGATTATAAATTTTTGTTTGTCCTGTCACCCCTTGGATTGCAGCCTGTTCGCCCTGGTGGATATTAAGATTATATATTATATACATACATAAAAATACCTACATATATGTATATATAAATTGGTCCCCCGTCCCCCCACTTTTAAAACCGGATCGACGCGCCCCTGCCTGTGTGTGGTTTTTGCAGTGAACAGCCTATCAGTAGCTCAGTATTATACAGAAAGTCAGTGAAACAAAAAGTCTGCAATGTTACTCGCATAGCCGTGATCTCAGTTTGTATATTGGCATCACCATCCCAAGTTTTTTGTGAAAATGAAAGTTTTTTAATATCCAGTCTACACTGCTTCTTTGCTAATGTAACTCCATGTCCTCTAGTCCTTCTCTCTTCCTTGACTGTGAAAAAAATATTTCTGTCAATATTTTCATACCCATTCAATATTTTAAACACCTCAATCTTCTGGTTTCTAGTGTTGTTAAACCACATTCTTTTAGACGCATTTCATAACTAATATTCCTGAGTTTTGGTATCATTTTGGTTGCTCTCCTTTGTACTCTTTCTAGCATATCAATATCCTTCTTGCGATATGGCCTCCATGCTTGTATACAATATTCTAAGTGAGGCCTAACTATTGTTTTATACAGCAGTATTATTAGTTCTTTTTCTTTGTACACTATATTTCACCTAATTAATCCAAGAATTTGGTTTCCCTTTGCTGCTGCAATTCCACTGTTCTGATACCTTCATGTCAGCACTAATAGTTAACCCTAAGTCCTTTTCCTTTAAGGTAGTATTTAGTACAGTACCACCCATTGTATATTGTGCATCTTCATTCCCATGTCCTGTGTGGAGGCACTTACACTTTCCAAAATTAAACAGCATTTGCCACTTCTCAGACCAGTCTATCAACTTATTAAGATCATCTTGTAAATGCTGTCTATCTGCATCATTTTTAATTTTCCTAAACACTTTTGTGTCGTCTGCAAACTTCAACACCTTGCTTGTTATGTCATCATCCAAATCATTGATATATATTAAGAATAAAATAGGTCCCAGTACTGATCCCTGCGGTACTCCACTCAAAACCGATTTCCAGTTTGAAACCTCCCCATCAACTACTACTCTTTGTCTTCTATCAATAAGCCATTTTTCTATCCAGTTGATCATACCATTTCCTATGCCATGGGCCTTTAGTTTAAGTAGTAGTCTTTGGTGTGGCACTTTGTCAAACGCTTTTTAAAAATCCAAATAGATTATATCTACTGGTGATCCCTCATCTACCCACTTTGTGACATCTTCCAAAAAACATAACATATTTGTTAAGCATGACCTCGCTTTTAAAAACCCATGTTGAGATGGGTTTATCAATTTATTTTTAACAAGAAAATCAACCAGGTGATCTTTAATTAGTCTTTCTAATAGTTTGCAAATCACCGATGTTAAACTCACTGGTCTATAGTTCTCTGACTTGTTTCTCGAACCTTTTTTAAATAATGGTATAATGTTTGCTTCTTTCCATTATAACGGAACCATTCCCTCCTCTAATGACAAATTGAACACTGTTGCAAGCGGTATGCTGATTTGTTCTACAATTTCCAATAGTAATTTGGGAGGAATCCCATCCACTCCAGGTGATTTATTATCCTTCATATCTCTTATTTTCATAGCTACCATTGTTGGGGTTACAATTAGTTGTCCTAAATAGTCAAACTCTCTCCCTTCGAACTTAGTCTCAAGTACTGGTAATATACTAATATCTTCCCTGGTAAACACCGAACTAAAGTACTCATTTAGGTTTTCTGCCATTAAGAATCCCTCTGTTATTATGTTTCCATCACTACCTTCTAGAGGACCGACCTTATCCTGAACTTTCTGTTTACTTCGAACATACGCATAAAAACTCTTGCTGTCATGTTTTATATTAAAAGCTTTTTTTTTCGTAGCTTCTCTTTGAATTTCTAATTTCAGCTGTAGCTTGATTAAGTGCTTCTTTATAAATGCTATAGTCTTCTTCACTTCCAGTATGTCTATATCTCTTCCACATCATTTGCTTGTACTTGATTTTTCTAATGGCTTCCTTCGATAAATGTTTCTTCTTTGACCGTTTCCCCTGTTTTTTCAACGGAACAAATTTGTCAACGACGCAGTCAATTTCATTCTTTAAAATATTCCAGCATTCTGTTGCTGTCTTATTCTTCAGTGTTTTATTCCAGTCTATCTTTGCTAAATATTCCCTCATGTCCTTATATCTTCATTTGTGAATTTTTTTCCTCTACCTTATTTTTCTATTCCGTTCTCCCTTTACTTTGATGATAAAATGTATCTGGTTGTGATCACTACACCCCAGTGGCTCACATATCTTGACATTATCAACAAATTCCTTCTGTGAGCTCAATACTATGTCTAACACATTCTCGCCCCTGGTTGCTTCTAACACATGTTGAGAAAGGAAACTATCTTGAACTAAATTTAAAAACTCTTGATCCTCTCTCCCGGTACTCTGTAGAGATGTCCACTGTATATGCCCATGGTTAAAATCCCCCATAATAATACAGTCCCGTTTACTCACTTCTTTGATAGCGTTATGTATTTTTTCATTCTCTTCTATGCTTATGTTTGGACTCCGATACACTAACCCAACAGTTAATGTTGAGTTTCCTGTAACTATGTTACACCAGACAGCTTCTTCACATTCTGCTTCTTTTTCTAGTTTTATTTCATAAGCCTGGATGGATTCTTTAATATATAAAATAACTCCGCCTCCCCTTCTTCCTAATCTATCTTTCCTAAACATTACATATCCTGTCATTCCTAATTCGGCTTCTGATATATTGGGGGTGGCCCAAGATTCAGTTATACCTATTATGTGAGGGTCAATATCTTCTACCATATTGTTTAGTTCATTTCTTTTGTTTACTATGCTCCTTGCATTTAAACAAACACATTTATAACCAAATTCCGTAGGGCTTTCCAGGCTGTTCTTTGTTGATTTCTTTTTGCTATCTTTATCTATGCCTCTAATATTTGACTTATCTGTGTATCCCCCCTGCGAAACTAGTTTAAAAAGTTGCAACCTGTTCCATTGTCCATCGATCGAAGCAGGTTCTCGGAGAACACTGCTGCGCCCTTTCCGCTTAAATGGAGGCCATCTGTCATATACATATCTTCTTTCCCAACAAAATATCCCCACAAATCTACAAATCCAACTCCTTCTTCTTCACACACCTGCTCTAGTAATGCGTTAATTGCCATCCTCTTGCAGTTACTATACATTACTCCCCTTCCCCTCATCACTGGCAAGATTCCTGATAGTATGATCTGTTCAACTCTTGTCTTCTTCAGTGTCTCTACCAACTCTCTGTATCTCTTTACTATCCTGGTTGTTCCATCCCTGTCTGCATTGTTCGTCCCTACGTGTACCAATATAGACCCCCTTGGCCATGCCCCAATACGTTCTCTACCCGTTCAGTCACATGCTCTATCCTAGCCCCCGGAAGACAAACAACAACGTCTTCTCCCTTGGTTAATGTCCTGTCTGTCTTTCGCAAAATGGAGTCTCCCATACATACCCTTTCTGTTCTCAATGCCCCCTCGATCACTGCTTCAGAGTAGCTCCTCCGTTTTGCATCTCCCTGGTTGCTGACTTTCCCCCCTGCCGCTTTCTCTGTTGTTCCTTTCCTTCCTGTCTCTTTTCTTCCTGTCACCGTCCTTGTTATTGACTTCCGTTTGGTCACATCTACTCTCACTTCCTTTCGTCCATTCGTCTTTCCTCCTGTCGCATCAACTTCTCTCATATCCTGTCCCCTTGTCCCTCCCTCCTTCTCTACTGTCACTTTCTCCCCTGTCACCTTCCTGCATGTCATGTTTCCTGTTGTTCTTTCTCCATTTGTTTTCCTTGCAATCACCCTCCCACCATTCTCCATCCCCTTCACAATATCCGTTAGCCTAGCTAACTCTGCTGTCAGACAGTCCACTTTCCAACACCCTAAACATTGGAACGTAAACCCTTCCTCCGTTGTCTCTGACCAAGTTTTTCCGCACCCCGATACAGCAAAATCCACCAAGCTGTGGCAGTGGTTACACACCAAGTGCCTCCTTGCCTTCACTTGCCGCTTGCAAGGTGCCATATTACGATTTGTCAAAATCAACTCTTAGTTTATACCAACTTAGTCTTTAGAAAGACTGTTTGTTTATTGTGTACAGCAACTGCAGCACACTTTATGTTATAAACAACTTACTACCTATGCTACCATGAACAATAAGTTTAGTCTGTACTGGTACCGTTCCCTAGCGGAAACATTGGACACTACCTATATAAACAAACAAGGGTTTCCTACTAAAACACTTGTTTATTTTTAATAACAATGATACCTATTCACAGTATTATCTTACATATGTAGTTGTTATGCTTATTGCTTTATCTCTTATAAACTATATCAAATAAAGAGATTTGCTCAATCTTGTTTACAATTTGTCGAAGCCCAGATTACCCTATTATCACCCACTAATCTAATCTGTTCAAAAATACTGTTAACTAACAAACTTTTACCAAAACTACTACTCAATATATGTCCAGTACAGCTTTATGAATAACCTTAACACAAGAATAATACTTATCAATCAATATTTCCGCTTGTTTTTCAAATTTTATACACCACCAATTTCAAACCTCTACATCCGCCAATTTTCCCGCCAAAAGACAGAAGAGGAGAGAGAGAGAGAGCGAGAGAAAGAGACAGGTAGGAGATGGAGACAGAGAGAGGGAGAGATACAGAGACAGACAGTGATGGGGAAGGAGGGTATGTGTCCAATAGTAGTACTGAAACAAGTATGTGACTGGGACAACCTGCAGTCTCGTCCACATAGAAAGGTACTTGACTTGACTCAGTCACGTCACCAGGCTCTTAACTGGTACATGTACTGACCAAGCAGTGCAGTAAACAGGACTGACCAGCTAGTCAACCAAGAAGAGATCAATCAAATCAACCTTTTGACCATGATTAGGTGCTGTTTCTTCCACAACTGGATAATACGGAACCAGGGTTGGGGCAAATTCATATGTGTTAAATACGCCACTATTCATGCTACTCATGACAAGAGTATTGTTAATGAAAACCATACATGGTATTTTCAACTGTAGATGCTTGTTATAACAAGCACAGAAACGGTATACTTGCAGCTGTTGATATGCTATATATTATACATATACCCTATATTCTTTTTATTTCGTTCCTTCTGCAATGTTTTGATTGTAGGTTGAAAATAATGAATATAACACGAGGTAAACACAAGAGGTTAAAGGTAGCCACTAACAGACATGAAGCCAACATTGTTTTGTCTGTCCAAACACAGTTCTTCAATAACGTCTTGAAACATATCATACACATAATAATGATGAACACCTACTTGGTAGACTCTCTCTTTAGGTGACATATACAGTCACTGACAGTAATCTTTGTGCCCTCGATTGTCTAGAAGGCTAAACATATCATAATCAAAATACTTCT